>JAQNCA010000021.1:11183919-11212127 GCA_029783725.1 Acanthurus tractus
CACACACACACACACACACACACACAGGACATCCATAGACACACACAAACAGGCGTACACTCATATTGTGAACCTGCCAGTTTTCAGGAAGTCATCAAAAGTCGGTAAACTGGTTTTTTCACCACAGTCATACTGTGAGTACATAATGTGTAGCATCTGAGAAATCCATTTTCTCATTTTAAAGTGCTCCCGGGTTCTCATTTAAACAAATATGCTGTCGTACAATCGTCATGCCTTCATCATCCAAATGACTCTGATTCAAGCCCATCTGCAAGGTCTCCCTTCTGTGAAAAAGCTTTGAAAACTCAATTTCGTGTTCCACTATGTGCCGTTCCCTTAGGTTACCATAAGTCAGCATGCATGATGTACTCAGACCTATGAACTAAGCGGGATGGCTGTCAATCCACATCTCAGCTCAGCAGCTCTGCCACTCGCATGTATCCCAGCATGTCATTCATGACGGTGCCACGGAAAATCTGCCTGCCAAATTGGAAGAGAGGAGACAGAGGAACATTTCCTTTTCCAAGCGCTGCCAAACCTTTCTCCTCCATCCTTTTGAATTGCGCTATTATGTTTTCTTTTTTTAAATTTCTCAAGGATTCATCCGAAGTGCCATTTTCACATTAATTTATTTCCACGCACGATGGGTGCTCCGGCCTCCCAGAACAACCTCCCTCTTCTCCCTGTTTGCCGCTGAGCCGTTAAACTGGATGACTTGTACATGTATCAGATGAAAGAGAAATTATCTCTCTTTTGTTTTCAGTATTTGCATTTGAATCCAGGGATTGAAGCCACTGACATTTAATCCTGCTTTTCTAATTTGCTTCTCCAACCTCTTATCCTCAAGTGCAGCAGAGGCTGTTTCCATGAGGCTATTGTATGGTAGATAGGTAGCTGGTGCTATAGATTTTACAGCAGTGCATTATGTAGTCTCTCAGCATCTCGACCTGCCCACACACACACACACACCACACTGACTGGTAAAGTGCAGCATCAACCTGACTTTTTTTTTCGTATCCACCTAAAGTGCTCCATTATTAGACTGAAAAAAAGAGGTTTTGCTGTTAAAATGAATGTCAGAGTAGAGTTACTTTACAGCCGCTGATAAAACTCGCAGTAGGCTCGTATATTTTACTGATATTAAAGTTTGGGTGCGTGTGAAAGAGGTGATTTAGATGATAATGTATCTGTGACTCAGATCTAATCTTGGCTTTTTCCTTCTCTTATTCAGTGGATGAAGGAGATGTGGCGCTCCGACTCCTGCTACGGCAACTACGGTGTGGATGGCTCCACCTGCTCCTTCTTCATCTACCTTAGCGAGGTGAGCCCTGTGTGTGTGTTTGTCTGTGTGTGTGTGTTTATTTAAAATGTAGTTTATTTGAACTTGTTACATAATTGAATGGTAAATGATGATAAAGTAAAGGATGCACACACCAGTTTACTTTCTATTTCAATGCAGTGCAAAGTTAACCAAAATACATAAAATCTCATAAAGGATATTAAAATAAATGTACTGATTCCCAGTCAGATGCCATTAAACAATTAGAGAAGATGTGGACACAATGAGAACAGCTATTTAAACCTCAAATTATGGACAGCATCATGGAAATGTGGCATTTAATACAATAATTCAAAGATAATTACTTTCTCCTTATCGGTCTTCAAAGATTTGACATTTTCTATCAGTAGCAACTCAGGTTTTTAAATTATATTCATAGGAAAACAGGTTTAAAAAAATTTGCATAAAAAGTATCTGCAAAATAAAGGTAAACTTGTTTCTGTCAATAAAGCCCATAAAGTGGCACAAATCCGAGTCTTTCTCTTTTAAAATACGTCTCTTAATGCTTGTAGTCTTTTTCATGGGATTTGTAAACAATAGGAAGTAGAATATTAGACCTATACTTAAATTCAAAATTTTAATATCAGTGGAACTGTAGTGGGAACATTTGTGTTTAGCATTTTAATAATTTAGCCCCTGTTAGTCCCTGTTACAAGAGTACAATCAGTACAAGAGTAAAGTACGCTGGGATTTTATGCGACATACCTGCGCAGAAAAATGGATGGTTCAGAGACAGAGCGCGCTGACAGTGTTCCTGCAACCTGAGAGTGATCACATAAGAATGAAGCGCTAAAAATAAGATATTAAGAGAGGTAGAGGGGGTTTCATTTTTAATGAGAGCAAATGAGAGTGTGTAGAGGAGGATGGTGTGGGAGAAAGAGGAGATGATTCAGTGGGAAGGGAGGGAGTGGAGCAGCGATGTGAGGCACTTCTTGAAGACGTGAGTTTTTCAGCCTCATAGGGAAGAAGTGCAGTGACTCTGCTTCCCTGCCTCAGTCTCTGCCTGTCCTTTGCAAAGAGGAGAAAGCAGCCAAACCCGCATGGAGGAGTTTTGCATTATTGACGAGCACTAACATATAGAAGCTTGTGTTCCTTCAAGGGACACTTTGAGACACTCAATTTTGCATGATTTGTCTTTGCCAGGCCAGTCAACAAGGCCAGAAATCATTTCTCTTGATGAAATGAATCTTGTTGTTAATTCAAATTAAAGCCTAATTATGGAAATGGATCAAGTTTGGAGAAAAGGTTTTCGTATCGTCCTTTCAGCTCCTCTGTAATAACTTTCATTCTCTCCTGGAAATGAACTTAAAAATCTGATCTGCTGATAATTTGCTGTTACACGTTTCTCATCACCCTCTGAATACAAAACATGCACTCATGAGATTTTAAACTGTTAAAAAACTTTTATTCTTAGCTCCAGAAAATAGCTTTGCTTCCCATGAGACACAACTGCGATTCATCACCCCAAAGATCCTTCATAATCAGCTATGATTAATTTTCTATTTCATTTTGATTTATTAGCGTGTTCGTTCTCTCTCTCTCTCTCTTTTCTATTAAAAAAATAGTCATAATAATAAGTGGTATCATCAAGTGCTGATGCAAGCTTCTGTTGCAGAGCCCCTCTTCAGCTTAATGTTGTTTTTTTTAAAAATAAGTAAAATTTCTGTCATGGTTTTAACTCCAGAAGGGTCAGTAGCCTGTGATGAATATTGCATACGAGCTGAAAGCATTGTAGTGGATAAAGAAGGCGAACCAAAAGCCCAGCCGGCTCTGCATGGAAATAGAACTGAGATGGACATCAGCGAAATGCATTAAGAGGAGAGGAACCTTTTTCTTCTTCTCTTGCTCTCCGTCAGGAAACAGGAAACAAACAGAAACACATTTGCTGTGAAGAACAGAAGGGATTTAAAAACACTCGCATCTCCTGTCTGTGTATCTCCATCCTGCTGATCTAACAAGCCCTTAGCCTCCTCTCCCGGTGATGTGATCCCTCGGTTGCCATGGCAATAAGCATGCATGTTCATTTGGAAAGGGCTGCGATCTTGTCTGTCTATCACACACAAAGCACACACACACACACAGAGGAGCTCAAAAACACACTTTTCTCCATGTATAATTCATACATGTCCACCACAACATTAACCTTGCAGAAGGAGCAAACCGGAGAGGGCAGCTTATCATGATGGATGTCAGCTGGAGAAGGTCAAGGCTCAACTAACATGGCGTGAGTGTGTATGTGTGTGGTTTTGAGATAGAGGAATAAACACACACACACCCACCCACCATGTCCATGGTTGCTTTTTTTTTTTTTTTTTGCCGCTGACATAAGCAAAACACACACATATCACTTCTCCTTAAGGCTTTCTGTGGTCTAACAGCAGCCGAGCTCGATCCAAGAGGAAGGAAATGCTGAGACAGTGAAGCAAAAGTTGTGGAAGACAGGGGTCACTTAATTTATGTCGGATAGATATGACGAGCCAAAGTCAATACCGAACGATCCGCTCACTGATGCCTCCTCTGGGTACAAATATGTCTCCCCTTATGTCTCAGCGTTGGCATTTATTAAGGATCATAATGGCTCCGAGTTGAGCGGAGGAATAAAAGTTTACACTGAGTCATCATGGACAACATCATCCTTGCTTGCTTCGAGAAATCTACGGGAATATTTACTGAGGAAATCCATCGGACAGGCACACACACACACATAGGACGTGAGACTGTGGGCAGCGAGTGAGGGTAAAACATCAGACAATGGAAATGCTTAAGTGGCATGTAGTGAAAAACATTGCAACAAATCGAAGGATTAATTATATATTACCTTAAAGTTGCTCTCTGCTCAGCACACAACAGGAACTTCTCTTCCTTCAATGGCCTCCTGTTTGAGTGTGTTTTGTGTTTTTCCGGACTTTGAATGGATTTCAGCAGGTTTAGTCCGGTAAAATACAACTGAAGCAGCATAACACGCTCATTCACTGGTCTTTTGTTCAATATTGAGCTGTTAAAAAAAAGTATTTCCTTCCATATATTCTCCTCTCCTTCCTCCTGCGAGGAGGATTAATACACTTCTACAGTATCAAAGGTGTTTTCTCTTTAACCTTTATTCCAAGTTCAGCCGCAGAAAGCAATTTCACTCCTCTGCTCTCCAGACTTGCACAACAAACCTCTAAACATGGAATCAGATCTGATTTGTTTTGCAGCTTATGCATTAAAAATGACTCTCTGTTTTGATTTGATAGGTGGAGAACTGGTGTCCTCGTCTGCCCTGGAGGACAAAGACCCTGAGTGAAGAAACAGACAGGAGGGGACAGGTGAGGAAAACCACCACGGCTCGGGTTAACTGCAAACTAACACAACAAAGGATGCTTTAAGTGCTTCTGCTGCCGTTTTCCTTCACAAGATATCGCTTGTATCAAGACAGCTGATGGTGTCTTTACGTTACCTCACTGTTGTTACAAACACAGGATTGTTCAGATGCTTGAGTTTGCTTCTGTCATGACACTGTGCTGCTACTGTACATGCTCAAATCAACACTGAACAAAACCCCTGTTGACAAAGCTTAGTCTAAAGCCATTTAGCATTATTACTCTGAGAAATGCTTATTTTGGTGTCAGATTACATTTCAAGCGTTCACAGTTGTGGTCCAAGTGGCTTGAATGTATTAATTTTAAAGAGGCTTGTGTGTGTGACAACTTCAGACTTTGTGACAGCAAGTTTTTCCATTAGCATAAATTTTTAAACTCAAGTCCCTCTCAACGTTAAGTCCCTTTCCATCGTGCTGTGTAATGCTGAGACACCCCAGAAGAAAATGCCATTTAATGAGATGTAATTTTTGCACAAATAGAAGCACGGTTAATATTTAATTGTTTAAAATGTACTTAAAAGGCAGGAAAGTGAGAGGTAATTTCCCTTGCAGTGTGTGTGATATTTTAAAAATGTGGCAGCGAATGAACAGGCAGGCTGAAGTTGATACACAGTGTCAACTTGCCTCGATGGCATAAAAGAGTCGGGCGGCTCTCGCAGACCAAAGCCGGAGTGACGGGACCTTGGGACAAATCTGGAATAATGATCTTCCATCCCTGCCAATGCGGCAGCTCACTGAAATCCCACTCAGAGCGCTTCTCTGTGGCTGATAGGCTCGTGCACAGACAGACCACAGTATCAGCGCTCCTCGAAAACACACACACACACACACACACCCCTCTCTTCCCTCTGCTGCGGGTAAATCAATATTAAGCACTCTTCATCCCCCTCTCTGGATGCATCAACAGCGCTGAGCCTTCAGTGGTGGGGAGATGCCATTTGACAGGCTTTAGAGATTTTAATTCAGGCCCAGATTTTAATAGGTTCAGTCTGCGGAAGTGATTTCCTGTCGTGATGAGGGATGCTAATGCCTCGCTACAGCCTTGTTTCAGCCACCTTCGCAGCTGGTAATGGCACTGTGGTTTCTCCTTTGCTGGCCTCGTCTTTGCCTTACTGGCTCTGACCCATTCACTGATTCTCTCTAATCCCTCGAGGCTTTCCGCGAGTCCTTGAATTTCAGTGTCTGAAATACATATAAAGAGTATTAATATTTTTACCTTAAATGCTCCCTGTAGTGGAGTGTGACTCAACAGATCCTGTAAATGCTGCTGCAGTAGCTGCAGTTTCGTTTCTGTATTTTGTATTACAGTATTTTGATTTCCAGTTGTCGTTGGTCTTACAACACAGGATGAGATTGCAATAGACAGTCAGATGTTTTACAGCTTGATTTGTTTCCCATTGCAGAGAATTTAATAAACATTTAGACAAAACATCCATTAATGTATCCTCCTGTGACCTATAAAGTCTTTTAATTTAGCTCCCAGAGAAGTAAACAAACTCTGCACCGTCATTTCCTCCCCTCCCTTTATTTATTTTCCCCTCTTCTTATTTCATTTTCTGCTCTTTTTTCTCACTTTTTCCTTTTCCTTTCCTTTCCTCTACCTTTAATCTTTGAGCACACAGTGTTTGCACTGGGCTCTTAGTTTCATTACAGCTCTTCCGGAGTTTGCTCCCTCATAGAAAACAGCTCTTTAGCCATTTGGAATAAGCAGTAGTCAATATTGCAGTTTTAAATTAGATTAGATACATTTTAAAGCTCCTCATGGGGTTATGTCACAGCAGCAGATTAAAGGATAAAAGCACTTGAAAGAAGCACAGCTAGTTAAGATAATAAAGGAAGCAACGTGAAAACAAGCTGCCTTTGTTTTTCAGCTTTCAAATAAACCGCTTCCTTAAAAAAATGGTTATAGATGAAGAAACTAAACTGTACAGTATCATCTGTGTGGCCTCTCACATGTGTTCTTGGTGTGCAGGCGGAGATCCGGACCAGCTTTGAGGAGCTTTACCGTGTGATGTCACAACGCGAGGAGTTTCGCTGGATGATGCTGAGGATCAAACGCATGGCTGAGCGGTGGGTCAGGGCCATCCGCTCGCTGGCTGCCAAGCAAAACCTGGCCAAGCGTCGCAGGAAGAAGGTGGGCAACGATACAATGTAGTACACTGCAGTACACATGAGAAGTAGAGTGAGATTCACTGTCAGTCCGACAGCGCGATCGTCTAAATGCTGCATTCGGGTGGCATTTAGTTGACATTCTTGATGGCAAAGTCTGCTGCACGTTACAGATCACTGCTCATCTGTTATTGTTTACTTCTTTTTGTTGTGTCGCTCATTTTAGGCTCCTCATGTTTTTTATTTATTACAGACAAGCTCTTTCTTCCTAGAAGATTTAATGTGTCATTTTCACCTTTCCTGAGTATTTTTTTCAGAAAAAAACCTGCTAGACTCAGTGTTAAAAATATATCATGGGTGTAATTAATAGATCAGTTTTTGACAGAATAAAATATGATAGTGTAGCTGATAATTAGCCAACAAGCACACATTAGATCACAGACGTGCAAGCTGATAAAAAATTGAATGGTTTCAAATTTAGATACTTTATTTGAGAAGAAACATCTTTTGCTTTTAAAAAAAATGAATAGTTCTGCAGCTACTCACTTAAATTTTAATGTTTACCCTTAAAATGAGAGAAATGTAACCTGTCATGAACTTTCTGAAAACACCTCCCTTCAGCTTGCAGCCTGTTGAATCACACACACACACACACACACACACACACATACAAATACACAAACACTCCCTCACACTTGTAGATGCGCCCACTTTTGGTGGGGATGAAACGGCGGTGGAAAAGAACTGACATGGATATTCCATTATGTCCCAAGCTGGTAGCAGCTCCCAGCACTGAATAATGTAATTCACGCTTTCCACTGGCCTTGTGAATAATTTAAATCAGATTCCCATGATACTTTGGTGCCGATGTAAAGCAGCATCCAAGCAGAGAACAAGGGTCCCCATTCATCCATCCATCTATCAATCGTATCGTACATATCCGTCCTTACTTTTTATGTCTCCCAGTTTGATCTCTTCAGTCCATAATTAAACAAAGAACATTTCTCTCTTAGTCCAGGTACTTTCAAAGGCAGCTCTTTATTTCAACCGCTAATCTCTTTTGGATATTAATCCACACATATTAATCCCTGACTGGTGTACTTTGGGACTGTGGCTGGCTGTCAACAATGAAAAATGCGTCGGCCACTTCAAACAAAGCCTGCTATTACTTCCCTACTCCTGCTGTGGAACACCATGTTCCCCCGTCAGCCACTGAAAATTATCCGCTGTGTGTGTGTGTGTGTGTGTGTGTGTGTGTGTGTGTGTGTGTGTGTGTGTGTGTGTGTGTGTGTGTGTGTGTGTTCATATTTTAGCTAAGTTGCTCGTGTTTTTCTCAGCATGGGCAACATACAGGGAAAAAGTAGAATTGTTTTCATGGTCCCCTGCCAGGATAAACATAATTTTATACTTCCCGTTTAAACCTCTTTTTTGAATACAAAACCAGTGGGGCGTCTTTGAATTATTTTATCCACCGTTTTTCTGCATTTTTTTCCCTACATTCATCTATGTGGGAAAGTGAGGCTGTCCAGATTTCACAGCTCTCTTTTAGCTCCATCCTGCCTTATGTTGCACATTCAAACTGAATTTCAACACCAACATTTCGAACTTAAACTGAAACCCTTTTTTTTCTTAAGTTGGCTTCTGTTGCACCTCCCTTCAATACGTTTTTACGTAGAAACTCTCACTAAGTGCTCAACAGTTTCACCCTGTATTATTTAATCCCATATTTGTATCCCCTTTTATCAGGTCCTGGTGCACTTGGGCCTGCTGACCAAAGAGTCTGGCTTCAAAATAGCAGAAAACGCCTTCAGCGGAGGCCCCCTGGGCGAGTTGGTCCAATGGAGTGACCTCATAACCACGCTGTACCTGCTGGGCCATGATGTTCGCATCTCCGCCTCCCTGGCTGAACTCAAAGAGTCAGTATCGAGCAAACTGTACTACTATTTGCCCAAAGAGCGTCCTTAATGAACAGATGAACAGATGTCTTTTGTCCTTAGCTAGACTGGGACTGCAGGAAATAACAGTTCATAGTTTCCACAGATGTGACTTGAGTGTTTGCTGTGGTCCAAGTCAAAGTCTAATCTCTGCAGTAGCCACTGACAGCATAACACACCCAGTATCCCTATTCAAGTGCTGGTAGTTGAAAGCGATAAGGGTAATATAGGTATAAAAGCTCTGACAAGGAAGAAGCATGCATGAAATATAAAAGATGGTGCATGTGCTTCTGTTGCATTGATGTAAATCATTTTTTTAACTGTCTCTGAGTCCGACAATGTTAAGAGTGCAGTGCTGGATTAGTGGAGTTTCCTTTTATCACAGCCTGAGCTGATATTAATTATAGACTGATTGGTGCGTGTCCAGATGCACTTCTGCACAACATGTGCTTTCGGTCAGAAACGGCACATTTTCAAAAGGAGAGAAACACTTGGTTCCTAACAGTTTTGCAGAGTTTTGCAGTGGTGCTTTATAATCCTCCCTTAGTTTACCAGCTTCTCCATTCAGGTTAACCACCTTTCAAGGTTTTGTTAAGCTTATTTGCTTTTGGATTAACGAAGTGGCTCACATGTTATTTGTCTTATAAATATTTGCCTATGGCTTTTGGCACTTAAATCCGCTTCTTTCACTGGCTGCATATAATTTAAGGTTGCCTCCAAGGCTCCGTCACCCTCCTTACTGGCTGTAAAGATTGTTCCCTTTTTAATCAAACATGTGAATCATGCATTCAAATTGTAAACATGCCTTAAACTTGTTCTGGTGTCTGGAGGTCTATGGGTTGAAACACCAGTGTATCTTAAAAATTGCATAAGACAAAAGAGATACTGCTGGATTTGGGATTTGTCTGTTTAGTTCTAAAATATTTATATAGTCTAAAAATTTTATGTTCTATTAGAAAAAACAAAATGATCTCTTGTTTCCGGAGGGTGGATGAGTTAAGAGTTGCTGTGAGTGAGGTAATGTTTTTCACTCGTATGTTGGCAATTTGAACCATATGAGGTCAAAACCCAAGTGTTGTGGTTTCATCTTTTACTATTTTTTAACTACTTGTCTTTTAGAGTAAAATCTGACCATGTTCAGTGAAAAAAAATGCAGAAATAATGAACCAGCAGCAACAGACTCTTCTTCTGGTTTAAAATTGATTTTAATTCCAAACTTTTCTGCCCAGGATCATGCGTAAGGTCATGGGGAACAAGTCCAGTTGCCCAACCCAGGGTGACAAGGTGGTTGAGCTCATCTACATCGACATCGTGGGCCTCACCCAGTTTAAGAAGACCCTGGGACCCTCTTGGGTTCACTATCAGTAAGTGCATCTTAATATTTTGTTTTGCCTAGAAGTTGTGTTCTCATCCAGCTGTTTCCTACATGAAAATATGGTTTCAGTAGCTGTTTAAATGGACTGCCAGACATGTAAATCAGTGGTCAAACCTCTTTCACACAGTCCTGAAACCGCTGATTAACTTGGTTTTTAAGTGTTAAGTTAATAAATCATATCAAGGAGACTTTACTTTAAATGTGTTCTTTTTCATTTAAAAATACATCATGCTTGAATCAAAGGCTGCAGGTGCTTTATGTGATTCACTCCCCCGCAGTCAGTCAAGAGGTCATTACTTTTAAAAGGCCAAAACAAGTACAGAGATTGTTAATTATCTGATTGGGAGAGCAATAAAATAATTTTTTATATTGTGCAGTAATTTTAATGACACAAAGCTCAAGGTCTGTATGCAAAGAGACATTTTTTTCAGTTTGTATAATCTCTCAAGAATCTGTTTGATCAGGGACAAACAACTTGAACAGTGATGACTGCTGCTAAATCAACACAATATTAGATTGGTGGCTGGTGTTTGAACAAGGCCTTACCCCTGCAGTTTCTTCCCGTCACCATGTCAGCACCTCGGTGAATTAAGCAATTTGTACAGTTTTCTGACCTTGTGCAATCGTTCTCAACTGTGCTTCAACAGCATCTCCCTCACACACACACACAGGACATTGGGTTGTGGCTTTTTTGACTGTCAGTGAGACAATGAGTCTATTTTCTACACGTACATTACCGCAGTTTCCCAAAAGGCCGCAGTAGCGTCCGTTGTTCTTGATGTTTTCACCCGCTGAGTCTATTCTGTCTCCGATTGCTCCGCTGAGGGCTGTAGATGAGGTCTTCCTGGTTTGTTTTGAAAAGGCTTTCATCAGCTCCAACTGACAGGAAAAGAGGAGGAACAATAAGTCTGGGGGCACTAATGGCCCCGCTGGTTCCTCCTGCTTGTCACCAGGTTTTGTTTCCTTGCGACATAACACCTTTAACTGCATCCGCTCCCTTTGTGCCCTAAGGAAATTGATTCAGCCTCGGGCATAATGTAAGGTCCAGATGCTATTTTCTGCATTATTTTTTCTGCAGTTACTGAACACTTGTGCCAAAGCATGACATGTTCATGTGCACGTTCTAGGACCTTTGTAACAGAGGACGTAAACTGGAGATTTTTTTGTACTCTTTCCTTTTTTTCCCTCAGTGTAACCTTGTCACTTTCCCTGAATCGCCTGTCTTCTCCTTTGCTGTCTTAGATAAGTGAATTACATTCCTTGCCTTTGTGGGCTGAGAATTCCTTTGTTAAACCTTCTCATTCCTCTCTTCGTTCGTCATACAGGAAGGCAGGAAGAAAGCTTTTCTCTGAGCAGGCCGTGCATGAGTTGTTTGCCTATCAGGCCTGAAATTCTTGCCAACAATAAACCGTGTCATAATTGTTTTCCTTTTTTTTTAGATGTTTTTTTGTGTTTAGGGACAAAGCAGCAAAATCTGTCAGGTCGGTTTGTGATTAATGTGTTTTGTTGTTGCCTCGGTCTTCTGGCTATCCGTCTTGCAGTTCTGTGTCACTGTGTTTCATACGACTTCAGAGGAATGGGAATACTCTAAGCTGTTGTTTTCTGGGTATAAACTAGAGCCAATGTTGCCCTATTGTACTGTTTCATTTAATCCTTTCATCCAATAACTTAATCGGGCAATGCACTGTCATCTGCCTCAGCCAGCCTGCAGAAAATGTGCCACTGTGAACCAGCCTTACATCCGCTGCAGACCACAATCATGCAAAAATAAAACTGAACAAAGAAAAGATAGTGATCGGCTGAGTTTTTGTCAGTCTGCCTCTTCCTTTACCATCTCTTATCTTTTTCATTTTTTTCCTTTTACTAAGAACTTTTGTTTTGACGCAACACTGTCTGCATGCATTGGTTTTGTGTGCATGTGTTGGTATGTTGGTGAGTTTTGTTTGCGGGGGTGTGATTAGTGTCACTTCCCTTTCATTCTTACTCAGTGTCTGTTGGTTTGATTCTTGTGTTGCTTTGAGAAGACAGCAGCTTGCTTCGGTGATCATGTCCCTGTGTAGGAGCCAATATTTTTAGACATTTCTGCCAGAAAATTGATATAATGACCATCCAGTGAGCCGCATTGCTTTTAGTTACTGTTGTTACACCTGTCACGATTTCTATTCCAGCACAGCACATATGCAGTTGAAAATAAGAAAGAAAGTACTTTTGTATCTCAAAAATTGTCAAAATGAATGGCTCGTAAACCTAAAACAAAAGCAGAAAGAAGTGGATTTCTCACTTACCATCAGTTTCACGGGCTGAAATCTCTCCTGTCGCAAGCAGATTTTATTAGCTTTCGTTTGCTCACTGAGATCGAATTCTTGAGTTGATTGACCTTAACGACTTAAAGAAAAACAAGAAAATTTCCAGAAGGTAATAAATTGGTCATAATTTGATGGCTTCACACATGATATCATGCTATCTGAGTTCTGGTGCAATAAAGATCGAGGCTTGAGCTTTCACTGGAAAGAGGAGCTAATCATTAATGTAAAAAGAAACAAAGAGAGCTGTGTTCTTGTTTAGCAGCGTAGCTAGTTAACCCTTACGTGATAACATGGTATCAAAGGAAAAATTGTAAAATCAGACTGTAATTTCATTATTACTGAACCACATTCACATGATACAAATAATCTGGACAAAGGAGAGAATGCTTTGAGTCTTGCAACAACAAAGTCTGTTTCACTTTTATTTTAGAAAAGGAGCTGAGCACGAGGCCAGTTATTAGTTATTAGTTCTCTCAAATTTCACAGAGACAGAGATGCTTTTGTTATTGTAATTTCCATTTCTCACGCAGCTGTTAAAACCATCAAGGACCAGAGTTACACTTTCGTCAACACTCGAAGAGGCTCTTTTTCACACCATCTGTGACACCGCACATTGATAATCTATAGCAAGTTACTGATATGCTAATTAGGCCGCTATAGTTCAGCAGTTGCTCTTCAGAAGGGGTTTTAGTGAAGCTGGTCAAATGATACAAACACATTTTCAAAAGAAAAAGACAGTTTGTAAAGCTGCCTGAGGTTTGTAAGCATTTGATTATTGCTTGTTTGTAAGTGTAAATTAAAGCAGCTTTTAGGTTTTAGCCTGTCAAGTCGAACACATAATCAAAAACAGAAAAATATTTATTCACAAGAACAAAGTGTAATTCAAAAGCAACCGATTGTGACCAGATGTTATTTGCTGGGTGACAAACGCAGCTCGATAATCAATAACAGAGTAAATCTCTCCCAGCTTCACAGTTTCCATGTGTTTTTCTTCTTCTTCTTTTTTTAAACCAAACCCTGATGTTGGGCGCTGATTCAACCCGATCCTTTTTATCATACAGATCATTGACTAATATGGCTGTTTTTTAATGCAGCTGTTGTGTTTGGCCTTAGGGTGTGCAGGTAGATCCATAAAAACATTAATTCCCATCTGATATCACTGTTTCTAACAACCCATATGGAACTGTTCATTTATTTATTGCTGATTTCACGTGGGAGATAATCATGGCAACAAAGAATCATTTACAGTAGCCATTATTATTCTTGATGTGACTTCAGTTGGACCTGTACTAATGAAACTGCACGTTTGCTTTGACAACATCTCCACCCAACCAAGCTATGAAAGTGGTGGAAGAAAGTGCACACTCGCTGATCTTTACAAACTTACCTCCTACCACATTGTGACGCCCACTATCAACTCACTGGACTCTAAAAATGTACTGAAAGCCTGGCTGAAGCTATATTTACATGGTGTTATGGCACCAACAACACTTTCCCCCATCTGTTGAGAGTATATCTGGGGACGGATGAAGGTTGTTTTTCTCTTGGGCGGGTGGAGACGAGCATGTGGGCATGTTGTTGTTGTTCTGCTTCTCAGTCTAAAGTTTCCTCATGGTGAATGTGTTTCCCAGCTCTCCGTTCTCCCAGGGCCCTTCACTCTTCACACAGCCAGCTGCACAGCATCTGCCTGGGTGGAGAGGCGATCAGTTAGAGCGAGGGAGACTTTATCCAGTTGCAGATGTGCATTCGTTTGTGGGACTGAGTGCACAAACTTCTGTTTACACCTGGCTTCTTCCTCTTTCCCATATGATTAATGCAGCTCAACCCAAAGTGGAAGTCACTTGGCTTTATTTACCCACAAGAAAATACCGTTTTTGGGCTCAAAATGGCCATTAAAGGAGGCTCGTCATTTTAGGATTTTGTTGCAGTCAAGGCGAGTTAAGAGGAAAGCTTTTATGAGAAACAGATCAGTAAAAAACATTAAATTAAAAGCCTGGAGGGGAAGAGGGATTTCGTCATCTGGTCTGAAAGATTTTTCTTCATTGGAGTTTTGCCCTCTTAATGGAAAAATGTAAATAGTGAAGGACAGGACAGAGACATAATCAGACAGACATAATCAAACCAGCCTCTTGAAAAGAGAAGTGAGGAACGATGAGAGAGTTAATGAATGCGGGACACTGAGTTTAAGGTCATGAATGAGTGGTTCGCTGCATATATGTCATTTCCCCTCCCAGTTGTGGTTTAATTAATCCTGTGCTGTGACCTCTGAGTCAGCCATCATGTCCTTTCACAGTCTCACACCTCCACAGGACAGGATTTCACCCTCACTCTGAGAATGGAGGTGTTAATTTTTTTTTTTCTAGTTTCATTATCACATAGGAGGCTGCTGAAAAACGTGTAAAGAGACTTTTTATAATGAAATCTAAACTAATCAGCCACAGTGTTAAAACCCACAGACAGCTGAAGTGGATCATGTTGATAGAACTGGTAAAAAACACAGGGTCCTGGCTGTAATGTGGATGCCACCCACGGTGTTAGACACCACAGGACCCCCCTCCCATGGTGTCATATCTGATCCACAGTGGGACCCTCGTGGAACGGGTGTAGCATTGCTCCTGGTGTTTGCACCATCAGGGTGTGAGTGCATGTGTGAATGTTTATCACCCCTGATGAGCAGGTCGTGTCTGACCTGATACTTTCTGCCACCAGTGTACGAACGTGTGTGTGTGTGAATGGGTGGTAAGTGCTGCCTCGTGTTGTAAAGTGCTCTTAGAGGTCACTTAGACTGGAAAAGTGTGATAATGCAGTTTATTTACAACTAGAGTACATTTTAGTTGACATATATGTTGCGAACAAAAAACAAAATGTTTGCTGCAGACCATATTTGATTCCTTAACCAAAGAAGAACAAGAAAACACATATTTCTGTTATTTTAAAGTCCTTTTCACAATAAAGAACACATACTCTGCAGCATTAAAATTCAAACATAGCTTATCTTTAGCTGTTGAAGCATCCAAAAAGCTCAGATAAAAAGCTCAGTGTTTATTCTGAAGCCTGGTGGCTGCTATGAATTAACTACGCAACTTAAAACAAGTTAATTAATTTTTTAAGGTCTTGAGAAATTGGTGTAAAATTAAGTAACCACAGGCTTGTTTGTTTGGCTGCTATGAAGATTATTGTGAAAAAAAAACTGTGTGGTGGTTTTCTTCAACTTCTCTCAGTAATTGTAATTATGTGCACAAGGTGTGAACAATTTATCTTGTCACACATAAAACAGCAACACTGAGTACGTTTGTCTCCAGATGATTTATAGCGACATGTCTGGGATCATTGATTTTGGAGGATCCGAGGCGAACGTAATTGAAATATACTGTATCATATTAATGTTGAGCAACTTATCACACACAGGCATTAACACTCACCTCTGTACGTGACCCCACAGGTGCATGCTGCGGGTGCTGGACTCGTTCGGGACAGAACCAGAGTTTAACCACGCCCACTACGCCCAGTCGAAGGGTCACAAGACGCCGTGGGGGAAGTGGAACCTCAACCCGCAGCAGTTCAACACCATGTTCCGTAAGTCGACAGGACGCCAACACACACGAGACACACACTATCTTTCTTAAAGTGCCAGCTTTTTAACCATCACTAAAGCACTCTCAGGCTTTAGCTTAAAAACAGACCATTTGGTGCAATCATGGCTTGTGTTCAGGATTTGGAAAACAATTTATTACAGTTTATGTGTGTAATGAAAAAAGTGGAGAGATTTTTCTCTGGCTGGTTTTGTAGTTAACAATGTGAAATCAATGTGGCGTTTCAAGAATTGCATGATTCAAACAGATTTCATCACATCACCAAAGTCCCCCCACCCTGTTGTTCAGATAAAATTGCCAAACATGACTGTGTGCGGTGGAATCGGTCACCATTTCACAGTCTCAGTTAGATTTTCTCGTACCAATGAGATGTTTAGATTTGAAAAGAGGCATAAAAGAGGCTCTGAAAATCCAGCACATTGCTCACTAATGGAATATCATCAAGCAGATTAAAGGAAAGTAAGAGGTCAGACACTCAGCTCTCCATTTTACTGTGATTATGAATGTAGGACGTGGGGGTTTTATTGCTCTGTGTGTGCGCATCACTCCCACTGTGAGATCACTCTGTAACTGGAGTCAACCACATTTGCTGAGGTGGATGAGATGAGTGGTGGAGGCTCAGCGGAGGAGGTGGGGGGGAAGCCAGCCCCCTGGAGTACTGACCTTTTTCCCCGCGGCTAAGAGAAAGTGAAATGTTACCTCTGCAGCCCCCGTTAGTGAGGTGAGGCCGGGAGCTCTCCAGAATACCACTGCACCTGAATAGGCCCTTTGTTTGTTGAATAGGGTATGTCTCTCTCATAACACACTGGGGCCTTTGCACAAAATCCAGTTAAGAGTCACCAGGTTAGATGATATCGCTGGTGAAACAAGTGCACAGCGGCTTGGCCGAGTGTTAAAACCAAAGAATGGCATCACTTCCAAGCACAAGAGGCTTGTGTTGTTTTTTTCCTCTCTACATTATGCTGCACACACATTATCTTAAGGGTGAAGAGAGGTACGTGTGCAATGCTACTTAAACGCTGCATTACCTCACCACCTCCTAGGATGATGAAGCAGATGTCTGTGGTTTCTTATCGATATCAGACCCGCTATTGAATAATATTTGCATATTGAACTCGTAATGTATTCAGGACAGGTGTGTCTGTTAACTTGGATTTATAATAGGTGGAGGCAGCATAAGCATTTTAGTGATGATGTCAAGATATGCCCAGGTAAAATAAAGTTGTCTAATATTGTTTTTCCACCCCCACGTTCACCAGACTAATCTTGTCCTGCATGCGTCATCTGAGAAATTAAAGAATATTTTTGCAACTTTGTGCAACAACGTTGTCCAGCATGGTTCTGATTTGAAAGTAAAAACAATATAACTTCATCTTCATGTGGTCAAACCTTGAATAAAGTGTCATTTTTTGATTCCCTGGTTCTTAAATTGCATTGCATCTCACCTATTGAATGTAGATGTAAAAGATGGACAAATCAGATGCTGGTAGGCAATTTATCCTACATTTCAATTGGTTCATTTGTTACGATTAGGCAGTGCTCCATAAATCAGTGGTTGGGGGAATTGGGAGTATGTTGCATTTGGCCAATAAGACAAGACAAGGCCAAATTGACCTCATTAATCAATTTCAGTCTGGATAGCAGAGAGTGTTTTCTGGTGTGCAATTTGTGTTTGAATGGGCTGCGCGTCTTAGTATATTTGGCTTTGTTTTCAAGCGCAAGTCATTTATAATCAGGTATTATAATATAGTTAACTTTTCCTGCAGGTCAGAAAGACGTGTAAGGATTCAAGTCCTGTCAAGTTTGATTTATTTACCATGTATCCAATCAGTCTAAAAACAAGGTTGGTACAGAGGACTTTTTGCAAAGCAATATAACCCTGCAGAGAAGCACACTGACTACAGATATGTACATTGATCCTTCCTTTAATCCATGTGTGCTACTGCTGCAGAGATACTTACATGTCATGCACATGAACTCTTTTAAAAAAAGACATTTATAAACTTGATTAAAGTATAGTGGCCGAATAAATCAGCTTTGTTTAGTAAGCGTCTCTTAAACTCTTGCAACAACTAAAGACTTTGTTTCACACAGGCGGTTTAAAAAGTCAGGTTTGGGCAGAAAGATTATAATAATCTAAGGGTGGCCCTCCCTCCAGTCTACCAGCATCACGACTGAAAACATACCGTACACTAGAAGCCGCCTTATGTGTACCTTTGTACGTTTTTCCTGCGTGTATCTCTGCTGCTGAGTGCTTGATTCCTATGGAAACAATGAGTAATAATGGTCAGAGGGTGAACATAGCGGCAGATAGTATTTATCTTTGAAACGATGCCAGCTGAGATCAGCAAAGTCCTTTTAAGCTTTGAGTAATAATGTCACTTTGATTATGTCATCCACTCACTTTATCTTACATTTTTCTCCACCTATGTGGGATCAATAAAAGCTTTGTTCTATGTTTTCTGAGCAGGTCCCACACAAAAATGTACTTGTGGAAATGAATTGCTGGGCAGAATGAATGAATCTGTTAAAAAAAACAAGAAAATAAAACAAGATAAACACTATTTGACATGTTTTTGTCAAAACTTCATGAAATGCAGACTTTCAAAAACATTGCCTACCTGTACAGTGTTTGCTTTCATACTTTGTTGGATTTGCAGCGTATTCAAATAAAACTCTTGAAAACATTGAAGTCAGACAAAAACATCCGGCCACTGGACACTCGCCCACATCTGTTATGATCCTACCAGTGCTGAAGGATGTATTAAAGATCTAACTCTGAAGTTACTGTGAACCTTTCAGCATGTACCCTCTCTTTTCCATTAGAAACCTTTTCAGACACTTCCTTTGATTGATTGCAATAGATTAGCATGAAAGTAGCTCCATACTAATATGCACAAATGGTTTATAGACACATACTGTGAACACTTAATGCTTGTCAATCCATATGTTGTGTTTTTCCTGTTTTTCAAACAGCATAATTGCTTAGAGTTGAATGCAAATAATCAATACCATTTTCTTGTCTGTATGCTAAGTATGAAGCTTAAGTTATCCAGCAGTTAGCATTAAGCTTTTCAGAACTGGGGGGCAAATGTTTCATATCCTAAGGGATAAGGTTAGAGCCAAGCAGGACTTTTTGCTCTGTTTTCAGTCTGCTTGCTAAGCTAAGCTAACAGCCCCTAGCTTGAGCTTCATAGTTTACGTACAGTAATGAGGGTTGTATTAATCTTTCATCTATCTATTGGCAAGGATTCAAACTACTCCTTTCATTTTATTTCCAGATAGACAAGCTAAAAACTCAGCTGCTGCTAAATTGAATACTGAATAAAAAGCTCAGCAGTTGTAAAGACTTGTTGATATAATAGGCCAAAATCATCAATCATTATTCTTTGGCAAATGGCAGTCTAATTACCATAGAAATGAGAATAATTACTGATTAAAATGGATTACCTTGTGATTAAATGCACTTAATTTACATCATTGTGGTGACAGATTACCAGGCTGAGCCAATACTTAAGTTTACTTGACACCCAAAATCACGAAAAGATCATCAGTTAAAATCTTAGAGGTGCTTGTGTTTAAGTGTTTCAGGTAAAGTTTATTTATTCTCACCCTCAAAGGCTCATTCAGAAGAGCCGCAGAGCCACAAAGTCTTTGATGTTGAGTTTTTTAAAGTGCTGCTGAATCACCTTTGCAGGTTGACAGTTTTAGACCAGCAGTGTAGAAGTGAGTTTCCTGTATTTTCAGAGGTTAGACCAACTTTAACCGCACAGTCCTTATTTTGTGTACAACTTTGTGATCATACAGTATAGTCTGACTCCGCCATTGATTAAATAAGACATACCTACTCTTAAAGGGCAAAAGAGTCCCTTTCACCCTGCTTCACAGGATATCCTCCCCTTGTGAGTGTCAACAAACCCCCAAAAGGCCACATGCCGTCCACACACCCGCAGTATAATCTGACAACCTGCATCAAAATGAATGGGAGAACTTGCGTTATTGTTGCAACAACACCTGATTTGATCTGAATGTGCCCTTACTGACATTTCCTCAACCTGTTCCTCCAATCAAATAGACCAGTTTGTACCAGTATTGACCCCCGGTCTATCAGACTGTCCCCTCCACTCACTCACAAGTTTGTCAAGAGCAACAAAGCAGCTGCTTCTCCGGCAAACGCTGTCCTCCCAGGCAGTTTGTTAGCAAATAGCGAATGAAGCTGTGGCAAGTTGAGTGACATTTTGAGTGGCGGCTCTCGTGGGGGGGTTGCGGCATCTGTTGCCAAGTGCATCAAGAGGGCTGAACACTAATTAACAGCCTGTCCTGTTTACACAGTCAGTTTGGTTACGTGAGTTTAAGCTGCCTCCTCCTCGTGTAGGACCATCGAAACACATCCCAGCTATGAGTTAATATTTTAGGCCCTGTGCTGTAATGGTTTTGCTAAAAAATGCTCTTAGTATTAGTTATTTGATTTCTTTGAAAATATCTAGTTACCATAATTTCCCAACTGGCACATTGTACCTCGCTGTGATATTTACTTAAGTAAGCCAATCTGAAGTTATTGTTTTATAATCTTAAACATGAAGCTGAGAGATTATGAATGAAGAAATTATCCTTACACAACATCTGCATTTCTGTTACATTCTTGTTTTTAATTTCAAAGAGAGCAATCAAGCATTAGAATTGTCAACTAATTAGAAAAAAATTAAACATTTATATAAAATACAATGAAGTTTGCTCTTTTGAAAAAAATATGAGCCACAGATAAAAAAAATATTTGTTTTTTTTTTTAACAAAAAGCCATAAAAGACAAAGATGGCATTACAAGCTTGTGATATTTTTATTTTTAATGCTGTTTTATCATCTATTATTAGACCGACACCACAGTTTTTTTGAGAAAATTTGCTTCGGCACTCACTGGCGCCTCACGCAGATCCGGTGATACTTTCATATCTACTTCCACATTTCCAAGCCCTCCTACACATACACAAAGTAAAGTCAACAAATAGTATTTAACAGTTGAAAGGTTCCTCTTTGCATTGTCGTGCTGATAAATGCTGAACTAGATCAGAAACAGAATACATCAGATCAGGAGTTGGATGAAATTTGCAACCCCAAGATAAGAGTTTGTTATAGTGTAACACTCTCATTGTCTCATTATCTGGTTCTTCTTCCAGAGAAAACTTTCCACATCATATCAACAGTATCTCACAGTATTTTGCATAACACATCCAGTCAGGATGCTGAGAGGAAATTGTGTCAGTTTGATGAACGAAGCGAGAAGCAACCGGTGATAAGAAAGCATTTTACTCTTGCGACAGAAAAGTAAACCACTTATTACTTTTATTGTGAAATGAAAAATGATGAGAGAAAGTTTGTGTGTTCATGCTCCGTTTTAATAGTTTTAATAGTTTTAATAGTTTTAGGGAAAATAAATTTGAAAATCCTTGTCGTTTAGTAATTGCTTGGTTTGCAGCAGACAAGTCCTGCTCTCTGTTTCCCTGTCTGTGTTTGCCTAAAGACACTCAGCCTGAGCCAATACGTGAACTGCCTGGAATGAACAAACGAACAAACACTGGCTTTTTGTCACATTCCAACCAACACCTCACTTTAAAAAAGGACTTCATGGTATTTGTGAAAGTACTTTAGCACAGCTGGAATTTTACAGCACGTCATTGTTTCAGTTAACTCGTGATACAGGAGCTTTATTCTTGCCATCATTTGCTAAACATCATGATTCCTTCCTCCTCTATTTAGAGCTTAGTCCAAAGAATGTTTGCAGTAGTTGACGCTGAATTGTTTAAGTGCTTACAGATACTAAAATCTGCTGTGGCGTCAAGCTTCTTTGCTGAAATGGTCACATTAAAACCATCTTTTATATATGTTGCTGAAGCAAATTTGATGACCTTAATTTGCCTTGGTAGTAATAACACTGTGGTAAAAAAAACTTGTTCTGACCACAGCAGCTCCCTGGAGGCTCTGACAAAAAAACCACAACTGTGCACCAAAAAAGCTTCTTTCCAGCCTGTTTCATTCAATTTAAGAGGTGATGAGGTCTGCATTGGAGTCTGCTTGTATTATTCCGTTTTTTTATTTTACAACCCCAATTACAAGAAAGTCGGGTCGTTTGTTGAACAGAAATGAAAACAGTATGAAATCATTTGCAAACGAACAGTGTGTACTGACAGTGTTTATTCCAAAGTGTTCCCAGGCTCGTATAGTAATTTTATTTGTACAGTCACGGGTTTCACAATGTGTTGAACCACAGCCCATCCTTGCTTGTGAATGTCTGTCAAAAAGGGACACGTCACTTTAATAACCAGACAAGTGAACCTGTTAATCTGTGAAAAGTTCAAATCAGGTGTTTTGAGCTTTTTCCACCACTCTTCCAGTCTTTTATTGCTTTTATCACAACTATTTGGTGCATTTTGCTAGAATAAGCACATATTTATTATGAATTCGATGAGGTAAAACAGTGCATATATCCTATATGTGCTGTTACCAATTGAGTAATTGGCAAAAACAATGACCAAATTCTCACAGTCTGTTTTATTTTTGTGTTTTATTGTGTCAAATAACCTTCACGTAATCAGGGTTATAAATTAGGTTATTAAGCATATTCATATTCAACATAATCTTTCCTTTTCACACCCTAAACTCTTGTCTGGTTTTACAAGGCAGATGGCAGCGAGGTAAAGCGCTGCCAGCTCTGGGCTTCATACTTGGCCTGCTCATTCTGTGGTTCCCATAGTAACTAGTCATCACCGGGCAATAAGGAACGTTGGGAACAAAAAACCCGGAGTGCTTGTCGAGATGTCACATCAGTTTTATTTATATAGTCCAATATCACAAATCGCAAATTTGCCTCAAGGGTCTTTACAGTCACTGCAGCATTGTGGAAGCCAGTTGTGTTGTGCTTCACTCTGTAATTATGATCTGTGCTTAACACTGAGGTAGAAATAAGCTTATTTATTTAAATGAACTGTGCACTCTAAAGAGCAGACACTTGTGCAAGATTTATTTGAGACGTTCTTGTTTTTGCCTCAGTGATGCATAAATTCAGGCAGGGAAAAATGGCCTGAAGGCATTTGTCATTTTATTCCCAAAGAAGTGATTACTGATTTTTTTTTCCTTTCCCCCTTCCTTTCTTTCTACTTTTGTTTTGCATTTTAAACCACATTTAAATTAATCACATTAAAGCTATTTCACTTTCAATATCATCAGTCCTTTGAGAGCGCAAGTATTAATTAAAGTCTTGCCTGTTATTTTGTAGTTAATATAATTTATTTCTCTTTTTGTTGCAGCTCACACTCCAGACAACAGCTTCCTGGGCTTTGTGGTGGAGCAGCACCTCAATGCCAGCGACATCAAGCACATTGATGACATCAAAAGACAGAACCAATCACTCGTCTACGGCAAGGTCGACAACTTCTGGAAGGTACAATACCACACACATGCACAACACATGTAAATATTGTATTTTACACCATGCAACTCCTACATTCAAGACATGATTATATTTTTTAAGTGTATCTTGTGATTGATATATCTGGAAATTATAAGATTTGTCGTTTTTCACAATCACATTGCTTTTTTATTGAGATATTGTTGTTGCTTCTGGTGAAAAACAGACAGATTTAACTGTCCTGCAGAAAAGAAAAGAGTCATGACTTTTGAACGTCCACATATCATAAACAAACCCAAAAACATGTTTGTATCATGCACAAATAAAGCTACATACATGCACCTTTTCAAGCAGTATGTTCTAACATGCTGTACACAAATGAACACATAGATGTATACGTATATTCCATCTAAAGATGAGAGTGATCGACTAGCCGGGCAAAGAGCGCCAGCGCACTAAGGATAACCCATTTTCAGACCTCAGAGAGCTCTGCAGTAAAACTCTTTGAACAACCTTGGGTAAAACTTTCACAGGAAACTTAATAACAGTCTGATTTAGGAGCTCAAATTCAGCTTATCACCCTCTCCGTGGAGTTTTTAATATATTCAAATGCATGCTCGCACTGCGGCACAGAGACCAGGGGATTACTGTATCCTAGACAAAAACGACTTAGAGACTTGGAAAGATTTGCACATTGTTTGGCATGGCCGTGTGATGGTTGGATTACTGCCCAACGCCTTGATGAGCATTCACCCGACACCATGTATGTTTCAGACTGTGTTGCTCCAGATCCAACGGGCTCCTCAGATGTGTGACAGAGGAACTCAGTAGAGTTATAATAGATGCTTGACGAGTGAACTGTCTTCATGTAACATGTCTGCAGTGCAAATGACTTCTTACACTATGAGGCTGTATGATGAAGATGCACATGATTGAATAATAAGCTGAATCTAACTTGTCCCACTTGTTTTAGCCACTAGCTAGATTACATGCTATTTGTCGTAATTAATTTTATGCATTTTTTTTGCATGGGATAAATTACACAGTTGAAGTCTAAGAAAAGCACATAGAAAAAACACAGCAGAGACGCCGCTTCAACCTTTTTATTTCACCCTCACAGCCCTGTGAGATGAATGGCAGCATTCTTTAGTTAATACCCACATTTTATCCTTACTATTTTAATTTAAATGATTTAAAACTGGTCATTATTTACATGATCATTTACACAAAGCATTCATGTTTTCTGACAACTGGACTAAAGCTAAATTTAGTTTAATGCGTTTGGACTCATGTCACTTTTGTAAATGCTGGTCATTTGAAACATTTAGGCTTTACGTTTATGTTTGTTATTTATCTGCTCTGTCTTTTTAGCTAATGAAGTCAAAAATGTACATGTCACATACAGCTATTTGCTTTAACGTAGATGGAAAAATTCATGACATAAGCTTACTCATTTGAAGCAAACATTTTTACTATCAGTGCTTTTTTTTTTTTTTATAAACAAACCCCTCAGACCTGACAGCTTGCTTGCTGACTTGATCACACACACAAAATGTTTAGTTTTCTTTAATTAAAAATAATTCAATGGCCCATGCCGAAGGCAAACTCATCATTTTTGGTCTCTCCTCCAGTCTCCCCTCCATGCATGTTTATGACATCTCAGTTATAAAAGTGTGATTTCTAGCTTTTTAATCCATTACTTGGTCTAATTAACCTAATTTTCAAACGCAGTAGAAATGCATGTAAGTGTACACAAAAGAGGCCTCTAGTTGCTGGTTCAGTTCCTGAGCTCTTTTGTTCCCACAGTTTCGGGGACTGTTGCGTCAGAGGAGCTGATAGTTACATACATTTACGCTTAAAGCTGCCCACTGCAGGTACTACTCACCACTCACCAGTGAGGAGTTGTGTTGGAGCAGATGGGAGTTAAGTGTCTGGATCAAGAGCACTTAAACATTGTGTTTCAAGGGTGGGATAAGTGTTCACACAGGTGACCATAACAGCCTGCCTCTGTTGAGCCCCATTGCATCACCATGTTCAACATTTTGAACAATAACAGAGCAAATATGGACGATTAAAAATCCTTGAGGGGCTTGATTGTCTGAGGCTCATTATAAATGTTCATTATTCGTATAAATTTAACATATGTCATCTCCAGGATTATTGTAATCTGATCACACAACCTGAGAGAATAATGAGCAAAACTAACCAGAAAAACACTGAAAAAGCACAGGGAAGTGTTGTTTTGTGAATTATTAATAGCTACACACTGTAGATGAAACTTACCTGATCTAAAACGTATCCCTTAACAACACTTGTACAGTTTAAATTTCAAAGCCATGTTGTAAGGCTCTAAATCCCAAGGTGTTAGTTTTTTAATCCAGAGGTAGCTGCTGTGCTTTGTGGCTTCTGGTACAGTCAGAGCAATTCAGTTTAGCTGTAAAAGGGCAGACGGGGGAGCCCATCAGCTCACAGCAAGGGGCATTAGCTACTAATCAGACTCCCAAGCGTGTTCATTACCTCCTGCTTTTAATTAAAGGGCCATTTTGGAGCCTACTGATAACGAGCTGACTGGCTTACTCCATTTCCTTCCTTCTTCCTTTGAAATCGCTCTGTCCTTCGATCTCTTTCTTTCTTACCTGAGAGGGTTAAAGTCAAATTGATAACAGTATATTCACTTCCTTAAAGGAAAGTGGAACCTACTGGGAGGAAAAATAGGCAGCTTTATATGAAGCGACTGAGTTTTATCTCATTTCAGCCCTGATAGTATCACCAGAGTTCAGTGTTAATGTGTGTTCAACATGTTATCTATAGGCTTTGAATACAAGCAGGTAGTTTAACCTGGATAGGAACGTACAAACAGGCTTTACTGAACCGTGTTTTTCAAGTCATGAAATCTTTGGTCTCACTTTTCAACATTGCTGTCATTTCTCTTAAGCTTGTTTGGCAACTAAGCAACTAGCCATGGTATATGGATGATCAGGTGTTTTACAATCCCGTTAGTCTGTTAGTGTTAGTTAGTCTTAAGCAAAAAAATGCTCACCTAAAATAATATCCTTGTAGTTTTAAAATGAAAGGGAGGTGAGGTGTCCTACATAAGTTTTACAGTAGAACTTGAAGTCAGAAGGAAAGACAAGTGTCATTTTTGATGCAGCAGAGCTGGTGATTGTACCTCAAAACCTCATAATATCAGGAATAGCAGTCTAACCACCTGGGGACGGTTTCTGGTCCATATACTTTCTGTTAATTGGATGTCCTCTTTTGAAACATAAACCATAAAATGAATGGGGAGGAACTCACAGAGGGTTTGTTCTGGAAATGTGGCTGCTTATCTCAACCTTCTCAGGAGAAAACACGTGTGCGACAGTCATGTGAACATGAGAGTCAGCAGTGCTCGCATGAATCATGAAACATTATTTCCTGTTCAGGTCGATCCAGCTGAAACGCTGCAGTTTTGTGTGCTAATTGTCAGATTTTGGAAAAACACAAGAGAGACTTAAATTGTTCCATGGCTGAGTTTGTGCCTGTGTTTGGGATTAACCACCGTTACTTTACTCAGCAGTTGGCGAACAAAATGAGAGTACTTGGCTTGGTTCATGAGCCTGAGCTGTAGTTTCACTGCTGCGTTCACAGTTTATTACTTAATGATCAACAGTACACCTTCCTGCAAGCAGCAATGTGTCTCTCTGGCTCTTTGGCACTGAGATATTCTATAATGGAGCTCCTTTAATGCCAGATTACTTAGGAATAGGGGGTAAAAATACAGAAATGTTGCAAAATACAGAGGTTTTAAATAGAAATACAACAATTTAAAAACAGACTAGACATTTATTTTTTTGTTTGACTATTTTTTACTGAGTGTTTAAGATTGATTTTCAGAACCAGACTCCAAAAAGACCTTTTATATATATAATTTCATGTTTTGCGATATGAAATCCAACTGGAGACTGAAAGAGTTGTCACAAACACAGAAGCTCACACAGAAAGGTCCACATTTGACAGTATTTTTCCAGGGAGCACTTTCATGCAGGTTTTACAGTTGTTGGATTTTGGCTGTGTGGTATTTAGTGATGAGAGTCAAACCTGAAATTAAAGCTGGGGATCATTTGTAGTGAATCAGTTTGTTGCAAAATTCGATTGTTCTTCATTTTGCTCTGAATTTTTTCTGGGTAACCTCAAACAGACCAAACCTGAAGGAGATCCAGGGGATTAAAGAAAACCAGGATGGCGAGTAATTATCTTGTTGTTGAAGAGGCAGCATTGATGGTGAGACCCGAAAATAAAATGGCCAGACCACCTCTGAGAGAGCCGTTTCCATAGCAACCCAGTAGTAGGAGTTGAAAGGCAAAGCGAGCGAGCGAGCCGAGAGTGACTGCCTGTCTTTTCTCTCTCTCTCTCTCTCTCTGTCTTTTTCCATACATGCACACACTGTACAAAACCAGCTCGTGTTTTACTGGTTTTGCAACAAGTCGAGTGCAACAGTGCACCACAGTTTAAGGATCTTATCGTCAACCTGTCAGCTTGATTTAATCTGTATCTTCTTTCTAATTCATACATATTTAATAAAAGAAACCATTTACCTTGACTCACCTCACCAGTGAACTACGAGCACGAGAAAATCGGTCAGTTTTTCAGTGTGTAGTGAAGCTTTTTGATGAGGCAGAGGGAGACATGGAGAAAGGTGAGAACGAGTAGGATGTACAGAGATGGAAAAGCTGCAACCCTTTGGCAGCAGATCAGAGGACGTGTTGAAGAAAGACACACTGAGCTGACAGGGACACACACAGACACA
>JAQNCA010000021.1:11223606-11235288 GCA_029783725.1 Acanthurus tractus
TTCTTTGTTCTGCATCATTTGAATGGAAACCTTTGGTCTGGTCAGCTATTAAACTTGAATTTACATTTGAGTCAAATGAGCTTCTCATTGTTCGTATTCCTTATCAGGTTGTGTGCTCCTGCGTTTAGGTTGCCTGTTGATAAAGTTTCTTTAGGTGGAGCTTTTCTGTCTGTAGCTATGAATGTTCTCTAAGTTTTATAGGACAGCTGACAGATTCATAAATGTCTAAACTTTAACTTCATGATGATATGAAAATCATATGATGTAAATTTTTTAATATGAAAAACATAGTTTAACACTGAAGTCTGTTTTAATGTTATATTAGCTAAATTAGCCTCCTATCAAATGTACTGTTGTTGCATTTGAATACCATTACATCACTGTGTTACATGTAAAATCAACATGTCAATTAAATAATAATAATATTAATAATAATACCCCAAAGCTCTAAGATACTAACAACATGCCTGACTTGATCAAGTAGAACCTAAACCCAAATACCCACAGAAGTACAGAGTAATTTCTTAATAAAGTTACTTTATGCTTCTCCATTTTTTGTCAGAGGCAAATATTCTTTTTTTCTCCACTTCATATGATTCACACATACAATCAATTCATAATACGAGATGCACATTAAAAAATAAAGCCTCTGCAGACTCACACAGGTTAATAAGTTTGTTGGCCAAATCCTGCAAAGATTTGTGGGAATCACTTGAGGTCTTTTATGTACTGATTAGAATGATATAGTTGAACTTGTTCTCCAATAAAATGAGCAGGAGAGACCCTGAAGGCTCAGAAAAATCATACTTTTATCGTTTTTCACATGATAAAAATTTATGTTCAGATATTTAAACAATTTTCATGTCTTGGGACCTTGAAGGCTCCGTGATTTAACACTCTGAAGGGGGCCATGAAGGATAATGAGCACTTGAAGACACACTGAAGTGAAAAACGTAAATGCATGTGTGTTACTTTAAACAGAGTATTATTAAACTGTGCCATTGCTACTTTTTCTTCAGTGAAGGATCTGAGTGCTTTTAGATTTTTCTGTTTCGCTCTCTGACATTTAATTGTTCTTGTGTGTGATTTTGTACTTGCATTTGGCAGCACAGTCATTTTATAAATTAATACCAGGGCAGACTGACAAATCAGTTCAACAACTGGAGTGAAGCACTGGATCCTTAGAGCAGAATGTCCTTGAACATAACACGAATGCACAAAACTGCTTTAATCCACAGTAATAAAGAGTTTCAGGCAAAAAAAAACTCAATTCTTAATGATTACCCCTGTAGATCTGTAACAGTCACAGAGGTGAATTCATTCATTTCTGCCTTTGAGTCCTTTAATCTGTGCAGATTTACTGCCTTTCTTCTTCACTGTAGAAGCCTTTTCTCTCTCCGTCTCTTATCTTCGTCCCCTCCCCTCCTCACTCCCTATAAATAGTGGGTGACTGTTTCCCAGCATTGAGGAGCATTTACATGCACACTCAACATACACACATTACAGAAGAATAAGTGTGCTCTGCTGCCATCTGTTGGCAGAAGTTTGTAGTGGTTACGTTGACATGCAAGATAGAAGAGAATAATTTACAACTCAGGCCTGATTATTCGAGTGTGTGCAGACATACTTCATGGTACAGCACCACACTGTGTTAGAGAGTGTTTCCTCTATCACACTGGTCCGCTGTGTAAACACACACACACACACACACACAGACTAACCATTGTAGCCTGCCTGGCTCTCTAGTAGATGAGCAACTAGTCGACTGCACCACCAACACCACCTCCTCCCCTCTTTTCTCCCTGTTTCTTCTCCTTTGAAGAGAAAAACTTCAGTATTTTTCAGCAGAGTTACAAACTGCAAAAAACACACTTCTCACCCTCTCGTTAATGAGCTGCTGCTGCCTTGTAAATATTTGCTCTCCCCATTCGGAGAGAGACACTTGACTTCTGTACACATAATGTATTAACATTAAAGTATGGGAGCAGGACTGTGGGCTGTGTTTAAATAACCACAAAAATATACACTGTAAACATGGAGAGGAACTGTTTGGCTCTAACGAAGACTGAATGTTAAGAAGTCATCGTTTCCTCTTGCTTATACACCTTTACCTGTCAGTTTCTGTGGTTGTCTGTCACAATCTTATATTAAGGATTTTAAGTGTGTCTTTAAAAATCTAAAAGATCCTTCCTTTTATGCTTTTATCATGTGTTCAGATGGTTGATGGTCAGTTTTTCAGTGGTTTTCAGTGTGAACTTCTTTGTGAGTCACTGCTGTTTTTACTGGGCTGCTGAGGTCCCACCTGCACACTATCCACAGGAGCGCCTCCATGCCAAACATCCAGTAGCATTGGGGAGGAAAAACCATTAGAGGGTGGGGGAGACTTCACAACGTTCTGCTTGTTTTTCCTGTGTTGTTTTTATTGAGAAAAAGTGCTGTCCCTGCTGTATTTTTTGTGCTGATAACATGGGAGGTTTACTTCAACAACAGCTTACTGCTGCTATCAGCAAACAACACAAACTCCTCAACGCTGCCAGTGAACTTTCCAAACCTTTGACTCTCTTCAGCTACTTTTATTCTTGTTATTTTAATAACGAGCCTCTTGCAGCCTCACTGCTGAACTTAGATTAGCAAGAGTTTTCGCACAAAAGTTCCCCTGTTGAGATAATGTTTTAAATTATTCGAACTTATCTATGTAAGGCTCTATCCCTGCATGCACATGGAGGTTAATCAAATTGCTTTTCTCACTTCTGCAGTTGTTTGTGGGTCTGTCCTTCCCCTACGAGGGTCCTGCCCCCCTGGAGGCCATCGCTAACGGTTGTGCTTTCCTCAACCCGAAGTTTAACCCGCCAAAGAGCAGCAAGAACACAGACTTCTTCAAGGGCAAACCCACGCTGAGAGAGGTGAGAGCTGAAGCTGATTCTACTCTGCAGACTTTTCTTCACAGGATGTGACCCTTTTAAAAAAGGTGTTTGTTCGGCCTGACCTCTATTTTCTCTGCAGCTGACCTCTCAACATCCGTATGCTGAGGTGTACATTGGTCAACCCCATGTGTGGACGGTGGATATCGAGAACTCTGCGGAGGTGGAGAGGGCCATTCGCTCCATTCTCAGCCAAAAGGTAAACAAAGAAGAAGAGATAGATGATAGTTTTTGGAAAAGTTTAGGAGTTTAGTCAATGTGTTACAAACTGTATCAAATGCTGCCACTTCTACTCTCATTTCTAATTCGGTATCCTAGATGTTTTATTATAAGGAAACACAACAATAATGCAGAGAAGAGTTGCAACTCATTTTAATCATCAGTCAATCTACTGATACAACTGAATAATCACTTGATTAATGAAATGTCAGAAAAATGCACATCAGTTTTCAAATTGGAGCTTTTTTGATTCAGAAATGTCCCATTTAATAAAATTAAAAACAAACACATGCAGCAAATCAGACAAATAAATTTACAAACCATTTTACCAAAACATGCAAATGCTGAGAAACGTAGGGTTTGAAATGCTTTAAGATACACAGCAGTTACTAAAGATAGTGTGCAACAAATAGTAATACATTTTGAAAACTGTATCAGACTAATTATAGAAATATTTAATGCTGAAAGGACATGAAATCGGTGTGACTGTAGATTGAGATATTAATCTACATAAACTCACATTTATATATAAACCAGTGAAAAATTACAGTCAGTGTCCTAAAACCCAAAGATTTTCAGGTTCATATCACACGAGACAAAGAAAAGCCACAAGTCCGCGGTTAAGAACTGAGAGCTAAGAGTGTTAAGTATTGCTGTAAAAAAAAATAGGTAAAGATGATGAAAATCTGATACCCTGAGTGACAAACACATTAAGAGGGAAACCAGGATGGATGAGCTGAAAAGAAGAACGATCCTGTTCGGTCTTGTCATCCAGTAACATGCATATTTAATGGCGGGACTCTGGATCTCGTGTTGTGCTTCGCTCCACCGAGCGAGTCAGAACAATGCCTTTGTTCACCGGACAAGCCTGCAGAGCCTCATATGCTTTGTGATCAGCGGCGAGCTGCAGCCTACCAGGCTCCAGCTTGGCTCGCACTCCCCCTCGTCTTCCTCCCTGCACACAAAGACGAGGAGAAAGCAGTGAGCGACTCGGTGCAACAACAAAGGCTCCGGTTGTTGGTCCTCCCTGCTTGAAGTGTTCAGAGTCTGAGGAGGCCGACAGGATTTAAGGAAAGAGCTGACAGCGAGCCGCTTCAACAGGCAGACGCTCACATACAGTGAAACACGCTCATGCAGAGTGACCTCCCCTGACACTGCTTCAACCTGTCTGTGTTGTGTTTGTGTGATCAGATTGAGCCCTACCTGCCCTATGAGTTCACCTGTGAGGGGATGCTGCAGAGAGTCAACGCATTCATCGAGAACCAGGTACATGTGCATGCAATAACGCTCCATGAACAATGGCGGGTTCTTCAGGATAAAAAAGACTGAGAGCTTGACAAAATGTGTTTCTGTCGTGTCGTCAGGACTTCTGCCACGGTCAGGTGATGTGGCCCCCCCTCAGCGCCCTGCAGGTCAAACTGGCCGAGCCCGGACGCTCCTGTAAGCAGGTGTGTCAGGAGGCGCAGCTCATCTGTGAGCCGTCCTTCTTCCAACACCTCAACAAGGACAAAGACCTGGTCAGGTGAGACAAACACAGAAGCAGTATTATGGAGTTTCTTTCCCATCCTGAAACAAGAGTGAGGTCTTTCAGTTTGAGAGCAGGATTTATTGATACCATGTTCAGATTTTGCAGTGCTTTTCCTCAAACCCTGCCCTCACACTGGAAAAGCTGCTGCTTGCATGTAGATTTGCTCAGCTTCTGCACCAACTGTCACGATCGCACTGAGATAAAATGCTTTCCTGGCAGATCTCCTCTTCTGCAGCTTCTGCCTCGTCTGTGCACTTGTTCAACTTTTACTTTCAGAATATTTTTGCCCAAAGATTTTTGGTGCAACAAGCCTGTCAGAGTTCCTAAACCAATAGAAAACCAATGAAAAAACCAAAATCAATAGAACTAATAAAATGCCAGGTGCAGTACTGGCTGGTGAAATGATGCCTTTTTACTTTATTATGATGATGATGAAGCTCTGCCCAAGTTGGAGGTGTAAAGTGTCCACTAGGTGGCAGCAAACCACAGGTTAGAATTCATATGTTGTCATCCAGAGAGACAGTTTACTGTACATCAAGTGCTTACCTGCAGAATCGTGTTATTACCACTAGAGGGCCAAGTTTGCTCACTAAATATGAGTCAAAGCTTGTGACTGCTGCAGAAGAACACATCTTCAGTCCAGTGTGTTTCTGTGTCTCCTTCTCATCCACATTAAACACCTGTAGATAAGAATAACAACGAATAGGAACAACTATAATTATTAAAAAGGTCTCTGAGCATTAAAAGTGAGAACTCTCTCTCACAGGTTTGGTGTGGACTGTCAGACGGTGGAGTCGAGTGCCGACACGGTGGTCCCGGCCTACAGCCAGACTCGCCGCCACTGCATCTTCCAGTCCGACCTGCTGCTGTTCAGCTGCGCAGGAGCCCACCAGTCGCTGCAACGCATCTGCCCCTGCCGCGACTACATGAAGGGCCAGGTGGCGCTGTGCAAGGACTGCCTATAGCACCACCACACAGCCTGGAGGAGGAGGGTGCTGATGGAGGATCGGGCTGGGGTTTTTTAACGGGGGGAGGGTTGGACTCGGCTGGATGGAGTTTCAATGACTTTTTTTTTTTCGTGGGAAGCTGTTTGGACAGAAGAACCTTCACAGGACAGCATACGTTCATCATATTTATTGTTTTTCCCCGGTTGCCGGACATGAAGCAGTCCTGCAGCCAACCCGAGCATCCATCAACCCTCTGATCCACCAGTGGAGGCGCTGCAAGTCCTGGAAGTGATGAATCAATACTTGAATCAACAAAAGGGAGCCGACCGAGACTGAAAACTTGCAGCACATGAGCTCTCTTTCACCACATTGACAGCCTGCACATTTAAGTGACTGCCTGCCTGTTTGTCCTCAGGTTCAGAGGCAGCGAGGGACCAACGAGACTCAAACACCCCCCTTTTCCTGCAGGCAGCCTCGCCTCCCCCCTCCATCCACCTCCCCTGATCTAATCTGAAACTGTTTATTCTGTAGGTAGGTTTGCACTGGACTTACAAAACTGAAGACCCACATCCCCACCGTATAGACACACACACACATCCGCACACACACACACGGGTAGGGGCCCGACAAACAAGCTTAAGAAGAACCCAGTTTTACACTGAAAACAGCTCGTCACTCCCTTCTGGACACAAGTGACGACAGCAAACATGTAACTTAGAAATCTAGATTTTTATTCTGAAAGTCTCATCATTTCCTGACACATCCTCCGGACTGTAGGTGGTCTTCACCCCCCCGTCCCGCCCCTTTAAAGACAGCAGAGTGCAGTTGTGATTTTCATACGTTCTCGTTAAGTTGCACACTTGGGTTTTGTGTGTGCGTTTCTACTTTAGAGGCAGTGATTTTTGTTTCAGCACGCCATCCGGTACGACGCACACACACACACGCACACACACACACCGAGGGGTGAGGAAGGGGTTAGAGGGGCATTCTCTGTAGCAGCATGTCGTAGGATGTTGTGATGTGTCATAGATGATAGACTGTCGTCAGTAGCAGTGGTAACAGCTAGATGCAGTGCAGCCTGCAGAGAAACATGAAAACCTTGCCGGGATGTTTTTCTGCGTCTTTACGTTCACAAAGTCGACTGTTTGGAAACTACAAACACCGCAGATCCACGTTCATCTCCCACCTGCCAGACAACGGCTGTAAATCCTTCAAGCAAACTGTCAGCAAAGAAAACATGCCAACGAAGCGTCTCTGTGACGCTAAAACTCTGCATCTCCTTTTTCTTTTGAGAATCTTAAGGATCTTAATTTGCCTGCAGATTTGCAAAGTAAAAAATTAAGATAAATAAATTTGTAGTTCTTGTGGTGAATGGAAAAAAATGCACTATGGTAATCTATTTGCAGAGGTTTAACGAGATATTAGTAACACTGTATATTGTTCATATGGGTTTAAAGTTTTCTTTTTAATTTATTTTGTATACAGATCTTTATCTGTGTTTTGCTGGAAATCTGTTTTTTAATTTATAGGAGGGGTGTTTTTCTTTTCCTTTTTTTTCCTTTTTATAGATTTTTATTTATGGAGAGTCAATAGAAAACAAAATTTTAATAAAGCGTGCTAAACTATAAATGTAAGAAGATGAGGGGGAGGACTTGTCTGCTTCCGTTCAGCTTTCAGCGGTGATGTGAGGAGAAAAGCTCCCATTTTTCAAGGGAACAAAAGGCAAATGCATTGTGCCGGAGGGTAATAATAGCATGTAAACTCTGTCGGAGTTACTTGTCCATCAGTTCTGAGCAGCAAGGAGGACAGAATGGTATTTTGCAAGCACATAAATTATATCTTTTGGAGGAATTATCATGCAGAAAACAAATTATAACTCCATATGCAAGCTGGACCTCACAGATTAGATTTCTTCTCTGTGATTATAAATGTTTAAACAAATCATGATTTTGTATTTGATTCAACAAAAGGTAAAAGTTTGCATTGGTTTTAAACTGAAATCTTAGTCTGGATAAACATTCAGCACAGGCTTTAATTCCTCTCATCACTGTCTCTCAAAGACGGACAGCAGCAGACAAACAGGCCTCCTTCCATTCAGAAAGCCAGCAGGAGCCTCATACACTCTGTGCTTCGATGTCCAATCAGTTTTTTTCTGTTTGCACACGTTTAAATTCAGTTTGAGTTGCACCGTTAAGCTTCAACCTGTATTCTGTCACTGTGTCAGCTCAGACTGTTTGGATGTTTTTCCTTTATTTTTGATATTTTATTTACTTTTTTAAAGCAGGTCAGAGATCTGCCGCCAAGTTAGTGTTTGAAAGAACATGATGTGCCTTTTTATGGTTATGTTTGGCTTTGACAGTCTGCTGTGTCAGCGGTCGCTCTTAACACTTCAACATGCGAATATGAAATGTTACACATTCACACACTCGTGGCACAGCTTTCAGTCCCCAACTGAACTCCACAGATCAGATAAAGGAGTTGGTTGTTTCTCATTTCCTGAATCTGTTGTGTTGTTCAGTTTAAGTCATTTAAATCTTTTCATCTAATTTTAATTTAATACAAAATAAATCAGCTAATTTAATTGGTGCAAACCTTGTGATTCGTTACATGTGGCTGAGTTGCTCAGCTATGGAAAAATACACTGATAATCACTGTTAGCTATCAAATATTTTAGGACTATAAATAAGGATAATAACAGTTTGAAACACTAGAGGCCTATTAATGGGATTACATGTTCAAGAGTAATTAGATTACCCACTTTCAGCAGTAATTTAGTTTTAGAAATATCTATTTAGACACAAAAATTTGGTGTCCTTTTTTCTGTTAATACTCCAGTAAAAAACAAATTTTCTGGCTAAAAGCTGGTGTACCAGCACATTTAATACATGTGGGATCTGTTTTTATTGCCTTAAACTGACTGACTGACTCACAACAATCTGTTTTCTCTCTGCCTGCTATGCAGCTTCAATTAAAGGTTCTGGTTCACAATGAGCTTGAGCTGCATTTAGGTATTAGGATGAATTAGAGTGTTAAAAAACCCTCCAAGTACAATAAGCTGATACTGAGATGCCGTATTGAGCACCAGTGAGTAATCAGGTGGACAGATGTGCTGCGTAGCCAATCAGAGCTCCAGAGTTAGCAGCTAACCTGTAACATACTGTGAGTGAGTGAGCAAGGTTGGTTGACAGCACAAAGTGTTAAGCTAATGCTAAAAAGTGAAGTTCAATGTCTCAAACTGTGCTGCAGGGGCTTTAAAAAAAAAGGGGGGGGCTAAACAATAATAAAAATTAAGAAAATATGAGCAGTGTGGAGCCCTGTCACTGACCAGATTGCGCCAGTTTATTGTATATCAGACATTACGTTATAGGCCTTCAATATCATACATGCTACAATGACTGGCAGCTTAGCTTGAGCAAATATCATGAAAATACTAAATAACCAAGTAAAAGGTCAAAGGTATAAAAATTTTTATAAAATACAGCCAGTCTCTTCCACAAAATACACTCCATATAGTCGATAAATCCAACGTGCAGAGCAACTGTAACACCAAGTCATCAGCAAAAATTGTGTTCAACATATTTTCTTTTGCCATATCTGTTCAGCGCAGTATTGAATGTCTCCATTACAAAAACAAACAAAAGAGTAACTTGCAGTCATACACACATGTATCAATCTTTGTTTTGCAATCTCAACCTTGTCTCAAGCCGCCATTTAGCATCAAGTGTCTGAAACATTTGTGGTTCGATCAGTGAATGGGAAATAATGCAACGACAACATTGTTTTGTTTTATTTTTGTTTTTCACAATCCTTGATGAGTAAGAGGGATATAACTTTATTTTTAAATAAACCTTTTTTCTGTGACAAAAGGCTCTGACTCTTGTTTTATGATTGTTTTACATCACAGCAACACAGATTCAGTATTTACAGCGGCTCAGAACAGTACAGTCGACAGCTGGGATCCCATTGTCTCATCAAGTCGTCCAGATGTGGAGAGAAATCTCAGCCAAAATGTGCAGCAGAGTACAAACTTATAGATATCGAGTATAAGTGGTTCAAAAGAAATGAGGTTTCTGCCCATTTCTTTTAAGTAGAGTGACAAAAGGGTATAATAAACCCACAATTTCAAAGTCTGGTACATCACACAAAACTGTTGCAGCTGATGTAAACAGTGGAGGAAATAAATATTTTATCCCTCAATGATTTTGTAAGTTTGCGCGCTGACAAAGAAATTAATGTTATATACTTTCAATGGTAGGTTTATTTTGACAGTGAGAGACAGATTATCTAAAAGAAAATCCAGAAAATCATATTAAAAAAAGATTAAAATTTATTTGCATTTAATTGAGTGAAATAAGTATTTGATCCCCTAACAACCATAAAGAATTGAGAGCTTGTTAATGATCTCAAGGCAGCTGGAACCACAGCCAAACCATTGGTAACACACTACGCCGTGGATTAAAATCCTGCAGCGCACATAAGGTCCCCCTGCTCAAGAAGACACGTGTCCAGGCTCGTCTGAAGTTTGCCAATGAACACCTGAATGATTCAGAGAATGACTGGGAGAAGGTGATGTGGTCAGATGAGACCAAAACAGAGCTCTTTGGAGTCGACTGACTCGCCATGTTTGGAGGAAGAGGAATTCAGACTATGACCCCAAGAACACCATCACCACTGTCAAGCATGGAGGTGGAAGCATCCAGAGGAAGATGGACGGGGCCTTGTGCCATGAAATCCTGGGTGACAACCTCCTCTCAGCCAGGAAACTTAAAATGGGTTGTGGATGGGTCTTCCAGCATGAAAATGACCCAAAACATACAGCCTAGGCGACAAAGAAGTGGCTCAAGAAGAAGCACATTAAGGTCATGGAGTGGCCTAGCCAGTCTCCGGACCTAAATCCTATAGAAAATGAAGCTTCGAGTTGCCATGCGACAGCCTTGAAAGCTTAAGGATTTGGAGAGGAACTGCAAAGAGGAGTGGGTTTCTCCACCAAGTACTAAGCAATGTTTTAATAGGGGATCAAATACTTATTTCACTGAATGAATTACAAAAGAATTTAAATCTTTTGTTAAATGTGATTTTCTGGATTTTCTTTTTGATATTCTGTCTCTCACTGTTAAAAAAACCAACAATTTAAATTATAGACCGTTTATTTCATGGTCGGTGAGTGAACTTACAAAATCAGTGAGGGATCAAATAATTATTTCCCCCAGAAACCACTGATTTCGTTCTTCTTTGATCGACTTTAAACTGATGTCGTCAGAAATGAACTGAAAGTCCCTCATAGACATTGAGAGAGTCAGTATTCAGCAGTGCAGCGGCCGTGCCTCGGGTCTGCGGATACGAAGGTCTTTGGTCTTTGTTTCCTGGATGGCGTCTTTGTTCCACCTCATGTCTACAAATAGAAATAAAAACAGCACAAACAAAATTTAAATAAATAGTATGAGACAGCAATCGTTTATGTGAAAAAAGCAAAAAAAAAACAATTTATTTTTTCTATTTAATAGTGAAGAGCAATGTTCAGACAGGTACAAGACAACAGCACAACAGAGAGCCACCCAACCCCACTGAATATGCATGATCATGTATGACTACAACCTCAATTAGAGGCAAAGAGGCAAGCATGTCCTAAGAACTGAAAATTAATGAGAAACTGATATGCAAGCTATGCAATTTGGTGAACTTCCTGCAAAACAACAGAGGAGTTAAAGAAAAGGCAGTGCTGCACATATTGGCCTGTCTGTGGAGCAGCAGGGTCATGCATGCTCAGAAAAGCACCTGTCACTGAGTGGTAGAACCTGGTATGAATCCCATCAAATCCCTGCAGCACCACTCAACACTACTCCACAACACTACGAGACAAAACTACTTGACAACACCACTGGGAAACACCACTCACAGTAACCCAACACTCAACTAGTCCATTTGCCTGTCCAGCCGTCAGTCCAGTAGCCAGTCCAGACACCAGTCAAGCAAGCCTGACCAGCACCCAGTCCAGCTGCCGGTCCAGCAGAAGCCTACAAGACAACACTACTCTACAACACCACTAGAAAACATCACTCTACAACAC
>JAQNCA010000021.1:11299876-11309953 GCA_029783725.1 Acanthurus tractus
CCACGATGAGAGAAAACAATTCAATATCTGACGAAAATGTGAAATCTGGTCACAATCTCCCCTTTGGTTCCTGAGATAGTTTTAAATAATAGCCAGAAATTTATTTTAAAGAACATTATAACGGTCTAAGATCCACTGAATAGCAAGGCAGAGCTGCGAAAAGTTAAAAAGGTGGCTACACAGGTGACATACAGGTTGCAAAGGAGCTTTGATTTGTACAAAATGTAGCCTTCAAATTAATATAGTTAGTTATTTATGAGCTACTTGGCTTAGGCAGTAATACTTGCTTACTATTGTGAGTAGTAAGCTAGTAAGCTAGATGCAGAAAAACCCAAAGTTTTAATTATTTTTGGTCCTTTACTTGTTTTTTTTTTTGTTATTTTATTGTTTTTTAAAGGCTAACGAATGCACCATACGTCCAAACAACATGGTACCAAATCTGACAGGTTCGTCCTGACTAGTTTTGGTTTCTAAGCTTTGTTTAACCAAAAACATGTTCAGCACTACCTGAATTTTTAACAGCAGCTTGGTTTTTGAAAGTCATAGCTAAAGTCACGTTTTCTTCAAGAACACATTTCCAGCTACAATCTGACCTCTTGGTGCTCGAGTGAGGGCGCTGGGCGGCGGCCAGCTGCTGCAGGCCAAAAGAGGGGCTGTGGAAGAGGAGGTTGCTGCGCCGGAGCAGTTTCTTCTTCATGGCTGGGAGGCTGCTCCACTCCTGAACGAACCTCAGTACCTGCAGGGGGGAGGAGGGGACATGACACCTCACTTCATATTCAATTTCAAGATGAAAGCGAAAGCGCCAGAGTCTTCATCTTCGACACAAATTGATGGTTTGGATATTGGAGCCGTTTTAAGGGCAAAACATTTTCTTAGTTTTTCAGTTTTGAACGATACACTCGAGCTGAAAACAAACAATCCAGACCTGCAAGAGCACACATACACACGAAAAAACACACAAGGAGACATTTTCTTTTTCTTTTTTTTCAAGATAGCTGAATAAAACCCATCAAACCAAGAGAGAGCTGTATATGCTTTCAGCCAAGTCAAGGATTCAAAGAAAATCCTTTGGCAAAATAACAAATAGCACACCAAGCACCAAGGCCTAATGGGCAATTTACCTACGTATATTACACTGGGGGAGTGTTTTTTCCATGGATGATTCCCCTCGCAAAAAGATTATTTGTGTGAAGATGAAACTCAATGTGCATTATACAGAGAGCTTCACACCCAGACCTTCTTTGTTTGGCGCTCGAGCAGTTGAATTGTATATTTTTCAACAGAAATATTTCTTACAGTTAAATGAAAAGTAAATGTTAAAAAGAAACGGATCAACATAAAATTTAAAACAGAAACACTTCACAACAGGATGAAGTGACTTGATTCGGCCTTGACCTGAAAATGCTGATGGATGATACAGAGAAATAAAATAAAATAAAAAATCAAGTTAATGCAATTAGTTTTTTAAATTACTGTTCACATTTTATAATTAAGGCGTTTATTTGTTCACAAGCTTTAACTATTATAGTTTTTCTTTGCTGCTAATAAGAAATGAAAACACTATAAAAAATACAGAATAAAATGAAAAACAGTAGATGTGTCATTCGGGCTCGTGCACACAAAGAGGGATACAGTGCTTGTATGGGGTTAATTATAGCCCCCTTGGAGTCATTAATTTGGACAATAGAAACAAAGTTTTGATAAATGATGACACTGAATTATCCTCCAGCTGTAGTCTGAGATTAGAGCAACTCGCTCGAGGCAGATATTCCAATGAAAGCTCTTGGAAGTCAGCTGGTGTTTGCTCGAGATCAGGGGTCAAAGCTCCGCTGTTGGGATGAATGTAATGTCACGAGTGATCAAGAAAACCCTGCTTTACAGACACGGTTCTCTAAAAAACTCCTGACGGGGGTACGGATGAAGACTTCAGAGAAGCTTTGGAAAATATCCTGAGATGGAAACTGCTTCACAAGGTCATCAAAGGTTAGCGGAGAGTCAAAGAGTCGAATCGGATGTCAGAAGGCATGACTGAGGAGGAAGAGTGGGACGGTGTTTCCAGCTTCCAGCTTCTCCAAAGGTCAGATGGGTTAATGAGTGAGTATCAGACACTGTGTGGGTGGAAACTGGGAGGGCTGTGATTTATAACTGTGAGGCAGGACAAAGTTGTATGTTAACAAGGTTTTTGTCTCTTTAAAAGACAAAGCCGGTGTTGTTTTATGTTGGTTTTTTTAGAGGAAAATAAATATGACAAGACCCAAACAAACTATGAATCGATCCTAAAGACACACTGTGTGAATCCAAAGTCTGATACAGGTTTATGTCTTGTTCCTCTGGGCCATAGAGATCCATTGTTGCCTAAAAACTATTTTATTTCAAACACACTGTTGCACTTTTATACCGTGAACACACACGACTTATTTCAACTCAAAACCACATTCATTTTCCTGCCTCTACATGCTAACTACAGCACCAAATGTGGATTAAGCAGCTTCATTCCGATTTAAGTAACTTTTACTTTAAAGTACAGGGCCGAGTCATGCCAGTCTTACCTGTAAGAGGCACAGGTACAAAATGAAGAAGATAAATATGTACAAAATGTACTAAATGTAAGCTTATAATTAAAATCATCCTCTCAGAAATGCATTTTTTATACTTCATTTCCTTGAAAGGCCCTATTTTCCCAACCTGACACGCCAGATGGTTTGTTACACAGAACCATCTGGGAAATCATCCATGGAAACTGTTTGAAAAAGGGCAAACATTTTCAAAAAAATTGCTTGGCTGGTGATGAACTGGCGATTGGATGAACGGTTTGTCTATCACAGGCTAACTTCAACCAATCATGTCGACTAACCAGATGATCTTGTAGAAGAGCAAAACTCTTTTTGAAGACAGTCAGCAGACGAGAGAAAACATCAGTGCTGGTATTTGCTTTTCCTTCACTGAAAAAAGACCCAGATTTCTGCTAAAACTGCTTTAGCATCACCTAGCGTAGCTCTTTAGGAGCCTCCATAGTTGTTTTTGAAAGAAAAATCAAGTACATTCACATGAAGTTCAACTCTTTAAGTAGTTTTTCTGCTTCAAATAATTTGATATTGTAAGTCAGTGCCGTCTAAGAAAAGGGACAACATCTGCCATCGTGCAGTCATCCGCTGCACCGGTCTCAAGGACTGACCAGAGGAGGGTCCATGAGGTTATGCAGGCAAGACCAAAGGTCTGTGCCCTTTCTCAAAAGATGTTGAAGAAGTGGGATGCTTGAATTAAACACGGCAGAGAGACTGAGACCGAACAAAGGCTGATTTTTTTCCATTTTCTAAAAAAAGTGCAGACTTGAAACTTTCACTAAAACCATAAATGCCTCGACAGTTCTTAAACTTAAGCTTCCTGCACAACTGTTCAAAGAGTTAAAGTAACTATCTCCATAAAATAACAGTTTCTAAAAGATTTTCATTAATTCTTTTGAAAGATGTTTGTTTGGGCAGCCTGTCTTCAGATGCACGGAGGTTGGTGGGTTTACAAGCCGCTGCCTCCATGTCCGAGCTGCACTGCTGCCCACATTTAACTGCTTGCTTTTGTATCGATTTTGATGGACAATTGGAGTGTAACAGGGCATAAATAAACGGTCAAAGGATGGATGCAACTCACGCCTTCGTTTTTACAAACCAACATAAACAAGCCGACAGGTGGGCCGTCTGTCAGTGGCTCCGTTACTGCCACGGCAGATTGCAGGATTTAATATTAGCTGGTAGACGTGCCGGGTTGTTCCAGGCGATGATCCGTCTCCTTTAACAACCCTCATAAAACGGCACTTTCTCTTTCGCTGGTCTCCTTGGCAGCCCAAAACCCCCAAACTGCCCCGTCTCTTATATCCTCTCTCCATCATCCGACTGACCCCTCCTCCCCTCTCTCCCTTTAGGCGCTGCAGTGGTGGAAGTGGGCGTCCACACTCCCTCCTATCTGTCTGGCTCCCGATGCCACGCTGCTGCTCTTCCTCGCGATGATCAGTGGTGTCATTAGTTTCACATGGCAGCGACACACACATCTGATATCTGTTTAATAACCCCCTCACTGCCTCGCGCCTCATCTTCATTGGGTCAGTGGAATCGGGGGGAGATAGCCCTACCGACTGTCGTATCAAACTAAATTATCTTAGTCTAAAATTAAGGTCATCCTTAAATCAGCCGTTGGGCTTACTCGCTGAAAAACTTTGAACTACACTCTTGAGCTTGTGTGTGGAAGTTTCAGTCATCTTGAGGATTGTGTAAAGTCATGTGGTCCAGTTTTTCTTGTCTTTCCAATCAATCACAGAAGGAACTATTGGAACATTTTACAACCGGAAAGTCAACTCCAGTGAAAATCCCCTTTAAGGCGATTTTTGCAGTAATGACACATTAAGTAGGTGCATCTCCCTCGTGTGAACGCTTCAGTCCACACACACACACACGCCGAAACACAACTACGAAGACTATTGCACATGCAGGTGACACACATGCACACACACACACACACACACACACACACACACAGCCTGGCGGGAAGGGCAGACCTGTATTCGATTTTCCCGGCGTCGGCTGAAGGCCTCGGGCAGGTCGTCCCAGTTGGTTAGTTTGATGTCCAGAGGGATGAAGCTCAAGTTCAGCGGAGTGCCGTCCTAACAGACGAGGAGACAGAGAGGAGGAAGACAAAGCAAAGAGATTTGGTACTTCTGTTACTGCAGCTACTAACACATATAACAATCATCCGACTACAATCTTGTTTTAATGTTATTCTACAGACTTTTATCATTTATTGGACGGTACAAGTGAAGATTAACAGGAACGGTGGTGATTTTGCATAAATGATTTGAAGTTTTCACCTTTTCTGAGTCAAACTGTCAACATAAATTAAACCGTTCAAACAAAACAATCGCACATTTCATTCACAGATCTAAATCTATGTGCATGGCTGGATACCAGAGAGCTGCAATTCAAAATTGTAACGACACTGTTTATCTTTCTGAATTTTTAAGGGTGCTTTATGTAGAATTTATCTAACTCTTCACTTAATAAAGGTAAGCAATATGATATATTTTCTGCACATTTAATTTAACCATATCAGCAATATAATTTTCTAATTTGTACTGAGGGTCTTCATTGAATTACATCTTATCACATTTGGACTATAAATGGCACCAAGTAATTAAAGAATTCCATCTAAGTGGAACAGAATTGATTAGTCAATTGACAGAAAATTAATCTGCAACGTCCTCGATTAACATTTTTTACGCATAAATGCCAAAAACTTCAGAAATACCGCAAGTGGCCGAGTTTAGATAATAGTTTGGGCTAAAAAACCTCCAATCTAACACATGAGGCGAAGAAAACTGTCCATAAAACACACTGGAGCTCCTGAGCACGGTGATGCCACTCCACTACACTACACTCCACCACACACAGTAGCTTCATGGTTCTTTGGAGGTTCCTCTGGTTCCTCGTGTTTTCCTGCCCAAACAGTTGGTGAGACGTGGGATCCGCTGCTGAGTCACCGGTGTAACCAAAGCAAACAAATACAACCACAAACGTTTACTTGCTCAGTTTACCTCCAAGTCAATGATAAAAAAAAACAGCGCAGTTATGGTTTCACTTGCCTGACAAGAATAAATGTCAGAGTAATATTGTAGTTATATAATTCAGACAGAAACCTTGGAGGAGGAATGGTTTGCAAACCTGACTGATGCTATCAAATAAATGTTACCTTTATGTGCCAGAGAGGGTGGGTGGCTTTATGTTTTTTCATTAGCTACAACAGAAGAATTCCTTTTAATGCTAATATTTCCTGCTCAGACAGCACAAGTTAATGCTATGCTGCTGTGAAGTAGCAGAATAAAGTCAAATGAGGCCTGTTTCCAGCCGAGTTGAGTGTTTTCTGCTCCCACGCTGCGGTTAAGACCGACTATTAATGTCTGGTCAAGTCTGGCGCGAGGCATATGATGGCAGGCTGACAGTATTGTGATTTTCTGTGTGACTTAAGACGTCAAAATGCTGCAAAGTGGAACTACTTCCTGTAAACGCATACTACATAATAAATTACAAATGGTTATCCCGTTAAATTATGACGTCACTTGCGTGCATATGTTGAATTCAGTGCATGTTATTGCACTGCAATGGAAAAGTTGTATAAAGTTACTTCACCACAATTATTAAAGCAATTATTTCCTTTTAATTCACATACATTTTCACGTTTTTTCAGTGCGATTTGGAGAAAATTCCCCTTAATTCATGTGGATGTCCAATCAGTGTCGCTGGTGAATGCAGTCAGCTGAAACAATAAATTCCTTGTAAGACAATAGCACCTGCTGCACCAAAACTTCCACTCTATAATTAGGAGCTGAAGAACCAGCATTTTTTATAGAGCATTTATGTGCAATTAGCTTCATTGTGTACAGCAGCTCAGTTTGTACAGGTACAGGTATTTTAAGCCGAGCAATCAGATTTTAATGACCACCTTGCAGAACTTGTATCCAATTACATTCGAGCTCTGTGATGTGGCCACGCTTTGTTCTCCATTGGTTGTCATGGTAATTCTCGTGGTAACCAAGGAGCTCATTAGTGATCTCTCTTGTTTCCTCCCCTTTATTCACATATATGGACACCACTCAGTGACAGCACACATGCATTAGGAACACAAATAATGAGGAATATGAAGACTGTTTAAAAAAAAAAACAACAAAAAACTGCATATACCTGCAAGAATGCACCACAATGTGATTATGGGTAATCATGCCGCTGCAATTTGGAGGTAACTGCATAATCACAGAAAAAAATAACCACAATAAAGAGCATTTGCCTAGTTATTACTGCTTCATTAGCACTAACTACTGCCAATTTGCTGCCCGAGAAGCCACTTTCCTTCGCTGTCAACTTCGCCCAAACCTCGGTGATTGTGCCAAACGCCGGGATGGCTTGACAAGAGAGAGGCTGACCAGCGAATTTGGGTAAAAGCTACAATCTGGATTTCAGCTTTCAGAGCCACCTCAGGGATGGAAATGGTGGATGGAGAGGACAGGCCAGATTGAGGAGAAGGGATAAAGTTAAAAGGTTAATTCCTGCCAGCAGCCGACACGTGGATTTAGAGATACAAAATCTACATTATGAAGGTTCTCCTGCGCTGAAATCGCAGCGCGCAGAGGCCCATATGTTTATTTGGATTATGGCAAATAAATATCATGGAGAGTCAGGGGAGCAGTTGAGCTGAGGAGTGATTAAAATAGGCATACTATCCTCATTAAAAAACATTATTTTGAATTTTAAAAAGTGATCTTCTTTGTATTTATTCATGTTTTTTGAAGTATTTTTTGTTCATTTACCTTTATAAATATGCGCACAGTATGAATAAACAGCGTTCCAGTCTATGTATGTTATATATAAATGACTCAACAGTCCAAGATTCACAAACATCAGGAGACCAAAAGCAATGCCAAGATGTCCTGAAAGCCTACAGGACATTTGCAGTACTTAGAAATTAAACAACTTGCTAGAAGCTAGTAAAAACTACTTTTTAGATGTGAATTTGCATGAGCACTCTTCACATTTCCATTCTTCTTTTTTTTTATGGCACTCCACATTTTTATACCTCCTGAAGCTCATAGCAGCCAACATGGAGTGGCAGCTGGTAGCATAAATAATGCTAACAAGGCTACACAGAATTTGCCTCTTGCAGGTAGTGAGGAAAGAACAGTGAGTTTGTCTCAAACTACCAACAGGCCGTTCTGGTTAAAACAGCATAAGAGCCTCCATATTTTGCACATTAGTAATATTAGCATACATTTACTGTTGTTTGCAATGAAAATATACTAAATATCAGACATATGCTTGATGCAAAAAAACCCTCGAATGCCTGCAAAGTACTACAAAAAAAGTCCTCTCGCCAGAAACTGTCCAACAGATTTTAACAAGTTTTATTTATTGGCCACACAGGATCATGAAAAGAGACTCAGCACACCTGTTTGTCTTATTTTGCTCTGAAAAATACTACAAGTGTAACAACGTGATGCATCTCTCATCCGTCTGCTCTTCTATCGGCTGTCACCCAGTCGCACGCCGAAACTCCAACCACATGTCAAACTTATCACCGCAGCATTGATCACAGAGGCTGGGAAAAGCTCATTGAACTGTCATAAACACACAGCAACGGTGTGAGCTGTCTTACTTTAAAACAGCTCTTTCTCCCACAGCAGTTTCTCTGCAAAACCATCCACAACCTTCTTTAAAATCCAGGGGCTCTGACAAGATTGCTAGATGCCAATTGTGCAGTCTGAGCTAACAGTGATGCTTCAACCCGTCATAGAATATTAAACATTTTCACACATTACTTCTGCAATTTCTGCAGTTTGAGGTCCAAAAACAACTCAAGTTCATCTCCATTTGTGTAAAATAGATATTGATCCTCCTGATAATGTATTTTTATTGAGTGTTTGTCACATATGACAACATAATGAGCATCACAAAATACAAAGAGTTATGGCAAAGGATCATTTAGCAAGTGAGGCACAGCATGATTCGTGGTAAACCCCACCCATCTGCTGCTTCTCCTCGTGTTGACATGAAACAAACCACCCACCCACCTCAAAGCAGGAACAGTGAATCCTTGAATAAAACAACCGTTTGATGTGTAGAAAATGGACATAAAACTCCTAATACTCTCAATATTTCTCATTCAAACCCTGGTGACAAATCTTCCTCTGATTGCGCTCCGAGCGGCCCCCCGTGTGAATTCTGCGCCTGGTCCAGGATTATCCCGATGTGACAGCTTTTCAGCCAAATTCCTACAGTTTATCATTTAAACGACAGCGGGGGACATTTATCTCCACGGCTTATCGTCTCAGCCACGCGTACATGACACTTGCCTATTGCCGTCAGGGTAATATTCCATTGGTGATTCAGTTCGGTGCTTTGGTTTCCTCTACGTAAAAGCCCTCTTGTCTCTTATCTACGTTAGTGAGGAGGGAATCTGATCCCTCATGAATGAAACAAAAGCGCGTTAAGTATCACAATCCGATCAATATGGAGGTCTGTTGGCAAGTGGCCCTCAAGAAGAGTGCCAAGAATGCACAGGAGTGTAATCAGAGTCAGACCGGGGTTACGCTATAGTTTGTCTTCGTCTGTGAGGGAAGCAGGAAGCACTGCAAAGTTCAATGACAAAAGCAGCTGAAAGAACATTTTACTTGATTATCTGAATGAAACACAAGGCTCTGCACAGAAGCCCCCCCTGCGTGCGTGCGACCGCCGGCTGTTTGTTTAAAGTACAACGTGATTGGTCGTCTGTTGCTACCTCTTGGTCAGCTCTTTCAGGACGAACCGACTGGAGCTTGTTAGGGGATATCTACAAATTTATGACTGATACAACACTTCTTCCCCTCGGTGGTTTGCAGTGCTCTCTCAGGGCAGCCGATGGTGTTGTTGTTCATCACTATTTGAACACAGTGGCAGGGGGTTCAATTGTTGTATATTTTGAGTAATCTTATCCACCTTCACACTGGACAAAGAAGTCACCAACATCTGCTAATATCGGACTTTTTTGGGGATGAGTATGAGGACAATGAGCTGCTCCTCTTAAGTCACATGACCCTACTGTCATCGATGGTATTTACCAAATAGGCAGTGATGTAAACATGACGACAAGGAGGCTTACTTTTGCTCCTGGACTTTCACATTAAGAGTATATTTACAAGAGACTTTTGCACCGAACCAATTAAATAAAATCCTTAGATGTCTGTTCTTCTCGGTGCTGATAAATACAGGAAGTTTGCAGATGAAAGAGAAAAAGTTGGGCTGAAAGATGGGCGAATCTTTGTTAAATCCTGTTGGTAATCCTTTGGTAATTCAAAAAACCTTTAATTTGTATTGAACCGGAGAATATGAACGGATTTGAAGAGCTTGTCTTTCCCCTTTTACCATTCAGCTTTGATCAATCTTAAGAAAAAGTGACTCAAACAGGCTCTTGTTCTTCTGGTAGGAGGGAATCGAGTATTTATGTCACCAAGTGATGATTTTTTTATACTGTGCTTAACCTATGAGACAAATCATGGCATGTTTTTCA
>JAQNCA010000021.1:11352260-11377216 GCA_029783725.1 Acanthurus tractus
CTCCTCCTCCACTTCCTCCCCCCATCTCCGCCCCATTTCTCTCTTTCAGCTGAGGAACATGATTAATGTGCACATTGCCACTGGTGGTTTTTCTAATTGCCAGCACACCGGCCCAGTCAGCGCAATGTGCACACACACACACACACACACACACACACAGACACACACACACACACACACACACTCACAGAGACAAGCACACAAGCACACACGCAAGCATACACATGCCAGAATGTGTGTGAAAAATGCACACAAAAGAAAAGATACAAAATAAGCAAAAATACTGGATATACTGTATAGGAAGTGCGCACACACACACACACACACATGTGCAAACACGTTTAAATGGCTACACACACTTCACGCAAACATATGTGTGTGCACATACACCTACTCACCCACCCACACTCACACCCACACTCGCACACCGGGTAGGGAGTGAGGCTGGGGCAGGTGCTTGCCATTTCTCAACACATTAATCATCCTCCTTTAAATAACCTGAGTGTCGTCTTGACGGTTTGAGACTGTGAGGATGCTGCAGTGCTGTTGCCTGACAACGGCACGGTCCCTGCCGCCCCGTCTTTCTAATGTTATCTCTAAAACCCACAAGCCACAAAGTGTCAGGAAATGGGCTCCCCTACCTCCCAAAGCTGGCTACGATGATTTGATGGGTTTGACCTCTGCACAGTGATGTGGTGTGCGGCCCGGTGTCTAACCCCAATCTTCCAGCCCGGTTAAGGTTCTCTTCTGCAGACCAGACCTGAAGTGTACTATGGTCACGGTAACACTGCTCAAGGGTTAAACACTGCACAAAAGGCTGACTCTGAAGGTGCTACAGTATGCCATGCTCAGACCCTGGAAGATCTCACATGCGGTCATGAGGTTCAGAGTGCAGCTTTGCTTATTCAGTGAATAACCCTAAAAGTTGGCTTTAGTGGAAAAGGGCTTTTTTTTTCCAACTCGCAAGAGATCGAGGAGGATGTTTCAATAGTGTGTTTGACTTAAAAAAAGAAAGCAAACCCTAGCTATGTGGGGCAATCCACAACTAGTGTTTGGCTCACAAGTTTTTTTTCTCCAAACTTAAGCACCCTTCTGCTCACCCAAATCTTTCAGAGAGCTCTTTTAATTCTGTTTTTTTCAGAGGTGCTTAAAATAGAAACACAAAACAGAACTTTATGTACTCGCTGGACTAAAGTTACACACATCCAGGCACTTTTTTGTCTTTTGTGAAGCGGAGGGTTTTTTTCATCTACATTATCTCAGCATTTGACCACTGATTTCCAAAGTCATTTCTTTTCAATTTTTCCATTTATTATTTTAGGGCGACATTTACATTAATTACATATTTATATACATAATATATATTTTCAGCCATTTATAAACATAAGAAATCAACATAAGACACAGAAATAAGCACATTAAAAAAGCTAAATCCTATTAAATGTGCAGCTATATTTTTTTTGTCATATAAAGGTAACATAATCTTAAGCATAAGTGTTAGGTAAAGAGAGCTGAGACTAATAAACTTAAGAAAAATACAATTTTCTACTTAAAAATAAAAGGTAAACACCTGTAAAACACATCCTTGTTCAATTCAACACGTGATTTTAGCATCTTAAGCCTTCCTTTGATATGACTGGTAGCTTATTGTGGCAACTGTTAGCTCCCATAATAAATGTTAGCAAGTACAAGCTTAATATTTCTGTTTAAACCGACTTGACAGAGTCATGCTATGTCTTAGCATGTCACAAGTTGTCGTTTAACTGTTTTTCATTCACAAAATTTAAAAAATGAGAAATTATACACTGTTTAATTGAAATGTTTATCCTCAAAATGCTAAAATGTAGTCTGAAAATACAGGAGCAAGAAAGAGTAATACAGTCAGCAAGCTAGCTTAATTTTAGCTAACATTAGCTAGTTTGCTGACTGTAAGCTACTAAATCAGTTAAAACTGTAATAGAAAAAGTAAGACTTAGGCAGCAAAACACTTAGTGTAGTGAACAGAAAAGGGAAGTGTTTGACAGAAATTCTACTTTTAATCCATTAAAACAGCATGTTTTATTTCTTTTGTCGGAGGTTTACAGTCTTAGATACAAGGTTGGCTAGTAGCTTCAGTTTTTGCTAACGTTAAACAGCGTTAGCACACGTTAGCTTAAAATGCCTGTATAACTGACATTAGTGTCAGTTTGCAGATTTTTACTATTTCTTTACTTTTTTCACCGCCACACTATCTTCTACCTTTTCAAATGTTAACATTTCAATATATAAACGTTGCTAACATTAGCTAATGTTAGCAAACATGCTATTCATCATACCAGACCAAACACCGCTAATATCAACTAGCATTAGCCCCAATAAGCTACTAACTCGAGTCTCACCAGACTAAGTAAGACTATAGCAGCAAACCAATGCGATTTATTGGTTATTATTTTAAATTCTCTATTTTTTAACCATCACAGTCAAGTTATCTGCAGAATTTGAGTTGAATTTGTGCAACTAACCTTTTCTGGACAACCTTTTTGGATAACCTGCATCAAGCTGCACTTTTCCAGGTGTGACTGGGTACTTCTGAGGGTCAGCGTGACATTGCACACTGAAAATAACATGAATATGACACATGATGGTATTTTGTGACTATCCTCTTACTTTTGTCAGGTGTGAAACAAAAAAAGGGGCCAAATTCCAAACACCAATCCATAGCAAAAGCTATGAGTTGACGAAAATAAAACAGGAAGTAACTAAACTCAAAACTACACACAATAGAAACATTATGGCTCAAGATTATCCTTAATCTTTTTTTTTTTTGCTATGTTAAATCATAATTTTTTGCCTTCCTGTATCTGTTTAGGCAGGACATACATTAAGATGCATAAATGTACTGTTTGCTGTGTATGGCGCTAATGATAAATTAAGTCTCAGGAAATAAGTTTCCTGAAACGATAAACTATATGAAAACATTATAGTGTTGCAATACTTCTTAAAGGATTTCCCACAGGCATAATTCTTCTCTCTAACAAACAAACTGACCCAGCAGGGTAGAAAGTTTATTATGTGTAGCATCTTCGCTTTATATCTATAAAAAATCTTTTCTTTTTATCCTAGGTGGTGAATAAAATTACCTTTTTTGTGCTGTATAGAAGCATTTTCATTACACATACATAAAGGTTAATACTCTCTTACAGTCAAACCTGCACCAAATTTAAAAGAACCGATACAAAAAGCAAAATTATTTGGAAGTGATGAAATTAAGAGCACTTTTGAGAGTAAGTACTGGAACTGAGGCACTTTAAAGATGTGGGAAAGAAGTTTTTCTTGTTTTTAAGATGATACTGGATCCCGTGTCCTTCCGAATACAGATTAGGTACATGTGATTTGCTGTGTTCAGAGACTGCTGGATCTTAATGGTGACCTGAAACTGAACTGTATAAACACTGTTTTTAACAATGGCTGGTGCAAACACAGACAGCCCAAGCACTGCCTAAGACGTTAAATACTGTTGCCGTCAAACTGAGGGTCAGGGTGTTTTTAAGTGAAGCCAGAAAAAGGATGAGCAAATTTAAATTAACAATGGCCAGCAGCCATCTGAAGCAGGTTATAACAACAGTGGTGAAAATGGGATTCTGCTACAATAAACCATCACTGCAAAATACTTCGTGCATTGAAGCTAATAGTATCTTTCATGCTGATATGTGTGCTGAATCTTCTTTCATCTGCATTTAAAAAAGGACAGTCCCCTGAATTTTACTAATGAAGATAAGATCAATGCACTCGTCACGAGGTGTAGCTCTCAGACTGTAAAAACAGTTTCATAATGTCTGTTGCGACTCCGTTGGAGCTTTCTGAAGTGCAAAAAATATTTGGCTCATGATGTCTTGTCAGACTTTGTGACTACAATTTATAATAGGAAGCTGGAGTTACAAATTTTGTGTGTAGAGTTTAAAAGACTCGGGCTTATACTTTTCTTGCAGGGTCCATTAAAATAAATACGATGTTGCTCTGTGTTATATGTTGAGATTCAGTGTTTTTGGAGCTTAATTCGTACTGTCTGTCTCTGCTGCTTTGACTTGACCTTTTCTTTTAACCTATCTCAGATTGCTGTAATTTTACTACCGAGGTTGTCTGTGACTGACTGACTGACTAAGTAGCTGTGACTAAGTTGCACCGCTGATGCAGCAGGCTGAATGTTGGAGTTTCCCTATTAGTCTTTGATTTCCCAAAATTGATCTCTGCAAACTGTTTTCTGTTCCAGATGTCAGACTTTTAAAGTGAAGGATGGACCAAGTCATCATCGCTATCTTGTTGCTGCTGTTTACATCTTACCGGATATGAATTCAAAAAAGGGCATTTGTAAATTATTTAATTATCTTGTTCCATTTAATGTATTCTTTCCACGTTTTCAGCATGAAGGAAAACTAATTTTCATTCAGCTGTGCAAATCTGCGCTGCACAAGCACAAATAATCTTGATACCTTCGTCATTAGCATGTAAGATTTCATATAAATAGACAAGATTTGAAAGCATATTCAAAGTTTCTTTACCACGGTGCTATAAAGCAGCCATCTCTACAAGTCGTTGTACTTACTTTCAGTTACATAAAAGGACTTTTAAGGGACTATGGAAATTTCCACTGCTGTATCTGCAATGTGTTGCTGAACAGCCCAAATGATTTTATGGAACCACTCTGTATACAGTCCCTACATTATAAACAACACTTATGGGTCACTATAAATGTGGCGTAAATACATCAACTTGTATGTGCACAGGGAACAAACTCCATCTCTTCTCTCAGTAATTTGACCATCACAGCGAGAGACAACACAGCCGGCTTATTGATCCTCACTCGCATCTGCAGAGCTGGCCTTATTCAATAAAAGCTCAGGCAGTCACTTACAATAATATTTTGGACAAATCAGAGAAGGGCAGACATACAGTGCATCATATGGCTGGCCTCAAGCCACAGTCAACACCTTAATGGAAGTGACCAAGAGGTCCTAATGGATGTACTTTTACTCCAAATTGATGCTTTTGTTTAATATCTATGGAAGCCCACGCAGAGTATTGCCTTTTACTGATTCACCCTGGGTAAATTTCTGCTTTAGAATAGCTGAATGTACACAGACGTCAACACTCAAATAGCACACTTTTGCCCAACTTTGCAAACAATGCAATCAGCCACATCTCATGGGTTTTTACTGTCATGCTGTAGCACAACTTTCCTACATAATCCCTCATCTAACTCCATAAAACTCATTCACCCTCCTACACAGACTGATACAGCGGGCATCATAAGTATTCGAATTGCAACAACATTTGATGTTTTGGTTGGCTACTCTTGATGCTCTGGATATGAAAAGACACAATGACTATGAGATTCAAAGGAAAAATCTGCCCACGGATCCTCCCACACTGTTAGATAGCCGACATCAATCTATGGTGTTCAGTGCATTTCAGGAGTTATTTTATAATGAAGGGCTGACGTTTGTTTTGTTTTCTTCTGTCTGTCGGCCTCCCTCTCGATCTCAGGTGGTGATATCCTACCTTTCCCAGAATTGTTAAAACTCCTTCCAAAAAAGTCAGCAAGTCTGCAGCTGCATTGCATTCTGGTCCTCCCAGGCTACTGCAGGTAGAAATATTGTTATTTCTGCCTCTTCTACAGTGAGCCTCAGTCTCAGAGAATCAGTGGATAAAAAGACACTGCTGCTTTAATTTGAAAGTTTTTTCAAGGATACTGAATGAACAAATAAAGAACAGCAGGGTGCCAGAAATACATAGAAAGATCAAGATGACTGTCAATAAAATAACAATTTTTAGCTTGTAATCATCTTCACTGTCTGCCTGTGCATGAATGCACACAGTTGTGGATATGTGAATGAAAGGATGCTGTACGGTGAGCCATCAAATTAATCATTTTAACCTCTGAGTCACTGTATTATCCCACATTACCACTTTTATAGAATGTAACAGCCTGGATGCTGTCCTAAAATGGCTTCATGGTATTTATGTGAAAAAACAAACTCAACTAGCCGGTCTAGCCACCATGTTAGCGCTCATGCTACTTTCAGGATCCTTCTACCATTAATATCTCGTCGCTAAAGCCACTTCTGCTTGTCTCCAGAGAGGAGAGCTGCCCGAGCTGCTCTTACTGTCACATTGATGCCAATTGACTGAGGTAACTGTCCACACAGTGCAGCAAGAGCCAATTGACTTCTGACCCACCCGTGTAACAAAGCAGTGCCTCCCCATGTTCCTGAATCAATATGGCCGCTCCGCACTACAGCAGCGCTCAGATTGGCTCCCCCTGTGCTGACCTTCCCGAGACCCCGAGCGCACATCGACTGGTCGGGGAGGAGAAAATGGCCAAGGCCTGGCCGGCTCCTGCAGCTCGTGTTCAACGCAGCCAAACACTTGTGGCCTTAAGGGCAACTGAGAAACTTCCCACGGACTGGTAATTGTTAAAAATGCAACTTGGAGTCAATGTTACCTACCAAAATAGAATTTATTCACATTCACTCTTGACTTCTTACTTGCTTCTTCAGGCATATTAATGTATTGTTCCCTGGCTGGAAATCAGAGTCTTGGCACTGAATGCTTTCAAGCTCCATCAGGCCAAAATATCTCTATAAACATGTCATCCTAAAAGATTAAATCACACAATGATGCAGCAATTAATGCTGACAAAGTTTAGACATCCCTGCATGGAGTGTTAGTCTTTTGGTCTTTGCTACTTTTGCAAATGCAAAGCCAAATCAGTGCATTTCAATTTTAGAAAACTTTTATTCTGTTCTAATGGCTTCAAACCAAAGTATCTTCTGCTCAGCAAAAGTAGAATATCCTTGGGTTTCTATAATCATCTGCAATGGGTGACGGACAATATGTGACGATACAGCGAACTCAGTGTATTCTACTATGAAATGCACAGACAATAGATTTGAGTTGAAAGCATCTTCATAGGAATAAATCAATATTTACACACCGAAGAAGTGAAGTTGAAGGTAAGGCTGCAAACACAGGATGGCATAAACAAGGAGAGGTTTGCTCTCAAATGGAGCCACTCAAAAAATGAACGACTGATACATTTTTTTTTTACTTATAATGAACAAATAATTGAACCCTCTTTATAGTATTACTGATTTGCAAGATGCAAGCTGATCTTTATATTTAGATTACATTCTGGAGTGTTGCTCTGGTATCAGTTATATGTCTTACCATAAAAAATAAAACTTTGTAAGAGGAAAAACCTGACTAGGTGAGTAACAGAACAATGAGGCAGTGTATAACTGCTGAGCAGCAGCAGCAGCAGCAGTGCTTACCGTCCATTCTTCGATAAGGCAAACTCCACTCCCTCCCTTTGGAAAGGCATCAGGCGCTGCAGGAGCTTGTGAGGAAGGACTGACAGTTGCTGTGACCATCTTGAATCACAGCGAGAGGTCTGTGGGCCATTATCATCCATTTCCATTAGTAAGTCCTCATCAGTTTCTCGGACCTTGCTCAGTCAGCCGGCTCTGACTTTAAGCTGGGGGGAAAAAAACACATTGTTAAAACAAGATGTACATCTGAATGAGCCCCTATGAAGGCTGTGTTCAGTCTGACTTTATGAATATTTATTACAGCATCTATTAGACATCAAAGAGCACTTTTGTTTACCATTCTGATTTCTGGTTTATTTTAAATTGTTTTATAATAATGGCGTGAAGCTTCCCACTGCTGCCTTCTAGCACTGACAGGAATACCATTATTAGAAGCTGGATGACGCAGTACAGCAGACAAAGATAGTCACACTTCTAGTTGAGATGGTAAAAGTTGCCTCTCTCAGCCGCCCCCAGTTACAGCAGAAACAGCATCTTTTCCTGCGTCGCCTCACCTGTCACTGTCCTGGTCAACACAGGCAGGTATTTCTGTCTCCAAAGGCAATTACAGTTATCAGGGAATGCACAGCAAGAACCCCACAAAATCTAAAGCAAATTTCAAGTAGAAGTTCTTGCTCCAGCAAAACCCTCTGCATGCATCGAAATGTTGATCTAGAGGATGGAATTTTGCAATTATACTTTATCTAAATAAGTAAGTACTCAGTCACTCCTATTGTTTTACAGACAAGTGGCTTTATTTGCGATTTATGGCAGAACTTGTAGAGTAGGTTGTTAAGTCAGATACCAACAACAACCATATATGAAACAATTTATAATTGAAAAAGCTAATTTAGAGATTAATTCATTAATTATATTATTTAATTAACATAATAATCATCTTCATACCTAAACCGGAAGTGGGGGGCATGTTTACCAAAATCAAAGCACCTTGTGCTTACATAAATAGACTTTACTGAAACTGCACATTCTGAATTATTTTGAATGTTTGACACGTATTTCTGTTCGTCTACGATGCATTTGACTTCGGTTACAAGTTACTCAGCATCCCTGTGTGTTGTAACACTAGCAAGCTAACAAAATTACTCATTTTTAGCTACGTGACACATGATAATCACAGTTTGCTCCTCTTAGCTGCTCTGGTTTCGTGTCTTTTCTGTGATTTTGTTAAACGGGAGCAGAACTCAGAGCTCAGTCATTACGTACATGTACCTTTATGTTGAAGCAGAGAAGATGCGAATTCACTGTTTGTGTAGTTTTCCAACCCGGTGCAATGAAGAGCAGCAATCTTATAGCTTTTGAAACAGCAGCCCTCACAGAAACATGGAAAAGTTTCGCGGGTTTCACTTGCCTGATGTCACCAGGCACCCGTAGCACGTATTCATCACCGAGCAACATTCAATGCAACTTCCCAGCACTCACTGATCTAAATCAACACAATTCAACCTAAAAAAAGTATAAATTATTCACATCAGTTTGAAGAATATGTGCGAAAAAATGACGGAACTGTCAGACAAAGTCGGTGCATGCGTGCTGCCATGACGCAAAAAAAAAAAATCCTGCGAACACAAGACGTGACACATTTCGAACACCCTACGCATGGGACGTAAGGAGCTGACGCACTCTGCCTGCCTGCTGGACTCCGCTGCCTCTCCTTCACTCCGCCTCAAACACTAGCTACTTCTACTTCGGTAGAGACTACGGCTGTGCACCGATTGTAAACCAAAGCGGTAAGACAACGTTAGATATCTGCAGTATCATAATCAAGGGTGTCCTATCTGCAAAAGAAAATATTAACCGGATAGTCTGCGGTCGCGTAACGGAGAGTAGTTAGTCATAAACATCTCTCTTACGAGTGCGTGACAGCGCAGAGCGCCGGTGTTTGGCCGTTTTCAAGCGTTAGCAAGCCACAGTGCCAGGTAATAATCGTTAGCTTAGCCACGACACGATCAAACGTTACCTTGCTCCTCGGCCGAAATTCACACCTCGCATTCACACAACGTGTCACATTCGTAACCGGACGCACTTAAATTCGGCTTTAGTCCGAAAATAAGAAGCGTTAGTCATTTCAAAATACAGTATAATTCAATAACTTTCAGGCCTGGTGTGACTGTTTCTGTCCCAATAATATGCGGCAACGAATAGTCTGTACTCCACTAAGGTTAATTGTTAGCCATTTCAATAAACTGAGCTTTAATTGGATTGTTTGCTTGGTTGGTTTAATGTCTTTTCGGCCGATTTTTGGTGACATATATCGATTCAAATGTTAAATATTCTTCGGGGTTTGTGGGTCAGCCGATACCACTGAAACATAAAAAATGCAAAATTTATCATGGAGTCTGGTGACACGAACTCGATGAGGGACACCTAACAACAACTATTGAGGGCTAGCGTTTAAGTTACATTGCCATTTAAAATTAATCTTGATGTAATGTCTTCGTGGGAGATAAATGATTTGCAGTGACACGTATTGATGGTCAGTAAGAACCTACAAAACAAGTGGCAATCTGATTAATAAGGCCCACTTATGAAAAACTGGCTTCTTGCAACGCACATTTACCCCAGATGTACGAGAAAACCAAGTATGGGTTAAGCAAATGAGGGCAAAATTGGGGTTAATGCTGTGTTTGATGTGTCAATTGAAATTAATCAAGGTCAGTCACTGCCATTGAATTAGCTCTTTAACCGACTGAATACATTTATATTGTGAATATTACCTGTAAGTAATGAGATTATGAAGTATAACTTCTGTTCATAATGTCATGTTTTATTTACACAGAATTTCATATACACCCAAAAGTACTTAAGAGCATATGTTCTTAACATTTCCTCAGAGAATAGTTTAGTACTAGGTTATTACAGTGTACAGAGTTATTATAAAAGAGGGCAGCAAAACCTTACTCGGAGGACATAAATCATACATCAAATAACTAATTTAAGTTCTTGTTTAATAAGTAAGCCATGCCCCCATGTAATGCCAGTGCACTAACAGAGAATCAGTTGCCTCATAGACTTGGTAAATAATGGACGGAGGTGGGAGTGAAAGCTCACAAGTTGCCATCTCTGAGGCTGAGCATCACGATGGTATCGTTTTCATTAAGGAAAATGAACCAGCCGAGCCTGGTGGGTGGAGAGTGGATGCTGGTTCAGTTCCTCCGGCTGCTGTTTCAGAGAGCACAGCCGATGCGTTCATCTTCGCAGGGCTCGCAGCTGTACTGTCCAGCGATATGATACATATTTTTTGTCTATATATGTGTGTGTGTGTGTGTGTATGCAACATTTGGGGAATGGTGACCATAACTACTTCTTGCTTGTACTAATTTTGAAGTCCTCATGCAGGTCCATGTTAGAGCGGTACAGTTACAGCAGACAAAAACCAGAGTCTGCTGGGTGAGGTCCGCATTAGGAAATTGTCGTTGCAGAAGAGTACGCTAAATCTTTGCTCAGATGCTCTCCTGTGAATGTCTGCGCTCTGTGGTACGACTGTGTGAAGCTTAAAATAAATTCCCGTAATTGTTTGCTAAAGCAGCATCACCTGCAGCTGCTCGGGACACTGTAGCTGCTACCCTGTTGACCATTCATCACGCAGGTTAGGGTTTATTTGGAGCGGACGACGTTATTGGTTATTGAGGTTGAGGATGCTGTGTAATAGCTCTCACCAAAAATGTGGACCAATGACTAAATAATTCATCGCCCTTCCAGAGGGAAAATCTCTCATTCCTATAATATTTAGTCTGGGCCATTAAATAATTCATCCGCCTATCCATAAATTGTTTGTTCAATTGGTGACCTTTTCGCGGGATTAAGAAAGCACAATAATAAATTCTTCAGAGACCTGGCATAACGAATGGTACAATTATGAGCCAGTATTGGATCGGATCGGTTGTCGCAGCCTGGTGTTGGTTGCTAAGTGACAGCAGGAACTTTTCCGCCCACTGTGTTTGCTGTTAAAGTCTGAGTGACTGAAAGGACAAAAACAATCACATTATGGCAGTCTAGACTTGGGCTGCGCATAGGACCTGTTTGTGGCTTCCTATGTTTCTGACAGCCTGTCAGTCACTCGGTGATGAAAGTGCTTCATGCAGTCGATTATTTTCAGAGCCTAATTATCACTCCGATCCGTGCTATCTCCTTTGCATGTACAGAGGAGGCACAATACTTGATCTTTAATGAAATAAACAAGCTAAGTGAATACCGATGGAGGCTATGATCCCTTCATTAAATCATCTAAAATCATGAATGGCAGATTTAGATAAAACAGAGGAGGTTAGGGGTGCGGTTTGATCATGCACAAGCAGCTGCTCTTCTTCCTTATGCAGTCGGTGTGTTGTTCTCTCGCTGATCCACCAGTAGGCTTATCTTAGATTTGCCTAAAGCTAAATGTTTTATTGCAGCATTTCACTTTTTCGGCTCCAATAATGGGTGGTATTTCAGGTGGTGGCTCTCTCCGAGGAAGTGGGATTAGCTGTAGCCTTGTCTTCTTGTGTGAAAAGCAGGGTGCCAGCTTTAATGGGAAGGTAGCCCAGTGAACAGCTCGGCCTCTCAGCGGCCATCGCCTCCCCATCGACTCTCCACCTGGTCTTTGAGCACCTAGCTGGCCACAGACATGTCGATCCTGTCCCCTATCCTCTCGTCCTCCCTGTTTGCCTTCTCTCTTTCTCCTTCGCTTTCTTTTCTCGCCTCCTCCGTGCTCCCTTTTTTTCGCCTTTTCCCTCTCACCGCTCTACCTCCCTCCCTCCACCCCCCTGCTTTCTTATCTTCCTCTCCTCTTCCTCCCAGTCTTCTTCCATCTATCCCATGTCCCTGACTGCCCTTTCCTCCTCCTCCTCCTCCTCCTCCTGCCCCCGCCTCCATCCTAAAGCAGAGTAGCTAATGAAGAGCCCCATTTAGCCGCTGACTTTGGTTCAGTCGGAGCTCCGTTGCGCCGGCCGGCCTCGGCTGCCGTGACTGGCTGTTAAGGCTCTGACATCACACAGGGGCCAGCTGTTGATTTGGCGCTGTCTCCAAGGCTGGCTGGCTTGATGGGTTGTGGCAGGTAGACTTGTGCTCGCACAGCACTCTCCCTCCCTCCCTCCCTCCCTCCATCCCTCTCTCTCTCTTTCTCTCGCTCTCTCCCTCTCTCTCTCTCTTTGTGACACCCACTCTCCCTCACCCTTTCCCTTTACACTCCCCTCTCCCTGTCTAACACTCTCACTCAGTCGAGCGAGCGAGCAGGAGGCAGCAGGCAGCTGCCGAGGAGCGAGCTGGGAGGCGACTCCAGCCTCCTCTCCAGCAAATTGTGCCTCCTGTACAATGGAAACTAAACAGTCGAGTAGCAGAAGGGATGGAGGGCAGAGCTGCTGGGCAGGTAGGTCCTGCAGCCTCGAGCCACTTCGGGCATGACTCTCCTGTGCTTTTCTGGTTTCCTGCACCTGTTTCTTGTAGTTTATTTTGTTCAGCTTTCTCAACATTTTCTTTGTCATGCTGCCTTTGATTTTTTTCTTCTTTTATTGCTGTGCATGTTGCTGCTGCAAGAACTGCCAAAATGTTAATCCATGAAAAAAAAAAAAAAAAATCTCTCCCGCGCAAGCTTTTCTGTTTCTATTATCATTGCATGGCAGCAAGTCAGCAAGCAAGTGTGCAGCCTTTTTCTTTGGCTTGTTAAACTGAGCGCAACATGAGATTTGGTATGCTGTCAGTGCTGCGTTACTCAGCGAGCTGAGCCAGAGCTTTCGAAATCTCCTCGCTAGTTTGCCAGTTGCTGCTTCTGCTTTTCATTACGAGGATAATTAACCAAGATCAGCCAATAAGAGGCTTCGCTCGGCTTTGTTCTCCAGCCAGGCTCATCCTCTGTCTCCCCGTTTCCCCTGTTTGTTCTGCAGGTGTTGTGTGCAAATGGACTTTTAATGACTTTGGCAGACTTTTTGAGTTATTCTCTTCTCATAAGGCTCCGCAGACTAAAACTGCAAGACTTGCATGTTAGTTTTCTGTGTTTATTGTTTCTCCTCTAATTGCCTAGATTGATATTCCCTGGAAGCTCTCCTATGGGATAGGTAATGGATTACCTACATGCTCTGCTGTGGATTTAATTTATTAATGCTGGCTGACTGCGCCTCTGCTGCGCCGCACCACGCTCACACCGCCTTATGCGACCTGGAGGCAGTGCGAGCAGCGCAATTAGAGGCTCATTTGTGCCTGCTTATGTTTTTTTTGTTAATACAGTCTGAGCTATTACAGGCAGTTCCTTAAACTGACACCGCCTCAGTTGCCCTGAAATTGAGGCAAGCAGTGTATGAAAGTGATATAATTTCATAAGCTTTACACTAATCGTTTTCTGGTCCAATTATATAGCTCCCCTGTCAGTGCTTTGCTTGCTTTGCAATTAGCAGAAATGGCTAGAAAATGGGAGATTAGTTACTCAGTTTAGCAAAACACTAAAATCAATTTTATTGCAGCGCCACGAGTGCGGAGCAACATTATTAACCTAATTAACTGTTTATTTGATGTCTGATTTTATTAGCCAGGGAGGGTGCATGTCCTGCACTCTGCTGAAGCTGATTTATTCTGAATCTGTCTTATTGTTGGTTTTTTTGTATGTCTGCTTTTTTTGTGTGTTTTTAGAAGTCGGCAATAAATGCACAGCAATTGTTCAGCTTGTTGTATTTTCCACGGTTGATGTGTTAAATTTCAGAAATAAGCCGAGCGTAACCAATCTTTTTTTATCAGAGAAAAGGAGGAGCAGGTAAAAGCTGTAGCTCTCAGACATGGCATTACCTTTTGTGTTTGTGTGTCTGCTTTTGTTTCATGATGCTCCACTGACTTGAGCTCCGTTTAGTATTCTACATCTCTGCAGACAATACCCCAGCTGTTTGGCACCGCTCCTACCCTTGTCCTTGTTATGTGACACTTGCAAAAAGCTCATCAGCAGCACTAAAGCATGCATTATTTTTTCCAACGCCTAAGTCTGCGACTGCATGCAGAAAGATGCTGCCACTTTTTTTTTTTTTTTTTTCCCCCCTTTTCCTCAGGCGCTTAGAAATCATCGGTGGATTTTTCTTCATGATCGCTCAGAAGCTTGCGAAGGTGATGGTTTGTTCTTTTCCGCCCCGCATTTGACTCATCTCGTTCTCCACCGAGAGCAGAGCCGGAGACACAGTATCAGAAAGAGGGAGGGGGATTGAGGGTCCTTCACCTCCAGTTGAGCTGGTTATAGCCCAGACAAGAGCCCTGATCCACGCAGAGCTGAGCAGAACAGAACAGAGCGGAGGTGTGGGAGGGAAAGGTCAGCTTTTGCAAGAGAGAGGCAGGTGTGTGTGAGTGTGTGTGTGTGTGTGTGTGTGTGTGTTCGTGCTTGTGTGAAGGGGAAGGAAAATAAGTACACTGGAGTGTGCTCGCTCGCCTGTTCCTACGTGTGTGTGCCATCACCAGTAGGCTCTTATGTGCTTCACAGTGATTGAAACATTTTCTCATTAGCTTGCCATCGGACATCATCGTCCGTGAGAGTAGTCCGCTGAGAGGCTGCTGTATGATTAACTCGGCTTAGTTGACGGCCAGCCTTATGACCCCGCTGTGGATTTTTTTTTGAGTATTCGCTTCCATAAAGAATATGTGTGAGCAGTGGAGAATGTGTGTGCTGGACCTCTGCATACGTGGCTCTGCAATCTCACCAAATCCAGCTGTTCGTCTCTATGATTTTTAGGCTAATAAAAAAATTTTTGGGTATCAATTTTTCCTATATGTCTCCAGCATGTCTGCATTCATTGTAAGGATTATTTGTGTTTGGATGTGTACAGATGGGCAGGTTTAAGGCGTCAGGGTGTGTGATATTTTTGTGCGCGTGTATGCGCGGCTGCCAATAAGCCGTCGGGCACGGTGATAAAGGTGGCGCAAAGAGGCTGGTGTGACACTGAACGATGCCTGAGGGAGCCTCTTTAAGGTTGCTGCGCTCTGCGGCGACTGTAATACCAATGAACCACTCCCTGTCAGCTACAGCACAATGCTGGAGGAGGCACAGGAGGCAGGCAGAGCGTCTCCACAAGTTCACTTCTGTATGCGCGTGTGCAAGAGTGTGTGAGTGTGTGAGTGTGTGTGTGTGTGTGTGTGTGTCCATGCAGGTGTTTTGTGCTAAGGTGCAAGCCTCGAATTTTCCCATGTGTCTGTTTGCGTCAAATCTTTTTTTAATTTATTTTTAATTTTTTGGTGGGGTGGTTGTTAATTGTGTGCGCTATTATTATTCAGAAGAGCGTCTCTGCCACACACGCACACACACACGCACAAACACACGCACACACTAGCACGGGCTCAGCGTGAAGCCCGCTCAGCATCTCTGGCCATAAAAACATTAGCACCCATTGCCAGACTCAGCCGCACCGCAGTCAGAGGAACTTTTACTGTGACAGCTGCAGGATGAGCTCTGAAATACATAGCAGGCTCCATATTTTTGTCCATTTTTAACATTTAGCTTGCACTGCTGTTAGCAGCGGCTTTATTGGCAGCAGTCCTGCCTGCACAAATCTAGAGCCGCAGCAACAAGACGATACCCCTGTCACGCCGGAATAGCCATGTAAAAAAAAAAAAAAAAAAAACGCTGAGTGCATTTAAAAGAGATGAGAGCATCTCGGAGAAAGATGAAGGCTATTAAGAAAGGTGGTTCTTTCTTTAGATGCATTACAGATAGTAATAGATTTCCTGGCTATTACCTGCATGAACTGTAATAACACATTTAAGTTATGGAATAATTTGACGTCAACACTGGTGAAGGATTCTGCCTCGGGCCTCACGCTCGTCTGTTTACCGATGGCAGGCAGAACTGCAGCAGACTGCAGCGACATTTTGCTCAAAAATGTCAAGTGCAACTCCCATTTGATGCTTTTTCTTACATGAAATCACTGTTTTAGATCTATTTTATAGCAAATGTAACTTTTTGATCGTCCTTGCGCTCAATAACATTATGCAGCCCTGTTAAGATGCCTCATTAAGCACAAAGACTCATGGGATTGGTGGTTGGTTTGGGCGCTCCGAACAAAGGCAGTACATCACATGCTGACTGTTCCATGGCACGTCGCTCCCACCCGTCATCATCTCCGTCTGGCTGCAGGCGGAGGTGTCATGAGAAGGAAGATTATAAAGTGAGCAGTGATTCCACTTGACCTTTTTGGCTGGCACGGGGGTCGCACCAAGATCGTGTTGGGAGCAGCAGCCAGGCCTTGGCACCGTTGGGTGCCAGGGGCAGCGTGGCATCTCGCCTGCTCGCCGAGATGGAGATTAGGACAGGAGGGAGAGGCCGCGAGACATGCAGGGAGGAAACGAAGCCATATCAAGGCTTGCTCGTATATGTGGCTGTGAGGGAATGTAGAGCATCAAGTAAGAGGATGCAGAGCTGAAACAAAAGGGCAGAAAATAAATTTTTAATTTTGGTAATCGATTTTTTTTCAGCAAAAATTCTTTTTCCTCTTGTCTCTTTTTCTTTATTGTAGCAAGTTGGCTTTGGCTTTTGATCCGTTGGTTGGACCAAATAAGACCTTAGATGACGTCACTTCATGATGACCTTTTATGATCCAAATCATGAATCGATCAGTGGAGCAAACAGCTGTCAGATGAATCGATAGTGAAAACAGTCTTTATTTTGCCGTCTTAATTTGACGTTCATCTTGTTTGTCAACTGCAGCCAATAAATTCATGCAATAGTGTCACTCTTTCACAGTGTGGAGCATGAACGCAGCTAATTAAGGCAGCAAATCAACAGAACAGTCAAGTGAAGCACATAGTAAACTCTGATTTAAACAGCTGGAAATCATTTACTGCATCACAAAAAAGACCTTCTCTCCAATATTGTATTAATACTTTACAGCTCTGTTGTTTTTCCGTGTTTTCAGATGTCAGCCCTGCCCAACTATTGTCACCCTGTAGTTCAACAAAAAAGGAATTTGCTGGAAAACAGATATTGTACCCCAGACGATTGGAAATTTATGTGCCACCAAATGGCAGAGGATTTTCAGCTGAGAAATGCTATCTTCCCCCCGCTGCTCTCTGAATTCCTGATGCTTGGTTTTTACGAGGTTGGCAGGGGTGCCTTCTCCTGTTGCCTCCGCCGCACTCCTTCCTCTGTGCTCATCCATTATTTATGGCGCATCGGCACGCACAGGCCCTAAAAAAAAAAACACAAAAAAAAAAAAACACCAGCAACACTTTTTAGTTTTTGCTCCAGTACACAAATATGTCAGAGTTGCTGACGCTCCTGACCGCTGTCAGTCCACGCGACCTCGGTGTCAGTGACGCTCCCGACCTCCGACCTCTGTCACCCCCTGACAGTGCGGCGCTAACCCCGTGCCTCTCTTGGTTGCAGGTCAGCAGGGGTCATGAGGGTGTCGGAGGCCCCGGTTGCTGTTCAGAGCAGCTGAAGCAGACATGGGCAAAGAAGTCTCGAATGGCATCGGAAGGCTCAGCCTCATCAACTTCACCAGCCACATCCTCCTTCGCCACCACCACCACTGGCTACGCAAGTACGTCTCCTGTTTGCTTCTGTTTGACCAGAGAAGTCAGGGAATATGATAGTTATGCTCCTCCTGCTACAGAGGACAAGTTTAATTGAAAATATTATGCATATCTTTATGAGATTTTTAGATTATAACAAGATAGAATACAAATTAATGCATGTTTTAATCCACACCTGTTATGTGAATATGAACAATTGGCTTCTATTGAGACAAACAGCTGGTGGAGTTAATTCTCCACTCAGTGCCATTAAACCCAAAGAAGGCGGCACAACATGATGACATAATAAAAAGAGCTGCAATCAAACCTCAAATGAGCACACTGATGTGGAAAACATGATGGAACATGACATTTTCTGCTTGTTTCATGTATAAACACGAGAGAGATTACAGCCTCCTCCTCATTTGACCATTTTTTGTCTTTTCCGTAAAGCATAAGTCTCATGATTTATGGACATCATTATTTACTTGCTAAGTCTGTTTCCTTTGCAATTTTCCAACAAAAATACCATGTTCATAATTATCTGACAATTATCTCTAATGTTATGCTATGATAAGATATTTAATGGTCAAAATACCTCAGAGTTCTGCTTATGATTCATGAAGATGCGGGAACTATAAGCCACAATCTAAAGATAAAACACTCGGTCATAAGATGATAAATGATCAAAGCTCTCGCAAATGAGTCACTTCCCAAGAACATGGCCGTGTTTCCTGTAGTATTTTATCTCTCGGCTCAGAAGTTCAGCTATTGTATGAAATGATGTTTTTTCAGTCCAAGGAAAGCAAAACTGTTGACACTGACATCCCAACCTCTGCACAGCTCAGCATTCAATGCATTGAAACCCACACAAAAACACACATTGATTCCCACTGACTCACCGGTTTTCACAACAGTGGCGTGCAGTTTCCACATGATACTCTTGATATTCCTTCATATTATTCTTAAAAAAGCACCTTGAACTCCCTTCTAACTTACTGTAAAATGTCAGAAATGAATACAATGTCAAGCCCATCAAAAAACAATGGGAGCAGCCATAGAAAAAGTAATTTTTCACTTTAAGTGGTTTGTTTTTTAAAAGTTTATAACTTTAAATGTAACCAACTAACATTCAAAAGTAGAATTCAAACTTGTTTTTCATTCTCAAAACTAAACCTGATGCTTTGATTCAGTGTCAGTTTCCGATAAAACTCTGACTTAACTTGTGAAGCAGCAAGAAAGCATAAATCCACTCACATCAGGCACAGCAGCTCCTCTTGCAACGCACTTGATAAGTTGTGGCTCGAATTTGAATGGAAGCAAATAGCTGTCATTACAGTGAGGGCGAATAGTCCGTAATATGACACAACAATATTAAGGGAGCCATGAATTCATATTATAAGCAAAAATATGGCGATCTCAGTTTTCAGTCTCACTCATAAGAGACCAATTTGCTGCTTTCTAAATTCCCGGACGCTTCCCTAATGTAACACTAAGGATCTAATGATGATCCATATTATTTATGCAGTCAAAACATCAGGGATTCTGAGCAGGCGCACGGCGCAATTACCTCAGCCATGAGAGACGAGATAGTGAAATTTGAATGCATCAAAGTCGGAAGCCGAATTTAGTCCAACACTTCAGTCCCACGATAAAATGTGTTTGGGAGAATGAATGATTCGGTGAGGGACAAAATAGCTATCTATCACAAGCCCGGCTCTTGAAAATATCCGTCCAATATTGCAAGTCTTCAACAGAGCAACTCAAGAGACTTCACTCATCAAAATGTCAGCAACAGACACTAAATATTCAGAGGCGTGCACAGCACTCTGGAGTATTAAGCTGTTTTCCTTCAGAATGTAAAAATAATGTAAAGCAGCAGCCGGCGTTGCTTTTGTCAAACGTCTGACAGGTCATTGAAATTCAGCATCTGACTCTCCAGTGCCCGGCTACGTTTAAGCTAACCTCTTAGCCCTGCACAGCTTTGGGTTTTCAGCGCTACATTTTACCAGGCAGAGGCGCTGTCGAGAGCGGCGGACCTCCGCTGGAAGTCAATTACTGTGACATGGAGGAATTGGATGCCACCTTTTTAAAGAGAGCGTCTGCCGCTCGCTGCCTCGGCTCTTCTGGGACGGAGATAAACAATCAAGTCTCAGCCAGCCGCTTTGCTGCGCGGCGATCAGATAGGAAAATGGCTCTGATCACCGCCGAGCAAATAGGTTGTGGTCCCCCGCTGATTGGCGCGGGCCGGAACACACACGCAGCCAGTCACGTACACACTCGAGCTCTGAGTAAGTGCTGTCATGTGTGGATCCAGTTTTGATGTGCAAAGTGAATTTGATGAGCCCGTTTCTAATTAACCTATTAATCATAGCTCTCATGTACCAGATGTCTGCCCTCCCTTCTTGTGCGTATGCGTGGATCTGTGTGTGTGTGTGTTTCACTGCAAGGGGCCTGACTGCATAATTAGGGCATATCAGCAGGATGATCTCACACCATGGCTTCAACATAGGGAGGTCATGGCATTACACAGATATTTCCTGACGGCGGACCGTAGGTGTAAAGCAACTAACGTTCCAAGATCGGAGATAATATCAAGTTTTCTTAATTTTGAAATTGATTTAGTTCATTTTGTTGAATTCAGCAGGCATCAGCCCAAAAAGTCTCCATGTTTTTGTGCGGCATGTTTGAATCGGAGTCATTAGAGTCATTTAAATCATCATCTGGGTCTTCTCTGGAGTGTAATCTGCACAGCTGAGCTGTTTCTGTTTAGACTGCCCATACAACTCACCCTGAGGGACCTTTGATGAGAAATCAAGATGTGGACCATCCGTGCTCTCTGCTGGCTTTGGGATATTAATCCAATTAAAACACAGTTTACAAATATCTTCATACATTTTTGAATTGTTTGGCCTGTTGTGCATTTTTGCTCACAATTAATCCTTATTTTAAATACTAAATTAGATCTAAAACTAAATAACTAGCTAGACTTATTGTATTCATGCGTTTAACGTTTGTAACACAGATTTCTTTGAGTTACATTCAATATATTTTGAACTAAATGTTTAAGTGTTGATGGTCCACATATTGCTTAGGGGCAGTTGGTTGAATCTGAGTCTCTAAGAATGGACACTAACCTCCACACCTGCTTCAACAGATGTCAGAGGTGTCAAAGTTTTATTATTTCTGTGGAGACGGAGGCTGTAATCTGAAGCAGTTTGGTCTCACAGGAGCGAACCGTCCCCCTGCTGTGTCTTGTCCAATCATGTCCATTGTCTGCGGCTGAGCAGCTGCAGAGCCGTCAGACAGCACAAACAGAAATTAGGAACTGCTGACCACAAAGTGCCCCTCGGCTCCTTGTCCTGCCTGCCTGCCACTTCAGAAACCTTCCTCACGGTGTCAAACACAGATGCAACTAATGACATTAATAATGGCTGGATTACATTAAAATATGGAGCCATCAGTGATGTTACACCTGCTCTGAAAGTCTGCAGAGGAAACATTTGTTAATCTGCTGAGTCTGAAATTAACATCTATGTGCTTGAGGCAAAACTCTGTTTTTACTTCCTGTAGTTTTGTAGCTTTCTCTTTCAAACTAAAACCCACAAGGCAACCAAAAACACAACCAGTGATTACAAAACACTCATGAAACAGTAACATGTATCTGACCACTGTGAGGTCTGATGTAATGAAAAAGTGCCAACAAGTAAGTTTTATTAACCTCAATGTAAAAGTAAACCGTGTATCATAGTTACATACATACATTTTAAATTTTCAACTGCTCACAAGTAAACATTTTAGATTTTATTTATTGTGCAATAGATGATGAAATAAAAAAAACTTTGAACAACAGACAACAGTCTTTTTTCTAATTTTTATTTTTTGTAAAACAATATAAACTTGTTTTCTAATGAATAAAAACATACATGTACCATGTTTTGTAGTAGAACAAATAAACTTGCATGTTTTCTCCAATAGACAAACTTTGTGACCTTCAAAAATAGATTTGTTGCATCTGTACCAAAATATTAAGCAATATATGTGTTACATGCTTATTATAGCCAATCAAAACAACTTTAGGTGTCCAAATACAACATCTGGTCATTATCATAAGAAGAACTTATCAGGTACAGCACATTCCTGGGAGAAAACATGCAAAATACCGAAAAATTTGCAGTACATTTATTTGTACAACCTTGATTGCGGAAATGTTGGGATGCTGTTTCACACCCACTTCAAACCAAGTTAGAAATTGTGGCAAAAATCTTTAATAAAAGATTTTATTGCAAAGGGAAACTTGAACCTGAGTTTCTTGCCAGTAGTTTGTCCAAAAAATGGCCAACATGGATGTTTGTCTCTTTCAGGTTCTCCGTATTTGCCAGAATCTCCCAGTAAGACTTTGCAATGAGAATGTCCGACCCAGTTGACACTGAAACGATGAAGGTCTCCGAGGCTGCAGACACAGTGTCATCATCTCCAAAAGACATCGCCACCAAGTCTGAGGTCAGCGACCAGAGCCAGAGCAGCCGAGATGAACACAGCAGCAACAATAAGAGAGACGTTCAGGTAAAGACACCTCTTTTATTCAAACCTCTGACAGACGAAAAAATGCTCAGACAGCCTTTTTTTTTTTAGTGTTTTCTCATTCTTTATACCTGTAATCAGGTGGGTTAGAGGTGTCAGCGGCCCGACCAGAGCTGAGGACACTTCACACCTCACCACACGTTGTCACTTTTCTTCAACACTCACCCACATGAAAATTCAGTAAGAGTCAGCGTCAAGCACAAACTGCCCGGGGGATCTCCTGTCACCCGCGGCATTCAAGATGTTTTTTCCTTCCTGGCAAAATTATTCCTGAAAAGAATAATCTGCCCGGGCTGAAATAATAATGGCGGGTGCTTGACTCTGCCTCTCTGCAGCGCCGAGGTCAGTGAGACACACAGGCTCTCACCTGCTGTCTGCTTTGCTGTCGAGAAACATGTAAATGAAGGAGAGGGGGAAAAAAATCATTTGTGGTTGTCGAAACTGGTGAATCTCATGTATTCTCCGTGGAAGGCTGTAACGCAGCGAGTCTGCAGGGAATTCAGGGCAGCTGAGATCACTTTCAGATAAACTGCTAATTAATTTGGTCTCTGTCATTGCAACAAATGTGCTTTGGGACCCTAGGAAATTTGCACTTGTTAATTTAGTTTTTTAAAGTAAAAAAAAAAAAAAAAACTGGTGCAGACTGGTTTGCGCTCGCAGAGCAACGGACGCTGAAAAGGCAGAAATGGTGTGAAATCTCTTCGATTGTGGTCAAGGAAGCAAAATCCAGGAAAGGAAAAGGATTGTCTCTTTGGCTGCAGCCTAAAAATAGGATTCAGGCCAATCTGGCCTTGTGGTTGGAGGCAGGCAGAGCAAGGGAGTCAGGCAGGCAGATAATCTGGAGCTCAAATCCTGGCTTATCTACCAACTTCCTGTGTCTATGTTACCCCGAGGAACAGAATGACACCAGCATGAGGGAACGGCAGGGGGAGAGAGGAGCTTGCACGGGAGGAAAAAGGGAGGGAGAGATGGATTGAGAAGGTTGTAAGAATGAGGGATAAAGGAGAGGAGGAAGGTAAAAGGACATGAGAGACGTGGTATTTAAGTATTAAGGAAATAAAACAAGAGAGGAGCCCAGAGGGGGGAAGAAAAGAAGCATTTATATAGAAGGAGAGTGATTCCTCCTTAAATCATTCAAAAATCCTTTCACTGCGAGCTCAGATGATAAAGTAGATACAGTAGATTATTAACCACTGACCACATTTGAGATTTAAGTAGCAACAGTGTTTTGCAAAAAATGAAAACAGGGATCGCACAAATTTTAGGCTCCATCTTCATGTGATGGAAGGTTGTTGCTATGCAGTTTACAAGCATGGAGACTTAACTTAGCCTGCTGCTGCCCTGTTAGCTTAGTCCAGCCTAGCATATCAGCTACCTGCAGAGGCAACTCAACCTCTTCACCTGTGCTATCAAACAACCAATGGAGTGTACCTGTCAGGTGTAATCCTGTAAGATATGATGGCTAATGTTTAGCTCAGCCGCTGGGACCAAAGCGCCAATGCAAAAAGCTCCACTTGTGACTCCACCAGATGTGCCGCAGTGTTTCAGAGCTTTGGGCAACGTTCTGCAGAGAATACACAACTAGTTTAATTATGATTCTTAAGCTGCACAGAGCAGATAAAACTGGGCACGAAGTCAGATACGAGATCGTCTTATGGCATTTGGTTGGTTTTTTAAAAATAAAACAGCTTGAATCACATCGCTTAACAACTCGGAGAAGAGCACAGAAATCAAGGAAAAAATGACCAAATCTGACCAAATCTGAGCAGATCTGAAAGGAAAACACTCCCAGTGGGGCCATAAAACCATGTGGAGGACGGAACAGAACCACACTGCAGATGCCACGTCATCGAGCGGTGCCCGGTGGAATCGAGGCGTAGGCGAATTTCTCAAAATGTCAAACTGTTCTTTTAAGCAGCCGACTCGAGAGAATCTCACAAAATGAAGGAAAATTTGTGGCTGTCATTCAACAAATATAACATAGTGGAGCCTCCCTCCCTCCCACCACCCCCTTTTTTTTTTAATGAACACCATAAATTATTTTAAAAGTGTTTTCTGGTGACAGTGATTGACTTTAAAGCGGCCGAGCTCCTCGTTTTCTAAAACTCGGTCCTCCTCCTTCCACGTCTCACCTCGAAATGACTTCTCATGTTTCCTGTAAAGACAATTTGCCCGCGGCTCGTCCAGATGCATGATGTTTCTGGCTCCTCGCTCGCTTATTTCACAGAGCCCGGTCCTCTGCCGGTCTCTGCTCGCTTCCTCACCCACCTTGGCATAATTACGCCGTGGTCTCATGATACACCAACATATGCTGACAGCACCGGAGCCCCTGACCTTTCTGCTCGTGATTTTTTCCGGCAGCAGAGGAGGTGAAGCTAATTCTGTCGCTCAGTGTAAGGGCGCCCGTTAAACGCCTGAAATGTTCATTGTAGGAGAAATAGAGGAGGTAGGAAAGTGGGATAAGAATCATGGGAGAGAGAGAGGGGGGGGGGGGGGGGGGGGGGGTAAAGGGAACGACAGGGGGGGGGGTGGCTTACCGCGGGGGTGGTGGGGGGG
>JAQNCA010000021.1:11460247-11471108 GCA_029783725.1 Acanthurus tractus
ATTTCTTTGCCAAATAAAAGCTTAAGGTCTAATTTACAGAAAAGGGACATATTTATAAGACTGTCTTTTTAAGCAGCAGCAGTGATAGGCAGGGTTAATCACGGCTGTGTCCAGATTTATCAAGATTTTAAAGGGAATTGTGAATGGTTCATATGTCTGATGCTTATCTTATCTAAATCCCAGACCACTGCATACATTTTGATAAAATGACTTTTGCAGTGACTGTGTTTCTCAAAGAGCAGCACAGATCCTCAGCAAACACGTAAAATTCAGTCCCCAGGATGAGATCAGGGCTAAAGTTGGCCTTTAAAACCTGTGTAGCTTTAAATCTGAACCCAGATCCAGACCCCAAATAACCTAAAACTGCCAAAACCTTTAGTGTTTTTTTCCTCCTCGTTAGGGCTTCTGCTCCACACTCTCACTCACACTGACACACACAAACACCCTGTTGATCAAGTGTCAGCCGGATGACAGTGGCTCATAGTGCAAATCCTGTTGACAACATTTGTGTTTTTAAAAAAATGAAGTCAGGGAGGTGGCAAATAATGTTAATGTACAATTAACTAAGCAGCAAAAATAATATACAAATACAAGTTTTCAGAGCTTTTATGTACTGTACAGTATGCAGAGTAGTGTGCTTGATATTATGCAAAGTAACTGTATGTCCAGAAATAGTCATCATATGTATTCTGTGAAAACATCTGACACAGCAGGAGCAACCTGACGAATTTAAACCTGAAATCCTGAACACAACTGACTCGCTAATGCCAGCAGGATGTAGAAATATGACAGCGAGTTGTTGTGACTTCACTTGTACGAGTCTGAGACAATTTTTCCACGCTGGTGGAGACCCAGATATGTCATATCTGTGATGTGTTTTATAGAAGACTTATCTTTTCAAATTTTGAAGCTGCAGACTTTTACTCCAGTGGCTGAGCATTTTTTCCTCCGCTATAGATTTGCTTGTCAGATTGTGTAAACATGACGTGCTCTTCTCCTCGCACGCAGACACACAGTTAGATGCACATGTGGATACTCACACACACTTATTGCCCTTTGGCTATTGTAGATGATGTCATCGGAAGGACCTGAAATTGGCCGTTTTTGCTCAAATATTAATTTCTTTTGTTTGTTGAATTATTTTCTTTGGATTATGTTCTTTCTGTCAAATAGAACATATCTGTCTGTCCCAATGTGGGTTTATCACTGGAATGATATCTGTGTTTTTCTCACTGTGAATAATACAGTTCAGGATCTGTTTTCCACCAGCAGCAGAACTGTGTGATGATTAACCTTCAAACCACCACAGAGCGAGACACAAAATAACTGAGAGCGATGCAAGTGTCTCCGTCCAGGGACCCATTTTCATAATCCATCCTTTCGCACCAGATGTAACACTTAGAGTAAATGCGATGTTTTGTTATTGATGCATGCGGCTTGCAGCCTGAGGGACGGCTGGATCTTATCTTACAGTCTCTCAAAGGAGGTTTTGTTCTGTGACGATGCAGTGTAATATGTTTCAGAGTTGATTTGGATCTGATTTGATTATTTCAAGACGTACATACAAAAACAAGCTGGCAAGGCCTCTTAAGGAATCCACTGCTTTAGTAAATAATTAGATACAAATGGTATTTTTAGTCAGCAGTCATGAGATATGTTTTGGCACTGAAAAAACTCTCCATGCTTTTGTTGTCGTCATGTATGTAACATGACCAAATAGTTTTGTCATCTACACCTAACCAACAAGGTCACCTGACCCCAGATCTGTTGTGCCCAAAAGTTGATAAGAAGGATTACAAATACACATCAGTAAATTTTAAATCATTGTGACCAAAAGGCAGAACTTGAGCTTTCAAATTTGTCTCTGCTGTCGTTTATTATCAGCAGTTGTACAGTAAGTTATGTTCCTCCAATCAGTTGAAAGTCCAGCTGTAGCCTTTGAATTATAAGAAAAACCAGACTCTCTGTGGTTTTCTTTTGTTTTCAATGTTTTTGTAGTTTCAGGAAGTAAAATGGCAACTTTCTCTGTTTGCGGTTCAATGAAAACAAGCCTCATATCTCTTGAGAGTCGTCACATTGACTTGTTTTTTGTTTTCTGGAAGACAGGCGAATCAGGGTTAAGCCAAAGAGCAGATTCAGCCCACTCTGGGATTTAAACATGCCTCTGTGTGTCTCTGTGTGTATGTGTGTGTGTATTTCAGCCATACATATCGTTGTGAGTCCTCATACACACACAGAAGATGTTAGTCAGTGTAAAAGAGCCAGCAGATTGGCTGAGTCACAGACAGAGAGAGCAGGTTGCTGTGTAGGAGTTTTTACGTGTGTTGGTGCTTTGCACCTCCAGTGTTTTGGCATCTGGAGTTCTGGAAACATGTAGGGAGAAGATATATGTGCACGAATGAAAAAATAACCCAGTAGGATGCAAAAATAGGCAAAGGAACAAAATACAGAAATGTAGCCAACAGTTGCCATGTAATCACACAAGACCTTTAAACTGCGTTCTCTTAAAATGTTCTGACATGTTGGCTTTGTCAAACAGAATCACACAGTTTATTTCCCGCTGATGTGTAAGGCTGAGCGTTTATTCTCCAGCAGCTCTGCAGGGGCAGCAGGCTGCTGTCTCCAAGCTCATGAACGTCCTGCTGAGCAGCAGACATGCCTGTGAGAAAACGGCTGGCCTTTTGATAACAAATTTTGTGTCTGGTTCTTCAGGAAAGAAGACAAACTGGAGAAGAGATCCACGGAGAGACGACAAAGTGCAGTGATTCGTCGCTGCCATCAGGGAGGCGGCTGGTGCTGCAGGTGAGTGTGATATGCAGATTTTATCAACAGAAAACAACCAGCTGCTGTTGAGAAACCACTTGGGTGTTACAAAGACTCTTTTCGACCCCACATAATCTCTGCGCGCTGTTCTTTGACTCAGTATGTTTTCCTAGTAGAATACAAACTTGTTTTCAACCCAGAAACTGGTTAAAAGCAAGCTTGACAGTCTGGTTTATAGCAAACAACCAGGCTGTCAAATCACATCAAGGACTCGTCCTGTGACGTCATCTTGAAGTCATGACCATGTGACGAGCACATGAAATAAATGAAACTCTGTGTTCTTGTCTCATAAAATGGACACAGAGATGGCAAAGATTCCCGGGTTTATGACTCACTTGTGTGTCCTTGACTTAAGACAGTTCTGTGATTACAGATCATGTTGATCTACGTTTAAAACTCTGACAATATGACTCATTTACTTATGGGTTAAACTTAAAATAAGGAACTTTGGCTGATTTGTATATAAGTCCATATTATGAAGTGCCAAACAGACGTCTGAAAGCATTTGTTATAGTTTCCCAGTAGTTTTTAGTCATATTTAAGTTTTCCCAGTTCATGAAACTTACACAAAACTTACACTTTTTGCAAACAACAGTTAGGATTTACGGTCAAAACTGATACAGGACAGGACATATTTACAGATTTCTAAGGAAAACTGAATTTTAAATATAGTTTAGAATTAAACTAAATTAAAGCCTTAAAAGCAATTTACTGCCGTGCAGCTTCAAGAGAAACTGTAATCCTCTGGTTTCCAGTAACATTGCCGCACATCTGGTTTTAATCTATTCTTATCGCCAGGGAATTCAGCATGGTGAAGCAAATTAGATTTCGAAATGAGACTCTCTTTTTCTTTTTTAAATGAATAACATGTAAAATTGCAGAATCTCAAACGTGGATTTCCCACTTGTTCGTTTTCTCAGTGTCGTAATATTTAACAGTCAGGAGCCGAAGTACTATGAGTCTTAGCAAGCATTTATGCGTTGATTGGAAAGTGCCTGTGATTCGTGCTTTACAGCACAAACAGTCCTTTCCATCCCATCAGCACAACAGTAAAATTCCAGGTTCAAGCCATGTGCAGGTAGCTGTTTTTGTTAAGAGGCGTGGCCTAGCTATAGCCTCTTTCCTGTATCTGTCTCCTCTCAGGGCTCACCTGCCTCTGAGGCTCTGACTCACTGTTTGCACTGTCCCTCTGCAAATGGAAAAGCTGTAAATTAAACACACTCCTGCAGTGTTTGCCTGGGAGTTTTATGATTCAAGACATCATAAAGTGTATTGTTCCTTGCCTTCATACCACATGGCTTTGTTTGATTTCCAAATAGTATTAGAAAAGCAATAAAAGAAGACTTCACAGCATCCGTAGTTTGTAGATTAATAATATTTTACAGCAAACTGTTTTTAACACTGCAGTCCCATTTTCTTAACTTTGTAAGTTGTGTTGGTCCAAGTCCCAGCAACACAAGCATGCATTAAAAAAAAAAGCTTGATGTGCTCGGCGTGCTCAGACGAATACTAAAACCTCCTCTCTAAGCACCGGCATCATTTTGTGTTTGTTAATAACTTCTGAGACAGAGTATGAGATATTATTTCCACTCCATATTGAATAAAAATTCAACACACGTTGCTGCACAGGTAGTTTGTTCAACGCTTTAAATCAGAAGTGCATTTAAATAGAAACCATCTGCTGTCACTTCACTGCTCAACTTTTGGTAAAAAATGATTGCAGAGCTTCAGAATAATTCAGTTTTGGGGCGGAGGATGTAAAAACACATGAATTCAAAGTGAAAAAGAAAAAAACAAACACATACAGACATGTTTTTTGTTTCCTTACATATTTGTTCACATACTCGATTATGAAAGGTTCAAATAGTTTTGCAGCTGATCCAATTTGACCTAATAGATTCAACACTCAGTATGACCAATCTCATTGAAAACTAAGTCAGTTCATTTTATGCTTTTTATCTCCCAGCGTCTGATTCCGGCTGTGTGTCTGACGGCACAGCAGACTGATCCCTCTGCAGTCAGAGCAGTGCACATTTGTACTAATTTAATCTTCTGATAAATGCAGACCCCAACTGTGACGATGATAAAGATAAGTGCTGAAATTTAATCCCCATCACGCGCTCCAGTCCTGACACATAAACAAGAGGCTTATCAGGCAACATGGAAGAGTTTAATTACTAAAGAGAATATTTATGGTCTCGGATGTTTGATGTGTAAGTTGTTTAAAGCAGAAGTACAAATTAGGAAACAACAGCTTGACAAGATGACGGGGACACCTGAGAATATTATGCAATTATCACCTTAAGCACCTCATAAAGCTATATGGATGTGCAAACAGTTACATATTAGCACATCCAACAGACGACGGGCAGTGTTTGCAATAATTTGTTCCAGTATTCTGATATTTGCTCTCGTTTTTACTCTGTTTCAACCATCTCCTTAAAAAGCATGTGGCTCTTTAGCTGCTTAACGCTCCACTGTGTTTAAAAGTCGACTGCCTGTCTGCTATTTGGTGCTTGTCAGGTATTCTCCAGTGCAAAGAGATTTTAGCAGAAAACACTGCATGCATATAGAAACTAGTCTGATAAGAGAGGTCAGAGTGAACCAAAATAGGGATGTTGGAGGCTTTACATCCAGGCTAAAGGATGCTAACATGCTCAGTGGAGCTGAGACGACTGCAGAGTTGCTCATTTTTTGTGTATCTGTCACTACTTCTTTCCTTTTACTTGATGCAAAAAAACCAGAGGGAACTAAAAGGGATAACACAAGCACATGAGACTTATAATGCCAACACCGCAGACCCAGCAGTGTTTTAGGAAAAGGCCCTTTATCCCGGCAATATTTCTGTACACTGTTTCACTGATAGTCTTATCAATTAAAGACATTCAGACTGTCAGTTTCCTTCCTTTAAGCTAAACAAAGCTACGCCAAGCTAATCCTCTCCTGCCTCTAGTTTTCTTTTTAGCATACACAATGTGTGGCAGGCCTGTTGATTGTTACAAACATGTGTATTCTGGAATAATTTCCAGAGCTTTATAGCCACAAGAAAAGCTATGGACTGTTTTTAAACCAGCTTCCCTGAGTTTTATTGCTTTGTTACTGTCGTGCAAAGCAATACCAAAACCTCCAACTACATCCTCCACTCCACTTCAGCAGCCCGCTAGCATTTTGGACCCAGCCAACAGAAAAATGACCAGCCATCATCTTGTGACCCATAAAAAGAGTGACTGTGTGGCTGCAGAGGCACCAGATGTGGACAGGTGTTGCCATGGCTGCTTTCTTCTCCCCCTGAGCAGGTGGTTAAAGGCAGAATAGTGATGGGCTGCTGCAGGAAACAGTGCAGCTGATGCGAGTGGACAGAGTGTCACTGCAGAGCACAGCGGTCTGCACAGCCTGCTGTCACATCCTGTGACACTCAGTGGACGCTGCAAAGCAGAGATGTCTTTGAAATATCAAAAATATTACATACACAGAAATATTACGGCTCCATCATTCTGGATTTGAGTAAATTTTATTATGCCCTAGTTTATACACTTAGGGCAGAAAAGCTAAAATAAGGGATTTAAAAGTTGTTCCATTTCCATCTCTGTTGTTAAATTTTTACCTCCAACTTTTTAAAAAAGCTCCACTTTGCTTTTATCTTGTTATTAAAATAATGTTATATTTAAGCTCCACTTTGCCTCCTTTGGGAAAACCTCTTATGTCTAATTATCTTGTAATTTTATCCAGTTCCAGTCGAAAAAATATAGATTCTTTAACGAAGGAAAGCTGCTTCTGCAAACTGCTCTGGCTTTTAATCAATAAGTCAGTGTGTTTACTCTCCCCGAATGTCCAGAAAATGGTAATGAATAATCAGCGCTGGCACAATATTGACGCAAGTGCACTTTTACACACACACACGGCTGTTTTTTTACATGCACAAACCGCTGTAGCTGTCACTCAAAGAGAAATAATATGAAGCTTTCAAATTATTAGATCTCAGTCCTTCAGTTTCTGAGTCAGTGGATAAGAAAATGGCAAAGTCGTGTTCTGCATTGATTACTTTCTGGTTTCCTACTGATTTAATGAAATATGAGTTGTGTTTTCCTTTCTCTCAGCCCTCTTTGTTTTCCGCCTCTTTGAGGGAAGTGTTGCAGGGAGCCACAGATTAAATGAACAGTGGCACATTCCCCCAGGAAGCTGAAAATGATATCTCACTGAGGCAACGTTCTGCAGACTCTGTAAAATGGTGATAAGGCTGCTTATTGCCTTTAAATGAATTTGTTTCATCAGTTCAGAATGAATTTGGTGCATGTGCCACTTTATTTCGCCACAAGAATAAAAAGTAATCTTTTTATACTGAAGAGAGGCTGCAGTTAATACATAAGTCCAAATTGCATAAATTTTCCCCTGCATTTTTTAGACTTAAAACGTTAATGTAAACCTTTCTGAAAAGTTCTACAAGAAAATGCTGCGATGTATTCTGCGAATTACTTCATCATCTTGTACAGGAGGAGTGACGCAGAGGCCTCAGGGTGTCAGTGCAGCACTGCTGAACAGAAAGCTACTGTATCAGGACTCCTCACTCAGAGTCACAGCGGTTCAGCTCCACACTCACACACAAGCAGCTGACATATTAAATATGGAGCAAAGCAACCGTACTTCATTAGACATTTCACAGCAATGACTGTCACTGCTCGTATCACTGTGGTTAGGTGTGTGTCGTGTGTGTTTGAATGAGACGCTGATCACTGTCACCCCTCATCAAGGCTTTATAGTTTAATGTTTGTGCAGCTTGAAGCTGTTTGGTGGGCAATAATGTGAGGAGGACGAGGCAGTAATGAAGTGACATTAATGGCATAAATGCGGTCTGACTGAGAAAACTCATTCAGTGAGCTGCTGTTAAACAAAGCTGTCAGTCTCTATGTCTGACTTTTCTAAAACAATACAAATTGAGTCAAATCTCTAGTTGTAGTTTCACTGGAAAGATGGAAATTAAAAAGCAATTATTGTACAAAACTTGCAGAAAACTCAATAATCAGAATGATCACTAGCTTTCTGGATCTATTTGAGACAGAACGACCTTCACATGAGGCAGGTGCAGATGTCAGGATAAAACCAGATGTGCCCCTATTGGATACACGTCTTCATCCTTTGTTCATCTTTATTTATGAAGGTTATTCTGATTTGAAGCTCATGTGGTTTAGCATGACACCAAAGCTGTCCCCAGGTCAGGTCCATCTCAAAGCTGCTGCCCAATCAGCTTCCTCTGTGCAGATAACGTGAGTAGAAATATCCATGAATCCTCTGCCGTCATGTAAACAACAGAGCACATTGTTATCAATGCGTGTTTCTCTGAGGAGAAAAGTCTTTTCACCAAAGCGTCTGCTGGCTTTGAACCAGATCAAAGATCATGTGACTTCATCGTGCTCATGCATCATGACTTCCTCCTCCTCCAACAGCATAAACAAGCCTTTGGTGCGATCACAGACGAGGTCAAAGGACAAGTCCCTTTTTTCTGCAGAAAGCTTGAGTTTCAAATGTTCCCTTCGAGGTTTTCTTTCTGTAAAGTAGAGCAGTGTTTTATCTCAAACAGAACTACAGGAGATTTTTATAACAAGGAGATGATAAAAAATGTAAAAAATGATTTGGTGTTTTAGTTAATCTTATCAGGGTGGAAGCTCAGCATGCCACACACACTTGCTTTTTCATTGTTTCTTTTTGAGAAATGTTCTGAATTTCAAATGTTCTTTTTTGGAAACCTGCCCTACAGTAATGAAACTAAAACTCAGCACATAATGCATGGTGCTAAAATGCATCCTAGCGGCCGTGTGTATGAATTTCTAATCATGAGTTTGACCTTTAGTTTCAGTTTGACTGTGAAACAAGATGAACTACGGTTCCTCAACCTGACGTGTTTTGCGTGATCATGTCAATTGAGAATTTAACATGTTTAATTTAGCCTGTCTGTACAGTTGTATAATCTTTGGTTCTCGCTCCCAATGAGCATTCGTCACAGTTTGATTTTTTGTGCAACAACATTTGAGCAAAATAGTTTTCATGTCCTTATTTGCAAGGCAGAGGTTTAGTTCCCTCTTATGTTTCTGATTATCAAACCAGAGGGTGTTTTAAATTCAGGGAGAGCAAAATCTGAGTGTGTGCGTGGTAGGGTAAGTATTTAACAGAAGAAAAAAAATCTCATTTACTTCATCGATTCAAGATGTGAAAAATCTTCAAAATGAAATAAAAGTCTGCAAGTCTTTTGCTTTTTTAAAAACAAATTGCACTGCGCAGGAGACGTCGAGAACGAGACTCGAGAATGGATTTGCTGTCATCCTCGCCTAACATGAGGTCCTGCATCTAAGGCATCAATCAGCTCGTGCTGTGATGGAGGACTGGCCGTCCCCTGGAAAAAAAAAAGGAGGAGAAAAAATAAAAAGAGGAGCTCAGCGGGACGGCGAGGTCATTACTATCTTGTGCAAGGTCACAAAAATGCCACTGGGTAATTGAGTGAAGCTCGGCTGGTAGCTGCAAATCGGAAAAGGCGTTTCACCTCAATCTGTCGGGAGAAAGCGAATCAGAGCTTTTTCATAACAAGGCTGCAAAAACGGAAAAAAAGAAAAGAAGCAGCCTGAAATTACAAATGTTTTTTTTCTCCCATTTTGGATGCTCAGCAAAACATGCAGGCAGCAGCGGCGACCATAAGGAAAACAAAGGTGGAAGTTTATCTGCCGCTGCGGCCGGATGCGGCTGCGTCCCCCCCACCAAAGCCTTGTTGCTTTGCTGGGGGACAAAGGAGAGCACTCTCATGGGAATCAGAGTGTCGCAGTGAGTGCATCGGCGAGGAAGTGAATTCGTGTTATTTGCCCATTACCTGGAGGCACAGAACTGCTGATGGCAGGGCTTTCTATGTTGGTGGAGCCTCTCTATCCCATCAGTACCTTGTCACAACCTATCCAGCTGCTGCTTCTGATAGCTTTCTTTCATTTGCTGCTCTCCCTCTCTCTCTGTGCATCCACGCGTCCGTTGTAAGCTGATGGCCTCTTGAACACGAGCACAATGTCTCTCCGAGGTCCCACCTGTCCTTGACCCTCATCTTCTGCCGGCGACGTATGTGTGTTTGCCTGTCTGTGTGTGTGCGTATGAATAAGCAATGCAGGACGACATTGTGTGTGCAGAGGTAAAGGGTAGAGGCTTTTTTTAACCTTTGCAGAGCAGAGTGGAAAAAAAGTAGCTGAATCTTGATTGGCTCAGGGCAGCTCTATAGAAAACGGAGGAGCGGTGCATCACAACATTTACAACAACAATCATTCAAGGCTCCTCAGAGATGAGGATAATGGATTCCACACATGCCTGCACATCCAGACGGTTGACTTAATTCGCTTGGAGCTGGGGAGGGGATCGGTGTGACCTTGATCAAGTGATTGTCTCCAGAAAGAATTGGAGAAGGACAAATGTCTCAAGAATTAGTTTTATTTTCATTTAAAAGCAAGTTTCCGCAGCAGAAGCGAGTTGAGTTTCATTACCAAACAAAGAGATGCAATATTGGAACGGTGTGACGCTAACTCTGCTGCTGGGTTTGAGGTTAAAACAGATGTGTTTCAACCTTGAGGATTGTTTTGATATATATTTAAGAATAATTCGTTCATTTTCATACATGCACTTATGCATTTTTTTGCTGAGGGATAAATGAGTAGATTTATACTGCTGTCATGTCTGTATGCTTAGAGCCAGCAGGTGGTTAACTAACTTAGCCAGCATTAAAACTGCAGCTCTGTCTTCATGTTAAGCACACAGATATGAGAGTTATATCAATCTCCTCATCTAACATTCCTCAAAAACAAACTAAATTGTGCATTTTTAAATAAAACTGCGTCTAACAACAATGCTTATGTTCAAAACATTTGTATCCTGCTGAAGTTCCTTTGCATGTCCACATTCTGTGCTGGTGGACCAGCTTACAACCACCGAATCAGGATGAAAGAGACCTTAAATATAAAATATGTTTGCCTTTCTCACTGTGTGTGTTGTGTGTCCTTCATCATCCTTTTAAACACAC
>JAQNCA010000021.1:11595236-11606676 GCA_029783725.1 Acanthurus tractus
TTATTATTATTATTATTATTATTATTATTATTATTATTATTATTGATCTTAATTGTACGATGTGAGCAGCTTTTTTTGACCCAGCACTTTCACAGTCATCTCACCTGCCTGTTACCCAAACTTCATATATGCACTGGACAAACATATAAAAAAAATTACAAAACCCCTTTAAAAAAGGCTCAGAGAGTCGTGTCAATGATAAAAAATAAAAGCACAGTAGAATTTGGCCTCATTGCTTTGCTTTGATTGTCTCGTGTTTGGTTTGCTAGTCAGTATTTGAAGATTTGGGGACAGGAAGTCGGGGTTAGGAGAAGTCCCACACTGCCTCGGTGGTGTCGGTGGAGGGTGACGTTGGAGCGTGGCAGGATGGGGTGGGGGGGCAAGAAACTGGAGGGTCCTCTGGGGTGGTGAGGGGCACAGCTGGGTACATGAGGCTGAGGAAGGAGTCTCTGGTGTGCCTCTTCACCTGCCACAGAACAACAAACCTTTACTTAAACCCAAATCATGAAATTCAGGACTTTCACTTTTATTTATACAAAATTTAGTTACTTTTACTTGACAAGAGTTTGAAAATTACTTTGGACAAGAGCTCCACTAAGAAGAGCAGGCATCCCACCTATGAAACCCACCTGTTTGAAGAAAGCGTGGGTCAACAGTGCAGATGCCGAAGGTCTGTGGAAGACAAGAAGAGGAAGTTGTGTCATTTGCCTCGATGCCTGTGTGTTTGTACAGTACACGCTGTCTAATAAAGCTGACTGATCCATTAAATGCAGCAACCTGCGCTCCGGCTGCTGCTGCAGACACAGCTGAACCAGGTTGTGCAGGGTGACCGAGTGGTTTTTAGGTCCGGGGCTCTGAGGTCGGTCAGTTGGAGGGGCGGTGGCGCTGTGTGTCAGGCTTCCTGTGGCCACGCTCTCCCCGATGCCCGAGTCGACCCCGGACCGCGACACCTTCAGCCCGCCCAGCTCGCCCAGCGGGAAGGGAGCCACGTCCAGGAGGCAGCAGTGGGAACCGCGCAGCTTCTGAAGCAGCATCTGAACGGGACGATTCAAACACTGATGCAAACGGCGGAGCACCGCGCAAATCTTCAGATTTAAGCATTTTGATGGAAGACTTTTCTTTACCTGAGTGGGGGGCATGTCTTGGAAAGGCACCCTGCCACTGACCAGTTCACAGGCTACGATACCTAAACTATAGATATCTGACTTCACTCCATAACCGTGCAAGTCCTGTTGGTGGAGGCCAACAAGACGAGGAGAGGAGACAGAACACATTTGAATAATGGAAGATATAAAGTATTATTGCTTTTTGAAATATGCATTGCTGTTCAGTAGTCTTTAATAGACCTGACCTGTCGCAGCAGCTCGGGGCTGAGCCAGGGCAACAGGGCGGGGCTGTGGTGCGGCATGTCAAACACCGCTCGCATCCTCTTCCCCTCGCGCATCATACTGTAAACACTGTGGAGCCCTGAGAGGTAGACACGCCCCTCACCTGACAGCAGGATATGACTGGCCTTCACCCCCCTGACACAAGAGGAATGTGCGGACAGACGTCAAGATACAAACTTTACTTTTATTAATGTGCCATAAAATGAGCTGTGTGTCACTGACCGGTGAACGTAGCCCATTCGGTGCAGGTATTCCAATGCTTTCAGCACACCGTACAGCAGGTACGCTATCAGGGATTCACTCATTCCATCTGGGAAATATGTTCTTAGTAAGGTGTCTGCCGAGCCTGCAGGCAAGTCAAGAGGGAATATAGATGGGATTTTTAATTTATTACCCGGTGTGGCCAAGAGGTGATCTATTCTTCAACATTTGAGAAGCTGGAATTTCAACATTTGACTTCATGGATTTTAAGGACAAAACAAAACCAAAATAAAACTTGTTGAGGTGCAGCAGTGGCTGACCGTAGGCCATGAGCGGTGTGAGGACCCACAGCTGGCAGCAGGAGCTGAAAACCAGGCGAGAGGTCAGCAGGTTGGGATGGCGGAACAGCCTGGACAGCAGAACCTCGTTCTGGGGTTTCAGACACAATCAGGTGTCAACAAAACGGGATAGAAATGATTGATTGTTGATTCTTGTTTGATGCAAGCATGTCTGATATCCTCAAAAACTTTTTTAAACAGAATTATCGGCATGTGCTTTAAATGAGTGTAGCTTTTCTGCACAGCAGCTCACCATGAGCTGCAGCAGCTCCTCCTCGGTGCACTCGTCCAGGTTGGTCTGTTTGACGGCCACCAGTTGACCAGTCGGGATGTGACGTGCCATGTTCACCTGGCTCAGGTTATTGAAGCCCCTTCCTGTGGAACAAAGTATGGACACGAAGTGAAATATTCCTGCATTCGCATTTTTTTAAAATGTTTTTTTGTTGGAAATTAGCTACAGGTTCAGCTCTCTGAAGTTGTCCTGGCTGCTGTGGTGGTCTGTCTCAGTGTTGCGGCGTTCTCACCCAGCTCAGACAGTAGCTGGTAGTGGGCCGGCTCAGCCGAAAGCCCTGTGATGTCATCGCCACCTGCTGGCCCTTGCAGAGTGTATTCAGAACCGTCACAGCTCTGCAGGGACACGCACACACACACACACACACACACACATCACCCCAAGCACACACATTCTGCATTTATTTTGAACGTAGCACAGAGTGGAAGATGAAGTCGCTCACCAAAGTTATTTAGCAAACAAACATAGTTCAGAAAATCTCATTTAAAAGTGCATTGATTTATCCATCAATCTCCTGAACCTCCAGAAGAAAATTGACTTTATATTGACTGTACTTGGCATCCTCATTTGCAGGCTCGGGTGCAGGTCTTTACCTGTTCTGAGCCTTTTGATATGTATACCAATTGTTCATTGTTATGGTGCTGTATATATCTCACTTACTGCCCCTTTTGCAGCGCTTTTGACACAATAACCCATTTTTTGGAAGTGAGGTTATGTGAGGGGATGACGCCACAGGAAGGGTGGTTAGAAGGGGATGCTTGCAGTTATTGTGATACAGACAGATTTTTGGGACAGTCTGGTTCTTGTTTTTAGCATCAGTTGCAGGTTTTTCTGATGCAGCTGTGTTCAAAACACAGCAGCTGAAACAGCTTTACTGATTCCAACCACACTACCCCAATATTTTGCCTGTATTATCAGGGGGAAATGACAGTAAAAAAAAACATTATTTACTGCATTATTATTCCTAGGGGTACTCCACTGAATTCATACAAGAAGATCATGTTATGTGCTAAGCTGTTGGATGTCCTCTGTGGCTCTGGTGGAGCTTTATCAAGTCAAGGAAACTAACCCAGCTGTCATAAAGATGCCATCTGGGTTATCTTGACTTTGACTCAATGCTTTCTAATAATTCATTTATAAAAGTCTGTATTATAAACTGGGAGTACAGGAGACACAGGCACTCAGGTATGGAGCGGCTGATGAAATAAAGTATTGAGGTTGCATTACGGGACTCGTAGTTCCCATTGTTTTTGGAGCTTGACCAATATAAAGGACTGGGGATCACAACCAAATTTGATGGATCTTGTTTTAATCTGTCTGATAAAGATCCCTTTAAGATGTCATCAGCAGCTTTAAAAGCTGCAGTGTTACTCCAGTAGTTTTTATCTTCGAGGTCAATCAGCTCCAGATAGATGATAAATGAACAGTGATGAAACGGTGAAAGAGCATCAGTGCGACGCCTGTCTCCATGCTGACAGTGTCTTGACTACTGACCAGGAACTGGTGGCTGGTGTCCTCATAGCGCTCCTCTATGTCCAAGGGCTGGACCTGAGCGTGGGAGATGCAGGAACAGTCCTGGTGAAGGGGGGGAGGAGCACAGGTGAGACATGCCCGACAGGACGAGGAGGAGTGGAAGGGGAAACATGGAGCTCGGGAGTGGAGGGAGTTGCACTGGCCAGGGGAGCTGGGGAGGTTCGAACATGTGGCAGAGAGGCAAGCATCGGGGAATATGGGCACTTACAGGGCATTTTACAAGAATCGGTGAGTGGAGAGAGAATTAGAGTGATGAGCAGGCAACAAAGAGGCAGCTGAGTGACTGGAGTGTCCCAACAGAGCAAGATAAAAGCTGCATAGGTAATTGGATGTGAGGTATGCACAGATAGCAAATATGAAATGTGTGATATTTTCCATCTACATCAGCCCATAATATGCAGTTGCAATGGGGTTATATCTGCAAGATATCTTCAGAATATCTACGAGCTCATACAACTACATGTGACAAACATACTGATGTATCCTCTTCTGGAAGTCTGTTATTTTAGGACACTTAAAAAACAGGCTGAAATGGCCAAATCCCATCAGATGCATCAGCATAACCCAACTGATTCGTGACTGCAAATCTACTGGGCTACATTTCAGAGGCACGCACGGAGGCACAGAGCAAAAATCCAATGCAGCGTGATATTCTTACCAAGAAAGACATGGAGTCCTTTTGGCGATGGTAAAATCACAGGCTTTGGCATTCATCCGCTCACAGGCCGCAGGAGACCGACCGCGATGGAGGAGGACAGGAGTATGAAGCGCAGCACTGTAATACGAGACAAACGGCGAATCCCCCTCTAGACTAGAAAGCAGCCAGCATCCATCCAACTTTAGCCATTCATCCATCCGTCTGTAAATTACCTGGCTGCATCTGCTGATCTAGAGACGTGAGGAAGTGTTATGAAATTCAGGACGGGAGATCCCCGGCCAGCCGAGTCAGTGGCGTTGACATCAGAGGGGAAATTATGAATGAATCCTGGAAAACAGTGTTGGGTTGTAGAGCTACATGTTGCCGATGTGAAGTTAAAGTGTTTTTTATTAAGTTTTTTTATGTTTATGGTGGACTAAAATATGCAAGGTCTGTGGTGCTGCAAAGCTTTGATTTTCAATTAAAATATAAGATTGATTATATAATTATGAATTTCAATTCCACTTCAAGGTTACAGTAGATTAACTGCAGCCATTTTAGTTTAATCAGAAGATTACCATCACGTTAATTCAAATAGACTGTCAGTTATGGACTCTTAATAGTATTATTGTTCCATTGTGGTCACATGTTATTACATATTGGGGGAATTTTCAACTATATTCAGACATAAATAAAAAACAAGCCACACAAAACAACCATTAACGTCACCCTGCAAAGGTCTCCAATCTCAGTAGCAAGGCTTACTGACTAACATTAATATATTTTTACATGGTTGAGCTTAAGCGCTGATCTAACGTTAGCTAAGTTAACTAATGAGTCTCATATTTATTGCGCTTATTTGAAGTGTCTTGTGTTGAAAATAAGGTCCTTACCTTCTGCTCTCGACAGGATCGCTTCTTCGACGTAAACAAGTTAAAAATACAAAAGACAGGCTGATGTCCTAAACGGCGTTTTGTCCATAAAGTTCATATTCTTTTATTTAGAGTCCAAATTCTATGGCTTGCGCAAAAATTGCCAAGTTTTTTCTATTTATATCGAGCCATATAACCCCCCAATGTGAAAATGTATTCTCTTGACAGGACTTTTAATTTGACACAGATAATTGTCGCCTGATAAAAACGTCATCGCGCTCACTGTCGCACGTTGATGACGTCGTAGGTGTTTGCCATCTCCCTCCCTTCCCCTCTTTTGTTTGAGGTTTTAGTGAAGGGATTGACAGGCACCGCATGTACTAGCTCAATAATATTGCCCATGTTGTGGAATAACATTGACATAGGGTAAGTTTAACATACTCAAACACCTTATGTACCTTATTCAGTTTTATTATCCCCGCGTGAGGTTTGTAGCCAGCTTGAGCTCGCGGTAGTTTGTTAGCCTAGCAACTGTGGAGCTGTCATCCTCTCCTGCCATAGAAAGACATGTGAAACGTAACGTTAGCTAATGCTAATCCCTTAATGAATATAATAATCCATTTATTTTCCAGGAGATTTATAAGGAGAACTAATAACTAACCCAGCGTGCTTTATGTGACGGTAGGCTTAGCTTATGCAAGGGTAAATATTAGCTGGCCCGTTGAACGTGTATATTTATTGGTTAGGTAACGACATTACCGTAACATCAATGTATCAAATAAACAAACACCAGTGGCCCATGTTTGCCTCGAGTTATATATTTGTGTATTTCTGTATGTTCGATAACCCTTATAGCTTTATAAATATGTACTGTAAATGTTGGTTAATTGACAGGTGAACATTGAACGTCTGCTTGCAAAGTGTCGTCAGCCATCTAGCTAGGCATCCGTCCTTTTAAGTTGCATCACGTTTCTAAAATCCTAAATCTACTATCATGATATTATAGTCAATTTAATGTTACATGTAGGGATTTTTAGATTAATTCGGCACGTAAACGATCCTTGATGTAACACCCGTCGAGATGCTACATAATATAATTTATAGTGTTTTCACAATCTAGTGAGGTCGAAGATGACTGAAGCAGATGGGGTTGCAGACAGTGTCTTTGACTGATTTTATTTTATCCAATTAAAATCACGCCGAATTAAATACCAGCTCCTGATTAATAATCAAAAGATTTTAACTTATGTTTTACTCGCCTGCACGTTTACTGACTCGTAAAGCATCTTTGAATTATACATTTTCAAAACAGAGATTTGGAAGATGTCAAATATGTAGGTTACTTGTTGTGGATATTAACATAAGCAGCCAGTCTGAACAAATGTATAGGTTGTGTGTGACAATACACTGAACTGTTTCCTTCTGGTGGCAGTTCTTATGACAAGGAATGTTTACTGATGTATCAGTCTGAGGTTTCTACTTACGCAGTTAAAGTGGTCCAGTCAGTGTCACATGCTGCTTTCCACGCCTGATTTCTTTTAAAGCAAACCCTCATGCCGTGGCTGGTTTGTCACATCTAAGATGGGTTGGGTAGAGATGCTGTGATACAGCACAAATTGTTGCAAGGCAAATGACAACAAATCACCTTTAACTTTGATTAATTCAGGTTACAGTCACAGGTGTAAAAGAAAAAACACTTGCAGGTTTTGGCATTGTATTATTTGTTTTTGACCTTAGCTAATATCAGAGTACAATATTTACATCCTGGCATTTCTACTGCTGCACTTGTTGTAGATCACTGTGGATTAACAGCATCAGCTGAATGCTTAGATTGATGTGAAGAGAGATAGAGTCTGAAAAAAGCTGATATAAGATGACAAATACTTTGGGACAGTTGAGGGTTTTGCAAAAATGCTGCTGTGTTGTGCCTGTGTTTCAGAAAAGTACTTTCAAGGCTGCTAATTTCTCTGCTGTGCTGACATTTTATTCCTTTATATTGTGCAATCGGTGGTCACTGACATTAAGTGTTGGCTTCCAGTGTTGGGTGTATATTTTTCTACAGCTTTTTCAAGCCAGAGGAAATTATGTGTTTATGTAATTCAATTTCTGATGGCAAGCAATTGTTTTTTTTAACACTGTCAATATGTAAAGAGGCCCTTGGACAGAACGTACATCTCTTGGCTAATTAAGTTCTACATTTTTTTATTCTTCATATCAGAAGGGAAGGCTGTATCATCAACAAGAAGCTGTCTGACTGTGACAGTGTTACTCATGAGCTGACTCACAGGCAGTGGGTCAAGATCATCCTTGGCATTAGAAATCAGGGAGAAGAAACAGCCTGCATTTGAAAGATGTTCCTATGATCAGTATAAACATAATGGATGTCCAATGTCTGATGTCAGATGCTATTAAAGATGGATGATATATGCTATTTTTAATCCTCTTAGCCATAATGTGAATGTGACTATTGCACTTCCAGTATCAAGCAGGCAATAGCAGTGTCATCAATAGGTCAGTGCAGGATATCTGCCTGGTCTCTGATGGTAAACAACACATTTAGACAGTAGCATTGCGTGCCTCGCTGTAATCTCTTTTATGGAACAGTTGCAGCTTCAGTGTTATGTAAGAGGAGGATGAATGTTGCCCAAGGACTTTGTCTCTCCGCAGACACACATACTGATACACACCCACATAGATTGGCATGCACTAAGGTCAGTGATGCAGATGGTAGTAGGACTGTATGACCCTGCTCAATATTCTTTTGGTTAAGTATCTTTTTATGGTTTTGTCCTATAAAACTTTATCATGGTTTGATATAGCACACATTCTCTTAAAGGAGCATGGTGCACATTTTACACATGAAGATCAGTAAAATGGTCTTTAGCAGTTTTATAATGTCTTCTGTTGCTCTGCAGATAGCTTTCTGAAGTCCAAGAAAACAACCCTGTCAACATCTCAGTCAAGTCAATTTTATTTTTTATAGCACTAAATCACAGCATAATTTGTCTCAAACACTCAAACACATAAAGTAGGTCTAGACCGCACTTAATAGTTTGATATTTTCTTCATGTTTTTAATATTTCAGCAGGAAAAGTTATTTGAAACAGTAGAAATGTGTAAAATAAAAAAGCAGTAGCCACTCAGGCTTGATGTTCATCAAACAGATGCTGCAGAGTTGTATACTGCACAGAAACATTTGTCTCCTGCTGGCCAAATGTCTTTCATTTCCCCCAATTCTCAAGTTGGATCTTAGGCCTCTCAGAAAGCGCATCCTGTCTCATTCCTCCAGTGATAGGCAACAGGATGTGGGAGGGCTCTGTCTCCCCCCTTAGCCCCCCCTTAAAACAGTATGTGGCACATAAGAAGGAAAGCGAAAATGCAGCAGTTGCAGCAGCTTCCCTGCTCTGTGCTCATCTGTAAATTTACTGTAAACTTTAAATAAGTGACTATTTAGCTTTAAAAAATGTGTCTTAAGATAGATTCAAGAGAATAGGAACTTTGCTTCTTGAGATTTGAAGGCTTGACCGATGTGGTTTAGTTGGATTTAGTGGAAAATAAGATCTGTCAAACCCTCAAAAAGATGCCAGACGATCAGTGGTTGAAGTGTTCAACAAAAAGCACTGTGGGAGGAATGTTATTTTTTATTTGGCTTTAAATCCAGGAACCAGTGGGAAGGAAAAAAACAGGAAATTATGAGTGCTATCAGCAAACTGAAATTATGGATGCAGCATGCACACACACACTGATCATAAGCAACAAAGTTACTTCACCACAACACTGACTTTGGTCCAAGTTATTGCACTTTAATGACCCGGATTGACTTTTAAACAAGGGCAAAGTCTATGTGATATGCAACGTCAGTGGAGTTGCTTCTCTGACATCTTACGTCTCTCTCTCTTCAGGTAAAGGTGTGTGTAGGCACCTCCCACCACTGCAGGAACAGGATGTGATGTCACAGCAGTAGAGGCTGACATTTTTTTCTGCCCAGCTTTGTGTTTGTGAGTGGGGATACCCTCCCGCTCTGAGGACAGGACATGTTTGAAGCCAAACCGCGGGCGGTGGAGAAGAAAGAGTCGAGCACTGAGACAGGTAACATGTTTGTGCTTTGTATTTCGAAACTTTATTTTATGATTTAATAATTATAATTCCTCTTTGTCTCAAAGGCTGCAGCGTTGCGACTGCGAGCTTTGTATTAATTGTCAAAATGATGCTCTGCCAATGTCATGTTTCACTGATGTACAGTAAGCTGTGTCTTGGGGCTCGATGCTATAGTTAGCACCATCTGTCCCAGTAAACCACTTATTTGCTCAAGTGGAAGGAAGTTAGCTTGCACAGCGCCTGAGCCAAGGAAACACACACTCACACACACACACACATTGAAATGCTTCATCTGCCCACACTGGCTGGCAAAACACATTCACTGCAGTCTTATTCATCTCACTAGAGCTTCACTCTGTGACAAAAAAGAAGCCTTTCTCATCATGAATTTGCATGATATTTTTGTCTTGTGATGCATTTTAAACATGATTAATTTGTTATCAATAATGTGTCACAAGTATTATAGCCTGGGAACTTTTGCTGAGTTTTTGTGTTTAACATGAAGCAAACTCCTGGTTGTTAGCATAAACACTGCAAACAGAGATCAGCCGTATAGACACAGCCAGCCTGACTCTGTCCAAACAGAGTGTATGGAAGAGTTTTTGAGTGACAGTCAGTTATTTAAAAGTGAGATTGTATTTTTACCTGTTTTTTAACCCACAGATGAGGGGCTTGGCAGTAGCGGGAGGCGTTTCGGCTCCGGCTCGCTGGGCTCTGGTTCAGCCGGCTCTGTCTACCTGTCAGACAGTCAGGACTGGGTGGTCTCCCCGAGCTGCTCTCCAGACGAAGGCCCCGGCCAGCACAGTGCCATCTCCCCTCTGCTGGCCGAGGAGACTTTCCGCTACATGAGTAAGTGTTTGTTTTCAGATGCAACTTAAGCATCATTCAGGAAGGAAGCTGACTTACAGTCGGACATCACCACACCAGACTGGCTGGATGAAACAAAATGAAGGAACTGTATCTAATTCCAGCTTTTCTGTTTCTGCATCTCTCTGTCTGGCCTCTTTTTGATTGGTCAAGCCTGTGGCAACATCGCTGAGCAGATGGTGTGTGTGTGTGTGTGTGTTTGTGTGTGTGTACATCCCAGTGCATTTGACATGTGAGAGATTCGTGTTATACAGCACACATCCCCTGCAATTACAATCACAGGGATTTAGTGTGGATATTATTTGGCGTTGGGCTGTAATTGTATGCTTTTGTGTGTCACACAGCCCTGGCAGTGTGTGCGTGTGTGTGTGAGTGTGTGTGTGAGTGAGAGGGAGAGTGATAGAGACAGTAAGCAACAGGAATCCAGTGATCTCGCCAGAGTTAAGTGTAACGGAGTTCAAAGCCAGGGTGAGAGTCACGGGACAGAGAGGGATGAGGGGGGAAGAGGAGGGGAGGCAGAGTGGGTTGACAGAGGATGAAGACGGCAGGACGGTGAAGAGGAGAGCTGAGCCATGCCGGTTTTTGATGCACACAATGAGGAACTTTACGATAACTTTGCTATGGAAGGTGAGCGAATGTGTGAGCATAGCGTTGTGTGTGTGTGAGAGACATGTGAGCTGGTGTGACCGCAGAAGCAGCTGTGGTCATGTCTGCAAGGTCACGGAGACTGCGGCCGGGTGGGATAGTGTATGCATACTTTATTATGTGTATGTGCAAGTCTCTGTGTGGGTGTGTTTGTGTGTGCGTGTCTCTCTGTGTAAGTAAAAGCCTCACGAGACAGGAAGTGGACAAATACTTGCGTGTTTACATTCAAACAAGTTGTGGTATGCAGGAGCAGTGCAAACGGTTCGACAGCTGCAGCTTCCTGCACACATGCACAATATCCTCTTTGTGCATGAAACATGTTATTCCCTCATTGAACCTTTTGTTGATTTTGATTTGGCCTGAACTGAACACTTACAGAGGACTTGTGGCATGTGTTTAGGTGACGTGTGTTGCTAGCTGCACGTGAGAGAGAGCGGTACAGTAAGAGAGTCTCAGTGACAGATTTGCTCCACTTCTGTTGTGTCGAATCAGATGCAGCCTATTAATAGTGCCAAAGGAATGGCATGTTAATATTGAAACGTCTCTTGGTTGTCCTGCAGCAGACATAT
>JAQNCA010000021.1:11633619-11655281 GCA_029783725.1 Acanthurus tractus
TATTTTCAACTTTGGGATCCCTCTCAAGATTGTTGAGGCTACAACATTTCCTGAATAATGGGTGGAGATACTTGGAGTTCTATAGTTACACATCTCTTAATGTAATTCTGAACATATTTCAAATAATGATGTGCACCATAATCCAGTGATTGCTGTTTGTACATGTATGGGTACACTGCAAACAGGAAGGGCTCATAGCTGTTCAGCAAACTTCAATGGTTCAATTTTGCTGAAATTTAAGCAAATACAAATTCCTCAAATGTGGAATTGAAACTTGCAAAAATGTCGATGAAATAAAATGGGTCTGTTTTGTTTCTATGTAAATTCTGATGACACAGTCTGTTAACTTCCACCTCATGTGTGCAGTGTTTGCTGCTAGAGCAACTGTAAAACTCCCACAGCGCTAAAATGAAACAGTACCTGACATGCATCACATTATAGTAACCACTGGAGAGCAGTTCATTTCAGACAGGGCCCTGCTTATGTGGAACAGCATCTGTAGCTGCACCTTTGCTTGGCCTCGGACGCTCTCTGCTCCCCGCTGATTCAAAGTGACACTTTGCTGATCTCACCCTGTCCCTTTGAGTGCATGTAGACAAGTTATAATGAAGTGGATCTCATAAGCATTAAATGAACTCTGCTTCGTTTTTTAGAGAGAGCAACCAGTCACTCCGGGCTCTTCATATAAGAGACAGAAAATAGCCTTGTAGGCTTATTACTGCGAGGGTGATGGCTCAGGAGTTTGTAATATCTAACCAATTTGTACTGAGAGATGTATTGTGAAAGAAATTAGCATCTTTATCCCTACGGGTTAATACAGACTGTCATAACATGATCATGGTAATCAGAACAAATAATTGGGAAGATTTGAAGCGACCTGGTGAGTCGGAACAAAGAGCGCACACATACAGAGACCAAATCAAGCATCCTCCTTCCTAACAATGACACACTGCCTTTTTTGCACAATCCGATTTAAAAAAAAACATCTGTGATCATAAGCATCATGTATGGGAAACCAATAAGAGATTCCAGCTTTTATATGTATTTATCTCATCATTTTATTGCTCAACAGCAGTACATATATCAAAATTATTTTTGTTATTTTATCCTTGATTTGGCCAGGAAGGGCCCCGTTGAGATACAAGAGCTCTTCTTTCAGGGAGTCGTGGTCAATATAGTTGCAAATTCACATGCCGAGAGCACATATAACACATCAAAGTGGAACAATGGAAATGGCGAGTGCAGAGAAGCATGCAAGCAATACCAAAGATGTCCATAACTCATTCCAACAAGGTCAAGGATTATGTAGAGCAGCAGCATGTCTCCTTCAGGGATGATCGTGACGCCTGTATAGTGACAGCTCGAATAAAGATCCCATCAAACATGTGCAGCAGTCCCTCAGCCATGCAATAGCCGTATTGAGCTTCAGTGCCCTCTGTGTGCTTTATTATCTTACCACAGTGCAGATTTATGGCGTTATCTGGCATCAGTTAGACTCAATTTCACTGTCGGTTAATCCCTACTCTCGCCTCTCCAGTAAGTAACAAAGCAGAAGCAGCCCTGCTGTGCAGGACACTCAACCCCTTTGCAACCATACATAATGAGGAAGTGTGTGAAGCTGACACTCACAAAGTTTTAGATGTCTGTACTTCCCAAAGAGTCCAGCCAGTAATTGTGCTGCATTGTTTTCCCTCAGGAGGGACCAGTGCCCTGCAACTGGCTTTGTTTACATAATGATTTATGGGAATCAAGTCGCAAACACCTCAGCCTGAATGTTTAATTCAATATGGAAATCCCTGAAGATGCAGTTTTACTAATGGCTGCTTTCAGTAAGTCTATTGTTAATTGAAAGAGAAAACATCCATTTAATCAGTTTCTACAAGTTATGGTCTGAGCAATCAAGTCCACTTCTTCAGTGAGTGTCTCAACCGCAGTTTCAGTAATGTTAAAACATTACCGCTCCATTAATTATTAATTAAAAGCTTGAGGTTTGTTTAAGGATCTATTTACATTGATTGGCAGGTGTCTCAGCATATTGTGTTCAGTGAGAGGGTAGCCTCTGATCACAAAACAAACAGGCTATTTATTATTGATGAACAGTTGAAAACAAAAGTTCTTTAGAGAAGGGAGGAAAGGAAAGAGGTCAAAAGAAGGTAATTAATTGATAGCTTTCTCACACAGAATGAGTTGAGGCAGAGTATTGAGTGTCTGTCACCTGCATTATAGCATGCAAGCCTTTAGCAGAAGACTGGACTTACAGCAGTCTCTGCTATTATCTTTTCTTGATCAAAACCAAGTGTTTTAGTTGCGTTAACCTAACTGTATCTTAACAATAGCTAAATTGACATAACCATGCTCTTTATCTAATTAAACCATATTTGTTTGTTACCATGCAAAGATATGGCAGAAAAAGATAATTTAATTGCATTCGGACAAGTAAAGTAACTCAGGTTTACGTAGAATCATCCAATATTGATTTTCTTGTGTCACCACAGATTTAAAGAGTTATGTAAATCCCCAACTGCTGAGACCTGACCATCCTCTCGCTCCTCTCCAGTCTCTGCTTGTTGCCAAGTCCTCAGGGTCAGAGTCCCAGTGGGAACTGCTGTGAATCACTTCAGTATTGTAATCCCTCTCTTAAAAAGTGACAACAGTCAGTCTTGGAGGCCGTGTTTACTGGTAGGCTGCGGAATAAACACAAACTCCCCACACGACTCCAAGCTCCCCTTCCAGTTAGATTGATCACCTTTAAGGGTCACCAGCTGCACAGCTAACTGAGCTAGCAAGCTAAGACACTTTGTAGACAAAGGCAGCTATAGAAAAGAGTATGCAAAGCAACAATAAGGGTGACTCTGGTGATATTTTGCTGTCATTTTTGCACATTGCACCTTCAAAACTCCTCAGTTATTCTTTATTCAACATGTCATGCAGCAATTAACTGTTGAACACTAAGACATTCCTAAACGCTGTACTATAGTACTTTGTATGCATACTCATTGGGAAAATGGACTGTTGAACCTTGGCAGGCATCTGGCTTCCTTACTGACAGTGAAATAGACAGAGATTTATGAAAATTATCATCTTCAGGAGAGGCTGCAGTGCAGAAACTCCATTTGTCTTAAATGCTCTCAAAATAGACATGAGCTCACACCTACGTTGCATGTGCTATCTTCTGCCATCGAGCTTATTGTCCCCTTCTGCTCAATATCTTATCCAGTTTCCTGTTTAATTGTGATGATTATTACTGCTTAGCGGTTTCAGTGCTTGTTTCTAATATGATTCCAAGTTAATATGTCGACTTTAGTCGGCCATTCTTAAAATGTGTTAACAAGTATGTAAATGAGTCAGAGAAAGGAGGCATATAAAGCTTTAGCTCATGTCTGACAAGGCCTCATGGGTAATTGAATATGTGCTGAGTTTGCTCATTTGCTGAAACAAGCTCTCCCAAATGTACAAAAATGTCAAAGTAATGCAAGGATCAATGTTATTCTCCTATGGGAACGCGAAGTGGAAACAAACTGTTTAATTGTGCTGACGGTAACAGTAACTCACCTCATTACAGTGATAAAATGCAATACAGAGATCTGCCTCTGCACATTGGGCGCTGTAGTAAATTGCTGTAAAAACATTCATTTGCCTCTGCTTCATTAGGATGTTGTTATACAGAATGGAGCGGAAAAGACTAATAGGACCACATATTATCTGCAGTGAATACAAATCTTATTTGTGCAAGTTTATAACCCATTCAATCCAAATACATCAAAAGCCGGGGGGGGGGGGTTGTTGTTCAGCCCACAGATGCAGTTTTATCCCTTGAAACCTCACATAAGTTCACTTCAGTCACTCTTTGTGCTCTGTGATGGCACTGAAGACGGTTAAGAGGTCAAGTGCATTGTGTCTTGACACCCTTCAAAAGAATGATAGAGACGGAAGCCATGGATGTTACGTGCCCTGTGATGTATGATAGTGATTTATTGTCAGTGTGGACAGAAATGGGGCAATTTAAGGTTTCTTCCGCTCAGAGGAAACATCCATACCAAGCATGTTTGTCATGGCTTGTTTACAATTTGGAGTGTTTACTGGTTAAGAGTCCAAAACACAGCCATTGATGGTGATAAGGAAACAAATGTTTATATGTGATGACCATCAGGTCCTTGTGCTTAGGAAGCCTGTCAGTGAAAAATGAATCAATATCCAAACAAGAAGCCATTTCTGACTTAAATTCAGCCAATTTTCGAATGTGCTGTGTAGCAGATAAACAGCACAGAAGGCCAATGACAGCAAAGTGGCCAGACAAGGTTATTATTCTCAGTTAAAGTTACAGAGATTGATTTATTATTCACATTCCTTTTGAAATTATTAGATCAAGTGGGATAACAATGTGTCAAAGTAAGTGACATCTAATTTTCACACAGGGCTTTTAACAGCAACTCAATTTTCATTACAGATTATGATGATGCATGAGTTCAGTACTTGAAAACCCCTCTGAACATAGAGGTCACATGAAGGTGAAGTGATTACAACAGAGCAAGCTCTCTCCACTTAAAAAGATTGTGTTGATGTTCAGATGTTGTTGTCTTTAATAGCTAGTAAGTAGCCTTAGTGTTTTTTGTGTGTATATATTTTATTTTATCACTATCTTCTGTGTTTTAAAACACTTCAGCATTTTTTAACATAAATTGTTGGTTCAAGATCCCTAAATCTGAAAACATCACCTTGGGCTCCAAGAATTAGTGATGGGTATGTTTCACAAATTAGACGTTAAATCAGTGAATTCAAAAAAGAAAAAAATGAATAATCATCAATGAAAAATTGTTAGTTACGGCCTAAGTTTACCTGTGAAGACCTCACAATAGTTTATCCTTGAACAGCACCAGAGAAAAAAATAGTTGCTGACTCCCCACAAGTTTAGGAATGATTTCCTGACTCATGTCTGCTGCTTCACAGGTTCATTTCCACAGGGCTCTCTGCTCAGTTGTAATTAGGAGTAACATCAGATTTGGACGGAGCTGACAGTCACTTCTAACATTTCATCGTCTAACAGGGGCTTGTTATGAGTTGCAGCCTTATGGCGAAGTTTTGATCAAAAGGATAGTTCAGAACTGTGGCCCCTTTTTTTTCATAACTTCGAACACTATAATAATCTTTACAAGAATATGTATAAGATCCAGCTCCATTCATCAATCCATAAAAGACTTTCTCCTTCTCCACTTGCCCCCAAAAAATTCCAAAGCTTTTAAGCGACTTGCTGTCCCCATAAATTGTGTTAATCCTCCCTTCAAGACAAAGTAATTAAACTATAATGATTCTTGCGGCGAAACATAGTTACAGTTTGCATAGCAGCAGCCAATGAGAGACACAGTACAATACAAATAGAGTTTAAATAACCAGACACAACCCTAACATAAGCTTCAGCGCCCTCGGTCCTGGCTCATGGCTGAAATGTTCCACATCAACAAATCCTGAGGTGAAGGCCGTCCTTTTATCTGCAATGTATTTATAGATGGCTGTGGATTAGAACACAGCTGTCACGCTTGAGGGAGTCGGAGAAAACAAAGTGAATTGTCCTGCAGTCGTTAGGCTCAGGGGAGCCAACGTACCGCTGGTGCTCAATGAATAGATAATTCCATTTTCACTTGGCTGGATCGCAAAAAAATCTAACACTGTAGAAGCTGCTGAGCCAGTGGGGGCTCCCTGCTTAGTGTAGGAAGTCTCTAAGTAAAGTGCTCATTATGTTTATCTCATTTAATGCTGTTGTGTCTCCTGTCTAACTTGTCACCCGTATAGCTGATTAACCTTGACTGAAACAGAGTGGGTGCTGCTTTTATTAACCTGACCATGGCGTCTGTCTTCGGCTGCTGCTCTCACAGCCATCAGAGCATTTTTTTATCAAAAGAATTATTCATATTTGTGGTTGAGGGGAACGTGGCCCCTCAGGTGGCAGAGGTGATTAACATGCGTCCTGTGGTGTCGTGGGTTCAAATCCAGACCTCATGTACTTTTATCTCTCTTATTTCTTGGCTCTTTCGCTCGATAAATGCAAAACTTTAACTTGATGTTGCCCGTGGCCTCTTAGATTTCCTCAACCTTTTTTTAAAATATCAAACAAATTGTTTCTATATCTCTTAAAAGACAAAGTAATAAAATTTTGATGTGGCATGCATCCAGAGGAGACAGCTCAAGATGTTTTCAACAACCAATACAAAAATCTTTATTTCTGAATTTATAAGAGACTTTAATCTACATTACTGTATATATGCCAGCTGGCAAATTTTCAACTTCATACCTTTGGCAATGTTCCCTAAAAGCAATTAAGGGTAAAAAATTAAGGGTAAAAAATTAAATCACGCAGGATAGTTAGAGGGTAAAAGTACATGAGAAAGTAGTATTCTCAACTTTCTGCATAAACTAAACACAAATAAGTGACACTATAGACGGGCATATTGTGCATTTATTTGCTATGCAAAGCAGCATTTATTTAAAATAAATATGGTACAAAATTAACAATTTTTTCTACTAATGATCTACTAATCAAATTTTAAATAATCTCATTAGTGAGGTATGATAATAGAGAATAGAAAAACAAACATTTTACTCCAGTTTACATTTTACACCAGTGTTCCAGTTCATTATTATGCCTCAGTAATACTCTTTTATTTAGATATGTATTTTAAGTCATGTCTCTGTGTCTGTGAGATCAAAATAAAATTATGAAATAAAATAAGGGAGCCTGCATGCTCTGTTAAATCGTTTACACGCTATCTCTTTGGGTTGTGATTCACTGCTGCAGAAAAACCCACTTTGAACAGCTCATTTGAGTTTAGACTACGTGCCTTGTATAGCACTGTGTGTGTCCTGTCCCAACTCCTCATGAGAAGTAAGTATGTGTATGAGTGTGTGTGCCTTCAAGGTGATGTAAGGCTCTCTGTCTGCAGGCTCTGCTGCAAACCTTTATACTTGTCCCACGTCACTATCTTGAATCAGAGGACTCAGTCAGCGCAGCACATGGCCTGCCCTGACCTCGTCCTGTTAGATACTCTCATTGTCAAACAGACTCGCTGTGACAGGCCGGTGTGAGTGAAGAGAGCATCCCAAAAACCCTCTGGCCGGGCCGTCCTGCTCTCACTGATGCTCAGTTGTATGACAGCACTGAAAGAAGTAAACCATATGAAACACACTTATTTGAGAAGACTGTTTCATTCTTAGTTTTATTTGCCATTTGATAGTTCTGTTTAGTTGGCACTCCATTATTGGCTGGTGGCCAGTAACTTTTGAATGGGATACAGGGACAGTATAGGAGGAGTACATTTGTAAAATTATAAAATATGTTTAACGCACCATGTGTAACATTTTTGCACAATTTAAAGTGAATCTTCAGGATTTATCTCTTTAAACTCCGAGGCTTTGTGTTGTTAAAAAAATCTGCCCATATGGAAACAGTTTCAAGTCTTTCAGTCAAAATTTTTACAAACTTGTACCTCAATGTCTCAGTTTAAACATAATACTTTAAGTGGCTGTGGATCAGGACGTCATCCACTTATCAGACGGTCAATGGTTTGATCCCTGGCTCCTAAAATCTGCATGTCCAAGTGTCCTTGGGCAAGATACTAAAACCCAAATTGCTCCCAATGGCTTTCATAAGCGCGTGAATGTGTGTACTGTATGTATGTGTGTATGTTCCTGATGAGCAGGTTGGCTCTTTGCCTCATAAAAGCCGCTGCCATTAGTGTGCTAATGTGTGCATGAATCAATGCTGACTCCAAGGTGCTAAATTTATGCAGTCAAATTATATTAACCCTATGGTACACAAAAATAATTTGACCTCTGTATAGGAATGTGTACTGTAACTGGTCCTAAGCTGTCATAAAAAGCTTTTAAACACACATTTAAAGCCTTGATTTTTGGCTGTAATAAATTGTGCGTTATTAATAGTTGTGCTGTTAATGTGTAACTGTAATAACTCCTCATCGGCTCCTCTGGGTAATGTCAGAGATTGCAATGAATGTGTAGCAGAGATGCAGCTGCATCATAGCCAAAGTTGCACATTTTTTAGTTAATCTAGAGATAATATGCAGATTTTTTCCCCCATTCACAATTTGATTGGTTAAAGAGTAATGAAAGAGTAAGTCAGTTAAGTTCTTCTGAACGAAGAGGAGGCAAGTTAAATTAAACAGCCATGCTACTCTTCGCCCCGCCTCTCTTTCTGTGATATGTATGTCGTTTAATGGTTTATTGAACAGAAACCAGAAATATAAAAGAGCAGATGTTTATATAGGGAAAGATACTAATGGTGCAAATAAAAAGAGCTGCTTGCTATAGATCTTGTTTTTCTAGTTGAGTTCCAGGTTTCCACTTGGCACAGACTCTTGTAATGTTGTTTGTCTTCATCTTTTTCCGTCAGTGTTATTATTTCAATTATGGTTTGGCTCAAGGGGCCAGCAAGAAAATATTGACACTGGCACAATTTAAAATGTTGATATATGAAGTTATTCTGTTTTGTAATAGACTTCGGCGTTGTTTATGTGCCTGGAGTCTTATTTCCCAGATGAACAACCTGTTACACTCTGTTCTGTTCATGAATCAGTGCTTGCACTTTTTTATTCAACATCTCCTTATCTTATTTCATATGCCATTTTAAATTTGTGTTGCTTGAGTGATTACAAAAAAAGCACCGTAGATGGAGAAATGCTCCATATTTCTTAAGTAGTTTTTTGTTTTGTTAAAATTGTGAAAGTCTTTGGCAGCTACATTATTTAATGCATTCATCTTCCTCGACTGCCTTTTTTATTTGTTCTTCCACTCCTTCTTGCTAACATTAAACAGTTGGTCTCCTTTGACTGCAAGAAAAAGTACCCACACAAGCTCAATAAGAGGTTTTAATTAAAGAAGTTAACATTAGAGGACAGACAACATTCATTCAGTATGTCACATTAATTCAAAGCTACATAATCCACTTGTGCATGTATTTCCTTCCTTTCAACTGATCAAATGAGGTATGGAAAAACAGATCTTGTAAATAATGACCTCCAACTCTCCCTCTCTCTGTCAGAGATGGACTCGCTGCGCATCCTGCTCTACACACTCATCTTCCTGATCAGCGTCTTTGGCAACCTGCTGATTATCGTGGTCCTGTTGCTGAACAAGCGCATGCGGACTGTCACCAACTGCTTCCTGTTGTCACTGGCTGTCAGCGACCTCATGATGGCCATCTTCTGCATGCCTTTTACCCTCATCCCCAACATCCTAGAGGACTTCATCTTTGGAGGTGCCATGTGCAAGACTGTCACCTACTTTATGGGTGAGGATGAATTGTGTCATTTCAAACGTGGGCTGAGTGACAACAGCATTTCACTATCGATATAAGATCAAATTGGCCATTTTCATGTGATTTATTAAAAAGCAAGCTAGTGTGGGAGACTTTCTGTTTCAAAGCAGCAGCTAAAGTTTCTCCAGTTGGTAAATTTTTTATAAAGGACATGGTTCAGATCGATTGCACCATTTTTAGACTCCCGGGCAATGAAAATATTACTTATTGCTGCATTATGGAGCCATTAATCTTAACATCAATTATCTAAACACTCACAGGGTCTATTAATGCTAAAAAAAAATTACCTTCGCTCTGGCAAAGTCAACATTTTAAGATCAACAGTTGCATTAAACATTTTAATTCTGACTAAATTATTTTTGTGTTCTGCACACAAACAGTATGTCAACTGCAAAATGTGTTTTTATGTTGATATCTCCTTAAATCAATGACCTCATCAGAAAACTTATTGATTTATATTGACTATTAACTTGGAGATGTCTGTGGATTTCCCTGAAATTACATCTCATCCTGTTGTGTTGTGATTCGTTTAATTGATGTACTTCTGTAGACAGAAATCAGTCCCTATCTGGAATTTGTTTATGACAAGGTCTGTGGACTGTTTTGAGGAGATAATATATGACAGCTTGAAAGAGATGGTACTGTTGAGTTGTTTTGATGAATTTTTTGGCACTTTATGCAAAACAAGCTTACTATCATGCAGTTCTGTTTTATTTGAGAGAAGGCAGACATCCATCTCTTTGGCAGATATTTTAAAAACTCTGCAACTCACAGAACAATCTAAATGAATAAAGAAACTACATTGCATTACATATAGGAGGAAAATATGTTGGTTTGATTTGGGGGTGCGCTGTGTCTTTAAGTTAAATGCCAGTTGGAGTTGCATGAATTCGGTCCATTATTCCCAAAATCACCCACAACAAAAAAGGGCAGTCACCCTAAACAGAGCTGACAAGAGGATGAAGGGAGGGATAAAAATTTATTTTCAGCTGGTTATTCAGCAACTGGCTCAATAGTTTTGGGGGGTTTTTTTAACACAGAAGTCTGACCTTTTTCGCAGCTGGCAGATGATCACAGAAAGCGCTCCAACTTGAGAATCCTGTCTGAAAATTGCTCGATATTTAGCAAGAGCCTGGCTTTAAGAGAGGCTTTTCTATGGCTTATTTTGCCTGTCAGAAGGTAACCATTGTGCTGAAAGTGCTCGAAGAGTCACACATCTTCAGGAGTGTGACTTAGCGATGAGCTGTCTCCCATCAGGCCAAAGTCAAGGTGCCACGTGAGGCCTGAGTCAGACTGAAGCACAAGAGAGGGCACAGAAACTGCAATCTGCTCCAGCACTTCTCAATCTTTAAGCTTAGAATGGTTGAGAAGAGCTCTGAAATCCACAATCCTGTTATTGTCATTGAAATGCATTGCACCATCTGTATGAACAGGCTTGCCGAATCTCCTTTTCAATTACCCGACTCTGAGTCGTGATAACAAAGAGTGCAGGAGGGCCAGCTGCCTCAGACATTAAATACAAACTTTTTGCTATTACTTTGTCTTGTGCCTGTAATTTAAGTCCAGGTTTGGGCTGCAGAGTAGTTTAATTGATAATGAATGATGAATCACTCGACCGTATAAATACTGACTGTGAATAATGACTCGGAAGTCCTCGACTGCAAATGTGATAGATGTTACTTCATGACTCAGCTATTATTATATCTGTTCTCTATGCACCATTTATGCCGTGATTAAGAATTTCATCAATCTGGGTCTGATTTATAATGAACTTTAATGATGACGAATAGTTGGATTAGAGATTCCTGTTCGTTAAATTATAATGGGTGATGTTAGCTATTGATTGCTTCCTTTATTTTAGACAATTCCTCCCCTCAAAGGTCAGCAGCAGCGCTTAAGTTGACTAAATTTATGATACAAACACTTTGTGCCGATTTACTAAATCTAATTGCAGTGAATGGAAACCAGCTGCTAAATAAACTAATTTTGCCCCTAAAAAATAGCTTTTCTAAGTGCTTTTGTGAGCACAGTCCCACCAAGAACAAACAAATGTTTGACAACTTAAGTCCAACGTAAGGTTTTTCTCCCTTTTATCGGGTTCAGTGGTGCTCCCGATTGCTGCAGAAAGCTTCTATTTTTCTGAAACCCTTGGATTTGGGTTTTTCGGTCACATTTCTTGGTTTCCTATAGTATGCAAGCAGCTTAATAAAGCTGTATTGTTTCCTCTTCAAATACATTTTAAGATTCAGCCCTTGACTACCCTGCACACCGCACAAAACGATTTCATCATCAGACGACCTTCTCAAGAAGAACTAGGGATGAATGATAACTAGAAAGTACAGATAGACACAAAGAGGTTGAGGTGAGGAGAGTGGCAGCCAGACGAAGGGTTGCCTTTAAAAAATAACCCTTGAAAGACCCCACAACCAGTCTAGGAGCCTCACTCTGGGCTGGTGTAAGCTCCACTATTTTGCTAGAATTGTTTCACACATGATGCAACTTTTTGTGAGCATTAACTATGGTTCTTCTCTGCGTTGATATTTCAGATCTGCAGTTGCCCTTTTATTCAGTCAGTTTGTGTTTTTCACATTAGTATTGAGGTTATTGTCCCGCCTGGTTCCATTTACTGGCCAATCAGAGGTTGAACATTATTAAATTTACCTTTTAAGAACTGTTTAGTGTAAAGTGCTTTTGAATCATCACAAGTATTTGGAGTAGGCATGAGCCTGGGCCAGAGCTCCACCAAGAAGGAGAAAACATTTATTGTGTTCACAAAGAGAGAACACATAGTTATTGTACTTCTTGACATTAAAATTCAGAAATGGAATTATTTAGAGAAAATTATTGTCATAATGCTCATCGACAAATTTTGCATGTAAAAACTCTTATCAATTTCCCTTGAGTGACTGATCCAAACCTCCCATCAGCGAGGCCCTCTATCAGCCAAAACCGATCAATACACAAGGTCATTGTGATTATCCTCACCCATCGATTGTGTGGCAGAGCTTCTCGGCAGACTCATCTACTGCTTTGCCAGATCATCCGTTAGCACACAGCAATTAGATATACAATGCACCATCCATCCTTCTGTTCACTCATTCATCCATGCATCCATCAATCCGCCCCTGGAATGATAATCATGTGAATCATGGCCCCTGTGCCGTTTCAGCGGCAGTTATCAGATCGATGTCTTAATATTCTGTGTGTATGCGTTTGTGCATGTGTGCAGTCTTCGATCACAGTTGTGTACCCATGTTTTTTTTTTTATTGCTGGTCATATGATGCAATTATCAGCCAACTTACCAGCTCAGTCCAGCAGCTCCCCCTGAGGTGCACTTTGCATAATGCAGCAGACTTTTACAGAACTGGCTGCAAGGCTATTTGGCACCTGTTCCACATAAATTCCATTTGTTAAGTTTTAAATGTCTTTGGCGTCTTAAGGGCGACATTCAGCTGAACAGTACGAGAGTGAGGTGAGGAATATAAATCTCCTCTTCCAGATGGAGGTGCGTTGAGAGACCCTCACCCTCGAAACTTCACAGATTCCCTCAAAAGCCAGTTATCGAGCAACCTTCTGTGAGTGTTCTGGTTTAATGAACACGGAAAAGGATTAGAGCTGCTTTTTTATCCCAGAGCGGAGAAGATAGGGCGCAGGGGGAAAATGGGAGCATTTAGCTGGTTAGTTGACAGCTAATTAGCTTGGCAGCATCCTGTCCAGAATCACCGCTCTTCAAACATTAGTCTCTCAAGACTGCCAAGTGTCAGCGAGTGAAGCTTTGATCAGCGCGTCTGTCTTCAAAGTCAACTCCAATGAGCTATGCAGCAATAACTAAGACACATTAGACGTTCAAATGACAGGAACTGCTTCTTCCAATTTCCTCTTAAAGTAACAAACAACTCTATCCACAAACCACAAAATAGATGCTTATGAGTATTTAGCTTTCTCGATTGATTCAGGTCCAGATCTTGTCAGTTTAGCACAAAGCATGTGAATTTTACACATTGTGCCATAAATATGCAGGTAAAAACCCAGCTTTTGACGAATTTAGAAAGGGAAAGATGACATTTTTTCATAAATTGGCCAGAATATAACCCGTTCATCATGAAACAAGAGCTTATTAACTCCCTCTTGTGGTTTTATGTGCATTCTGCATTTTTCTTAATAAGGAAAAAGTATGAAGGATATCTTAAAAGGATAAAAATTATAAGCATACGCAAAAAATAAATGAGACTACATCTCGAATGACCTGATGAGACAGTTTTAGCGACTGCAGGTCACAGGTTGAGTTGGGGGGCTAAGACCCAAGTTTCTCCTCCGACGTCCCCTACAGGCTCTATCTTTGTGCTCCCACTTCAGACACTGCTCCTGCAGTTGTTACCCAAACACATAAATACACACAGATATTTAGGTCAAAGGATTTTTCATAACTATAATATCAATTAGAAGAAAATAAATGATTTTCTTAATTTTTTCTTGGCAAAAAGTGAAATGGTTGAAGTATAACTTAACGTCTGGTTAAGTACTTCTACCCCTGAATTAAAAAAAAATGCCCTTGGAGAGTTAAAAAAAAAGTATCAACATCGTTAGGGCTGAGAGGGGACGCTCACTTAAACACCAACGTCAGTAATGTAGTCTCAGAACATGCAGCATAATGAGCAGCAGTGATATTGGGGGGCTGAGTGTATTTTATTTCTCTATATTTTTACATATGCATCTCAGCTGCTGATGGTTTTCCCAATTTATAAGTAATAAGAAAGAGAAAAGCAGCTGTGCTACCATAATGCGCTCTTTCTTCGAGCGCACATACGTATTAATGCAGGCGAGAGTATGATCTATATACAGTTGCACGGTATATTTATATAGTGTGTTGCACTAAGATTTCCTGTTTTGATTCATTGCTCTTCTTCACAGGCCAAACAAATTGATTCAGCAGCAGTGCTGATCTCAGATCAATGTTGGCATCCCCTGACAGTAATAAAACAGATGGTCAAGTGGACCGGGACTGAAATGTAGAAAGAGTTGATGAATTTGGGCTTGGTGCTCTTTGAAAAGGATCTGATCCATCAGACAAGGAGAGCATCAATCTGCTCTGAATTTAAGCTGTCTACGTATCCTCAACTGTGCCATCAGTTCAAATCACCGGAGTATCGGGGCTATGCATCACCTGGAAGTGCACTTTGTTTCAGAATGAATCTGCACAACCACCCAGCTATCAGTCTTTATATATATCACTCATTTGAAAACCTGTGGCTCTATTTCACACAGGCTTCACCCTCTAATGGGGCTGTTGGCTGAGCTACTCATCTTCATGTATCCATGCACTGAAAAATTGCACACAAATATGTGTTCAGCCAAATGTAATGAGCTAAATCCACCTCATGTTTGATGGCCTCAGTCAAGACAATATAGCCCCAGTCCTCATGCAGTTTTTATGCTGGTGGTGAGAATGATTGTGCTATTCCTTTATTCTTACTTCTTAAAAACACATTGCTAAAGCCCATTTCTGATTGTTGGGCTTGCAATAAGGTTTTAATAACTTCATAAAAGAATACTGGAATATTTGAAGAAGGTTAATTGCTCTTATTGTTTGTTTTTTTCAATTTCTGAGCCCCGGAGGGGATGAGGCTACTTGTTTCCCCTTGCTTCCAGTCTTTATGCTAAGCTAAGCTAACTGTCCTGCGTTTATGGCTTCATAATTACTTGACAGACATGACATTACTTCATATTTTAATCTGTCTCACTGCAAGAAAGAAAATAAGCACCTTTTCCTAAAGTTCTAAACCATTCCTGCAGAATTTAATCCCATGAAAAGGCCTTGTAGTTTTTCTTTTCAAACATTTATCAGCATTTTACCTGCAGTTGTTTTCTCAGTGCTCCCTTTATAAAGCTCTTCATCTTATAATCCTGTTGTGTGTCTGTTTGCTTTGTAAAGCGCTTTATAAAAGTGCAATATGAATAATGTTTCTTCTTCTTCTACTCATTACTTTAATTTATCCCTTTGATTATTCCACCTCGCTTCCTCGCTGGAAAAAAGAGAGAAAGTGACCAAAATTCGCACCTCTCTGATCCTCATTTCCACAGTCACACTAAGCCAATGATGCCGTGGCTGGGCATGACTGCCTTCGAGCATCAACAAAAGAAAACCCCCTGTGTGTGATTTGGTCTTTCTGTGTCTAAGCTTAGCACTTGAAAGAGATGTGTGGGTGTGAGAGACTTATTGTGCTAGACTCTCCACAGTGCCGGTGTTCTGTTGAGATCTGTATGTGGTGTTGTGCCACCCACCTCCTTCTGCTGAGCCGAGGCCGGAGGTAGTTGTTCTAGCTGACCGGAAGTGTATAGTGAACGAGAATCCTTTGGGATGGAAACACTGAACCGGCCACTCAACCCCGAGGCTCTGCACAGTGAAGGCTCTTTGTCAAAAAAAGAGAAACTGTGACAGGAGTTTACATGATAGGTGAAGCGTGCTAACAAGTCATGCTGCTCCTACAAGTTTTCTGAGCCTGTAAACACATCTTTAAAGCCCACTTATGCTAAGACAACATAACATTTTTCTAGATTAATAAAACCTTACATATATTGCTATTCTTTGCATTTCTTTTAACAATCATGGCCCTCCATCTGTTTTTTAAAAACGAGATAAAGGGTCATAGATGGGTTGTAGGAATTAAAAAAAGTTGCCTTGAATTAATGAATCTCAATTTCTTTTAAATTGTCTGTGCAGTGTATGCTAAACTAACTTTTATCAGTTCCCGTTTGCATTGTACCCATAGATTTAAATAGCTGTGACTGGATTACTGAGATACTGAAAAAAAGATGTAAAAACACAATGATTCTCATCTAAGTTCCTATTTATACAGATGTGTCTTTGCTCCTATGATGTTTTCCTTGGAGTAGATTTCATGATAACAGACATCAAGATAATGATACGTCAAAAGTTTAACTCCCACTGGATCTAAAAATAAGTATCATATCTTTGTGTTCAGATGAGACTGAGTTATGACTCCATGGAGGAGTGCTATTTTAATGCAAATTTGGGACTGAAAATAGGCCAAATCAGCAGGCTATTCTACAATAACTAAGTTCCTGTTGTTTCTAGACAACTTGGCACAACCCTTTGATGTCATGAAGTAGCTTTGCCTCACGATGCCCCCTCCTGGGGAGTCGTACCTCCACGTTTAAAAAGCGAATGAGCCCTGGTTGAGGGCTGGGCCACCATAGATAGAACTAGAGTTACAACATGTAACTATCTTTCTCCATCTGAGTGCACCGTCAGGAGCACAGTGGTTTGGTTTGATGTAGTATCCTGTTTGGTTTCATGTCAGTGTAGCAGCAATCAAAAAAATTACCCTCCTCGCAAGGAGCTGAGATGTTATCAATAATGCACAGCAGCCTGTCTGGATGCTCAAGGAGCATTCAGACGTCTTTTTCAGACAATTATCTTCTCTTTGTTCTTGAGTATCTCTATAAGTCAGCGCCTTTGTTCTGTTAGTGCAGGGCTGGGATAAAGCCGTTCTCTTGCTTCCGTCACACGCCACATCAAATCTCAAACCAAGTATCCTCACAGCTCTCTTTCGTTCAGGTAACAGTCCACTCTTGTGTAAATTTTGAATATTTTGCATATTACAATATACACTAAATCCTTATTTTTATGGCGTCTGAATCCGAAGTTTACACCAATAAAAAGCACAATGATTTAATCATTGGTTTGCCGGAGAGATCATCACTAAAGACTGATCGCACATAGGAAAAATTGTGTTTAACCAAGCCATGGAGCCAAGCCGTCCGCCACACAAATACTTAATATGACTCCTGCAGATTGGATTTCACTATGCTCATAAGAGTATGCATAATGACTTCCTGCCTTGAATGATAATGCGAAGCTATGGTTTAGACAGGGTACGTTCTTCCGCTGTAAAGGAACAATAAACTGGGATTAATATACGACAGTGAAACAGTGGATTGAGTTTGTTGCTGCTTGTAGCAACAGAGGATCAGCGTGTTGTATTTATGTCTTGGGGGAGTCCTTTGTAGCTGCTGGTGATGCGCAGGTTTGGGTTTTATTGTTGCTATTTGTCTCACCCTGCTCATCCTTACAACACAGGCTGCACACTAACAGAGCTTTATCCCCTCTCTGCAGATTATGCATATTCATATATGCAAATACAGCTTGGCCTTGGATTGTCACTAAAGGAATTTCACCTGTGACAAAACCCTACAGAAACAGTGTCCTAGAATAATCACAAAGGGGTAGATTATATCCATCTATTTTCGTTTACGCTAAAAAGGGCATGTATCATAGTTGAGATTCTTTCCTGGAACACAAATTCTGGATGGATTGATGAACAGACCAGCTCTCTAAATGTTTTAAATTGCCTGTCGTCTCCTTCCTGCAGGGATCTCTGTCAGCATCTCCACCTTCAGCCTTGTGGCCATTGCCATCGAGAGATACAGCGCCATCTGTAACCCGCTGAAGTCTCGCTCGTGGCAGACTCGATCCCACGCCTATCGCGTCATCGCTGCCACCTGGGTGGTGTCACTGCTGATGATGGTGCCCTACCCGGTGTTCAGCGTCATCAGGACTTTCCCCAAGAGCAACGGCACCGTCGGCCACATGTGTCGCCTGGACTGGCCGAGCCGGGAAGCTGAGCAGACCTGGTAAGCAGTCAGACTGATCCTATCACATTCTTATTAAGACATCACTTATTGTGCAGTTATTTCTTAATTCATAACTGAGCAACAAAGTAACGCAGTAACCTACAAAAAAACAGGTGAAAAGGGCAAAAACATCCTCAGTCATCAATCAGGTTTCAAACACCTGTCTTGCCAGAATTGTAGGGTGATGTGGGCTTTCTCTAAATCATGGCGGCTGTGTCTGGTCTGTGAGAAACTTTTGAACGTTTCACTTGCATGACAGTAATTTGTTTTACGTGCCTCCACAACTTCAACTGGGTTAAGTGAAGAAAAGATGAGCAGATGAAGCCAGTTAGTGAACTGAACACAATTTGCTTGGTTTTGCTTCCATTTGTGTGAATGCTCTAATTTACATGCAGTGTAATCTACATTTAAAACATATGTATGGACGTACATATGTACAACCAGGCCTCTTTTAGCTGATTGCTCGCAGTTGAAAAGTAGATTCCATGCTAATTCGGTCATTTTGGGGATGTACCTCAAAAATCCTGCACAAACCTTCTGCACTGTCCTCTGAGCCGAACATTGAAGCAGCCTTTGTATCAGACAGTGTGTCTGTAACTAATCCATGATTTTCACTTGATACAATTCCTGTGAAGACTGAACAGAATACGTTCAAGGCCAGTGGCTTTTCTTTCTTCTGTTTCTGTAAAATGTATCTTTTCTTTTAATACTGGATAGTTATATAGTTATCGTTCCTATCGGGGAACTGTATCTATGTAATTTAACTCAAAGCAGCGTTTGGTTCTGCACTTTTTGTGTCATAAGCTAACACCCTGCATAAAGCCCTTGAAGGAGAGTCGGCCCAGTCACACCTGAGCTTCTTTTACTTGGACATTTTGTTCCCAGGATTGTACAGAGTTTCCATCACAAGTCGCAGAAGACGACAGAATAGACTTCAAGCTTGTTTAATAGCTCAGTCACTTCTGCGATTTTTTTTTTCAACAGCAGATGAGGTTAAAGAAAGGCGGATGGTGTCACGCTGCTCATTAGATACAACGTTAGCGACTGTTACTGGTCAGTGGGCTGAATTTTGATCAATATTCATCAAAGCTAAACTCAAAAAGATTTGTGCAGATTCACGTCACCCCTCAGGCAAATCCACGACTTAGGATGATGCCATTAAAATACATGGATATAGTTGTGACAGTGCTGGTGAAACTGGGCATTCACTGTCTTTTCCCTCTTACCCAGCAAGAAATATAAAAGGGTTGAGGGTAAAGCTAATGATAGGAAGAAGGCTCATAAATTCTTTTCATTTCAGGCTTGAACCCCTGGGCTGAAGCTATAAAGGTGGTTACAGAGGAGGTGTCTGAAAAATGGATGAAATCATTAAGTAGGAGGCTGAGTTTTAGGTTGAAAAGGTGACCAGGCAGCTCCCGTTGAGGCGTAATTAAAGACAGAATGAAATGGATCGATTTTCTAGCATAGCAGGAGTCTGTCACAAAGCAGAGGAGCTGGGACAGAAAAGAAATGACCACATTATCAGACAAAGTATGTCTGCCCACAGTATGGATGCCGTGAGGACGCTTTTGCTGTCATTTTTAATTTAGTTAATTGTTTCTATGTTCCTCATAATGAAAAGGATGGAGAAGTGAAGTTTATGCAAAACATCAGGAGAGGAAAAAAGTGCTGCTTCAGTAGGAAAATCATCCATCCATCCCCAGGCCCTCTGAGGACCAATAAGTGCTGCTTTGTTGTTTTAAAGTACCCCAAGTAGACTGGTACGCATTAAAGCACAAGACTTGTTTGAGTATCCTGGGATTTACCACACAAAGATTTTCATGGATCTGTCCATAAACAACTCCGGGTCCTGCAGGATGGCACAATTAAGAGGAAGCTGAACATGGCAAAGCGTTGTACATCTCTCGACTTGACAGCCTTTTGTGGTGGAACACTCTGATAAATTCTCTTTTCTCCAACTGTCTATCAAACCGTAAAGCTTCTCGGGGAAAGACGAGGCGGTGGGAGATCAGTTAATTAGTCTGCTCAGGGAGAAGGAGGAAGAAGAAAGTCTGGGCTCAGATGTCAAAAAGTCCAGATGTGTCACAGAGTGCCAGGTCCTTTCAAGTTTTAATTCACAGTCTTACCTTCACCAATCATGAGCGTCTTCTCAATAACTCCACAGCGAGGGGTTAAAACTGAGACTGAAAGGAGATAACACCTTTTTCACTGTCATGTACATTTCACGAGATAAAATGGCACCCTTTCTTTGCACCTAATGAAGCACTGAATAGAGTCACTGAAGCAACCATTTTTAAGCTGGAATCACAGTCTGAGATGATGAATGGGCACATTAGAGTCACAAAGTGGTTAATGATCTGGTTTTGTGAGGCCGAGATAAATGTAAGGATTTTTCATTATTTCCATGAATGGCGTGCAATGACAGTTTAATGCAGATTGAAGTTTTGCATAAAGAAAAGTCTTAGCAGCAGAGGTATTCTAGTGGGATGAATAATCTTATTCACTGGCCAAATCAGCCCACAAGATAGACATTTTAATACTTCCGGATACTTTTTTCATTTAATGAGAAATCTTGTGAGCATTGTGCTAGTTTAGAACTCACAAAAGCCAGCTCAGACTTCAGCTCACACAGATTAAAATGAAGTTGAAGCCGTTCAAACTTACAACTTTAAATTTAAGACTAGGTCCTACCCCCCTCCCCCCCCAAAAAAAGTTCAGAGCTTTTCTTATTTTAATAAAATGTCTTTCTATCCGCCCATCTTCAGCCTCCAATAATTGCCAATTCTTCAGCTGCTAGACAGATATTACTTTTAAAAGCGAAGAATGCATAATGTGAAAATGTTTAACCACTCATGATGTTTTAACAGAGTTGGTCTGATGCTTAAATTTGATGCTTTGGTTCAAGATCATTTCCATCTTGCCGGCACAATTTGCAATAAATATGAGATTTTTGCCATTAAAATCTTTACTAATTTGTTTCTAAAAGTCCTTTTAATACTGGCTGAGCTAGCTTGAGCAGTAGCTGACGCTGCATATGAATGACCAGTTTTACCAGTTATGTTGGTATTAAGGGAAACACATAATGATGGGGGAAAAGACTTTTACACAGTGTCTGCATGTTGGACGCTGTGAAAACATTAAGTGTGTGAGCATCATTAACTTGTGAGGCTGGCTAAAAGTTATATGCAATTAGTGTGGTGCCTCTTGGAGATTTTTTTTTTTTTTAGATTCAGATGTCAGATCTCCGCCCACGCTTCAATTCTTGCCAATTTTTGGATTAACTGGAAATAAGGTGTAGTCTGGTACTGTGAAGATAACGGCGACTGGAGCCACAATGCAGAGTTTCACAGTGACTCTCCAGAAACCTGAAGGTGAAAAAAAAGAAAAAAGATACCTGTGGGTGGCGTCATGTGAAATACGTCCATGTTTTTAAAAGTCTGTGCCTACAACTTAAACAAGAAAAAACTACATCTTCTCATCGCAGGCTTAAAGTGCAGAAATGTGTAACATATGCTTATAATTTTCTTGGATGATTAATGTAAATCAAGCACACTTTTCCTGAGTGATCATAATGAAGCTTACAGGTGACGTTTTGAACAGTCAGAAGAGAGAGCAGCACATGAATATTGATCATGTTTTTTCATGCGTCCCTTTGCCTCGGCTTAATGCATCTGGGCTCCC
>JAQNCA010000021.1:11661102-11671664 GCA_029783725.1 Acanthurus tractus
TTCGTTATCTTCTTTCTAGCTGAGAGACAGAGTTGTTTTTATAAAAGTTTTTGCTAAAATGTTGAGATTACTTTTCTCGAACATATATTTTCCTGCTGCATTACCATCTCTATTCTTCATCTCTCCTTATCTTTTTAATTTATTACGTTTGTGTAGTTTAGTTTGAATTTACGTAGTCAAACATTCTTAGTCCAGTGAAAACTAGCTGCAGCACTTTTCTAACAGTTTTGTGACTTTCCTGAAAAGATTAAGACTTAAACTAATCTTTTCTCAAGAAATATTTCTCCTGTGTGCGCACACGTTAAAACAACCCACTGTTTGTAATCAAAAGCATGTGCAGATGAACAGGTAGCTGTTTCACTAGCCAGCAATTTGCAGTTAGCCACACTCGCTAATCCAGGGGACCACTTAATGTGTTGGTTTGGTCTCAGAGGTCAACGTTTGAAATGATTCATGTTAAATTTAAAGTCTTCTGGCTTGTGCTATTTTTTATGTTAACACTGTTTATCAAGTGTAACGTTAGCATCTCCCATCAGTCCATTAAGTCGATAAAACCCAAATCCCCTTAACTGCCTGTTGAACTGCACATAAAAGTCAAACAAAGGCTGTAATGTGTTCATTTTCCTGATTCTGAAGCCTTTCATGAGCAGAGTTTGGTCTTTTTGTTAACTCATCGTTAGCATTGTTGTGATGACAGGACATCATTCATGACTTCAAACGAAATATGGACCTGAAGTTTTGCAGTAAATAATTTAACACCCCATCAAGATGAAAAGTAGCCTTCAAATTTGATCATTTTGCTTCTGCAGCACAAATATCCTGGCTGAGGCAGTGTGATGTAATACTTTTGTCCTACATACGGTGAAGTTTGACAGCTTTTTGCTGTCATTCCCTTTCGCTCTCAACTTCGGTCCTTTTTTTTTTCATGTCCTCCCATCGCCTAGCACTCCCTGTTCCTGCAGCCCCACCATCCACCCACCCACCCTCCCAAATCCCTCCTTTTTTTATCATTTTTTCCATGCAGAGGCGTATGAATACATGAATGACAAAAGCGTGTGGGTGACAGCTGAGATTTGCAGTCACAGAGTGCTGTCCGAGAGCAGTTTACAGGCGGTGGCAGAGGTGGGAGCGAGTTCGACTCACTGACAGACAATTGGCTCACAGAAATCTCTTGGTCTGGCTGCCTTCATTCTGTATGTACTTTATAATTAAGGCAGGGGGTGATTTCCATATCCTTGCCGGCGCTCCGTGCACTGGAGACAAGGAGTCAGGATTTGGGGCTATTTTACAGTCTGTGCAACTTTCACCTTTCATTAAATTTGTATCCGTCCAAATGTTTGGATATCCCTTTGACACTGGAGCCTCTTGTAGAATAAAATGTGCATTGTGAAGAAATGACCCCAGCTGAGAAGGAATAATGAAAACAAGCTTTTTAATTCAGACTTGATATTATTTCACACTCTTTTGCCTGCAGATATACAACTGCAGAAAAACAAATTAAACTTCCCAGTGACCTTGTTAAGTAAAAGTAAAAGCCTCCCAGAGTTTGAGATTTGCTCTTGAAAATGAACTGCTTTGTTGAATTTTATATCTGTTTTGCTGTTTAAAACAGGCTGTGAGATTCTCACTAGTTTTTATTCAGCTCGATAGAAGTTCAGAGGCTCCTACAACTGCAGCTGGTTTCCAGATTTCAGGATGTGCTCTGTGTTTGCACTGCCAAGAAAGCTAATGTGTTTGCATGCACGCCTGAAAAAAAACAAAATCAAAGTTGCACATAGAGATGATTTATTCTTTTAATTATTTAAGCACTGTAATCATTGACAACTTATAAATGCTTATAACAGTACTGAGTTGATTTAACAGTTAATTCTACTTGAAAATAACTTTTTTTTTTAAGAGGCGTTGAAAGAAAATGTTTGAAATTTGAATGTCATGTCTGTACACTAAACGTAAAGCTCTGGACAGCTACAGGAAGTTAGCTCAGACTGTGGCTCTGTCCAAAGATTCAAAAAGCCTTCTGTGCAGAACTTCCAAATCCAAAAACTCATGTGTAATATCTTGTTTCAAAAGTGGGGAAAAAACTGTTTTTGAAGGGTAATTTTGAAGTCTGAATTTTTGGATTCAGTCACAGTCACGAGCTGTTTCCCTTTGCTTGCAGTCAAACTTACAGGTGTTAGCTTCACATTTAGCGTAAAGACATGAGAGTGTCAATATTCTGATCTAACTCAAAACAATAAAGTAGATAAGCATAATTCCCAAAATATGGAATCATTCCTATTAGGGTATATTTAGCACTTTCTCTACTGCAGGACAGTAACTGTTCACGTTTCCTAAAAGAAAAGATTTTTCGCATAACACAAGAGGTTCACAGGCTCCCAAAAACAAGGTAAAAATGCCCCTCCAGGGGTGAAAAATCCAATTCCTGCCCTGCTCCCAGAACAATGCCTGATGCAAATGAAACCGAGATGAGACGGAGGCATGGGAGCATGCACAGTTGGTTTCTCTCTCTTATCTCTACCTCCCTCTACAAGAATCCCATTAGGTGCTTCAGGCGGCACATGAGGAGCAAAAAAGACAAAACAGTGAACCTCATTTGCGTTTTTAGCTCCGCACACAACAAGAGGAGCATTTTCTGATCGACTCAGGACACAAAAGAAAGGGACGGCACGAAAAGAATAAACGGCAGTGTCATCTTTCATAAATGTCACTTTCCTGGCAGTGTAATAGTGAGCTCCTCATATCTGCGATGATTCATTTGTGCTCTCTTAAGAAGAACATGTCGTTTGTGTCACGCATAAATTTATGTCAGTTTTCAGAGCTGTAAGTCGAACCCATCCTGCTCGTTTCTTCACGTCTGCACCAACAAATAGCTCCAAACAATTATGTGCTCTGTGATAATTGTGCTCTAAGTTAACCTCTGTTTAAGATGATTTGCATGTTTTTAATTTTAATTGAAGGATTACACACTTGGAGCAAACTCTGCTCACCTTTGGCCAACCAAGTTCCTACTTAAATATACAACAAACAAAGCTGCTTAATTACCAGAAAAGTTCACTGCTGGGAGTCACAAGGTTTTTAGCCAGCAGCAAAAACTGAGAAAACACTCAAAAGCAAATTAGAAGATGTTTTCCATAATTATTCATAATGGCTACCTAGAGGACCCCTGCAAGAAACACGTGCCTCTGCTGGATTTTTTTACATTTTTAAATTCTGCAGAATATTTAATGTTTGCAAACGAGTGATTTTTGGGGTTTGGCCTCCGGCACAGAGCGAACTGTTTTGTTTGGGCCTACAGGTTCTGCACCTGAGTGCTGCTACAAAACCCAGTCAGTGTGAGTCGTCAATGAACCTGCTGCTCCTTTTCATGTTCATCTTCTTTTTTTTTTCTTTTTTTGCGTAGCCTTACACACTATGTCCTTGTCAAAAGAGAAAAATGTCTCTTTCTGCTCTTCTTGCTTCTCAGAGGTTGAGTTCAAGAAGGAGTACACGATAGTTGACACCTTCAGAGGGAGAATCTTAGGTGTTATCATGTACGTCAAGCTTCGAGCTCCGGCTTCAAGGAGGGAAAAAAAAAAACGCTTGGCAAGTAAACAGAGTGAGAACTGCTGAGGTGACGAGCCGACGCAGAGATGAAACGATATACTTAGCTCTTATTAGCATTGGAAACACTCTCCTGATGGCGAAGCTGTCGCTGTTTGTCCGTCCACATGGGATAGATGTTTACCAAAGCAGTCTTCAGGTCTGCTGAATTACGTTTTTGCCACATCTGGTGCCTGCTCGTGCGACATTGTGATACTCTAATATGTGTAGTCGTTCGTTAGTTGAAACAGGACTGTACTCTCATCAGTGAGAGGTTTTAAATGTGAGGTTGTTTGTGATGTTTGTGATGTTTTGCTCTCGCTATATCTCCAGTATGATATAATTATTAATATGATGCGGTCTTGTTTTTTCATGGTTTCATGGTTACTGGCTACATGTACGATATTTTTCATGCCAAATGTCCATTATTTAACAAAAAATAAATACTGGGAAAAACACTCGATTATGTCTTTATGTTGTTTGTGGGAGTGTTTGTGTGATTACTTTGTTTTAAAAAATGAGTTTGGGTTGAAAATGTTCTCCACTAAGGTTTTAAAAAACTTTCTCCTCTCAGGAAGTAGAGAGTCCTCAGGTATTCAGTGCTGAAAAAAAAAAAAAAAAGGGAGATGAATAATAAAATAAGCAACAAACGATGGCAAGTCAGCATCCCCCAAGTGAATCCACTCTGGTATGAATCAAAGCCTTCGAGGGATGAGAAGCCCTCAGGAAGTTCAAACTCACATTTCACGGACCTGGTCGAGGAAGAGGCTGAACGCTCGGGAGTCATCGCCATGGCAACACGCCTGGCCGCAACTTCAAATCTGTCCTCTCGAACGAGAAAGCTGAGAAAATGTTTTGTTTTCATGTTATCCTTCAGAGACATCGATCTCGCCCCTGTGCAAAAAACAAAAAAATACCAGAGAGATGCTTTATTCCTCCCTCGGTGCAGAAGTCCATGAGGATTTTTGCATATTTTACACAGTCAGCGCTTACAGTGAAATATGAATATTAATGAAAGCTGTGTTGTTTACTGCTGTAATGGATGTCAGTTAAAGCCTGATGTCTGCTTTTAGACACTCATGGGAATGAAGACTGCGAAATCTTTCATGAATTTATGGTTTAATATTTGTGTTTTTTAACATAGTAATGGTAAAATCTAAAGCTCATTTTGGAAGATTTTCCCCATATAGTTCAGTCATTAAGGCTGTCTGTGTTCCTTTGTGATGAAGCTTTATTAGTTCACAAGTAATTTTCTTCTGAATTGTTTTTATTAGAGTTGTTTTAATTTTGTGAAATTAAAAGACAATAAACCAAAACCAACCAACAATGATCCACCGATAATTAGAACATAAAAGAGAGGAGATTCCAAAAAACAACCATGAAAAAATATAGTTGTTTCAATCTGCTGGTTTAAAGCATCTGTAGCAGAACGTGAGGAAAAGCCCGACATTTCGACTGATTGCTCAATTGATGTAATCAGGCTGATGATGTCACTTAGTTTAATTGCAGGTGCAGCACATGAGTGACTCATCACAGTAACGATGGCCTTGTTTTCCTCAGATATCCTGTAAGTCTGGACACTGTGACAGGGAGCTAAGTATCTTGTTTTTAAATCTTACTGACACGATTTTTAGAAAATGGAACCTAAACTTTGACTTGGTTGCAAACAAAGACGAGGCTAGTTTAAAGCATTTCATCTTGCTCAGTCTAACATGTTTCACTTTGCAAAACAAGAGCCAGACTTGTGACTTATGCAGGTAAATGCAGGGAAATGTATCTTGATTTTGCAAGATATTTGAAAAATGTGGTACAATATGCAGCGTTTGCAAATTGCAGCAGGAGCTTCTGCATCGTGTAGAAACTCGTCCTGCAGACGTCGTTCCTTTGACTACCAATTTAAATCCATTAAAATACCTCCTTTTTCCATCCAAAACAGCTTTCTGACTGCAAAGTGGGATTCTTTACGTCATTGTCTCCCAGATAAAAAAACAGTTTACTGATGATGCATCCTAACATGGTTCAGAATCAATGTTACTCAGCTATTCAGCCCCTTTAAGGCTGCAGATCCACACACACACACTGTTGTCAGGTCATTTATAATTCCAGCCAACCATGTGTTTTGCCGGCCTGCATGCAGCAGGTGCCCCCTGATTCCTTCGCTATCTGTCACGGCTGTCTCCTGCCACAGAGTCGGAGAGTCTGGCAAATGGTCGGAGCTTCTCGGTTGTACCCCTCCTCACCTATCCACTGCCCCCCAACAGAGCGCCACGGTCACCTCATTTATCTTGCTTTCCAACCCTCCACCATCCCTGCCTGCAGCACATTTCTCTCACTCCCTTATCTCCCTCTTCCTTCATCCTGTGTTGACTTGAAACATAAAATACGTAAACAGTGGCTCCTTCCATGAAATAGGTCCAACCAGCAGGTGGAAGGTTCGACATGCCCCATTGCCTTTGTTCATGTGTGCAGGGGTCGTTTCATATGTGACCCAAAGAAAAGGGTAGCATCAACAGAACCACAGGATCCATGTATGTTATCAGCCTGAAGGAACACAGAAGCTTTTTGAGATGCATTTTCATTTTTACACCTGCTACCGTGTTGTCATGGACGTTGCTGCACAGCTGATTCAATGCAGTGATGTTTCAAATTCCAAAGGCCAGGGCGTTTACAGTACAGCACCGTTTTTTTGTTTAGCTCAACACATACGGCGCCTTCATAAAGGAAGCCAGTGTGAGCTATAAAAACACTCGAGGCATGAGTTATTATTCCTTTTTTTTTTTCCTCTGTGCATTCAAACACCTTCCTGCGAGAGCAAAATATGGTTCACTGGTGAAAGGTGTTATCAAACTCCCCGCGTCCGGGCAGGCTAATTCAGACATAATAGAGGCTTTTCAAATTACCTTTGGTGTAATGTAGCTCCAAAGGTTGAGGGGTGCGCTGGGAAAGGTCGAAGCAGAGAGAGGGAGAGAAAGAAAGAGAGGAAAAAAGGGAGATCTTTTGGTTTTTTAAGTGTACAAACCACCAACCAGGCTGCTGAAATGTCCCATTGTAGGCTTGTTGTGCTTTTATCCTGCAACTAAAGAGCCAATCTAAATGCAGATGTAGACCAGCCGGTAGTATTGTTGCATAAATCAGGATATTCTGGGGTCAGGGACTGTATTAAACTATGTCTAATTCATTTACTTCATTTAATTAATCACTCAAGTCCCCCAGTGTTCCTGAAGCTGTTTGTCTGGAACGATGTTATGGGGTCGAGACCTGATATTAAATCTGCTTGACATCAATTCAGGTGTTTGCAAGGCATCAACAAGCTCTCAGATCGCATCTTTGTTCAGATCACACGTAGAAATCCAGTGAGCTGATGCCAATTTGTCTTTGATCAAGATGATAGAGATTGTCGGCGTGTGTTCAAACGGAGCTTTAATGTGTAACTAAGCATTAGAGTTAAAGCCTGGTATTCACTAACCAAATATTGTTTTTGGAGTCCCATGAGGAAGGATCTAAATAAAGCCCTCAGAGGTTTGTTGCCTTATAAAAAAAAAAAAAAATCTTGTCAAACTATTATCCTTCACTCAGCCAAGTTAACCTTAATTAACATTCCCGACCGGCTCTGTCTGGGCTGTCGGTGACATGGCGTGCAGCCTGATGAACGCCATTTAAAGATGATTAAGTTTTGACAGCTCGGTTGTCATCCCTGTCCTCTAAGCCTTGATGGCCCTCAATGAATCCCATTACTAAAGAAAGATGTGCTTCACCGTGGGAGGAAAACCTCAAGTTTGACACTCCCACCTTGAACGAAGCGATGACCCACGAGAGACAGATTCATCGCAACAATCTCTGAGATGTCCTTCTGTTCGAGAAAGTTTTCTTACGGCTGAAGGATCAAGATTTAATTTGCAAGATGTGTCACTTAGTTGCTAAGTAACTGAGGGATAATTAAAAAAAAAACAGCCTCAACGGTGCAAAACATGACATATTTCTCATTAAAACACATGGGCTGGTTGGCTTGATTTGAGAACCGTGAGGAGCAGAGAGGGGGTGGTTGCATTAGGAGCTAAAATGAGGAGCATATGGCTCCAAGTGCATGGGAATTAAGCCTCTCATGGAATGTATATATATAGATAAATATACTTACATACATCGTCTTGATTTCCCATGTTCCCGCCTCAAGACAAGACCGACTCCTGATATGAGAACTTGTTGGGATCTCGTCTCCCAGCAGTTTTCTGCCTCCTGACAGGATTGGCACAAGAAAGTAATAGCTTGGCTCATGTTATTGACGCTAACAGTAACTGATTTGGACTTCACCGTCTTCATTTGGCATTAATGTAGTCTGCATTAGTTTTTTAATGCAAGGAGCCAACGGCTTTCTTGGCAAATGTCTTTCATTAATTTTCTGCACCAGACGGAAGCACGACGAGGTGTCGGTACAGCAGGTTTAGACTCTTCTTAGACGGCACACATCTTCCACTTCCTGTCTTGGTTTCGAGATTTTGTTTGTTCTTGCTGATTCAAGCCGACCGACAAAAAGACAGCTCAGCTCCATTGTGATTTCTCCAAGAATCACACCCAAGCCACAATCGTCATGAGACTCGGCTTAACAGATGGAGGATGTCCTCAGAAAATCTAATTCTATGAATGAATGAGGCTCAGGGATACAGTGCAATGCCTGGGAACCTAATAATGAGTTCGAATGAAAACAATTATTTTTTTAAAAGCATGAAAATGATTTTCTCACATGAACATTTTGCTGTTTCTTATTATAAGCACTCACATGTAGAGTTTTAGCCTTAAAGGGGCTTTAAAGAAGAAAAAATGGATTCAAGTGAGGTGAAAAGTAAAAAAGATAAAAAACTATAAGGTATATTAAGCTATAAACTATAAGCTTAATAGGGTGTCTAATGTCTACCCATCCTGACACGATTATAAAAATAGAATTGTTCTGCTTTTTAATCAAAACAACGGACGTGATGGTTAGCATTATAAGCTAAGAGCGAACACTGCTTAGCTAACAGTTAACATGCTAGCTCGCTTAGGGAGCTTTATTTCCATAACATTTCTTAAGTGACTGAATTGTGTACAAAAATTAGATTTAAGTGAAGCAGGGGAATAAACAACACAGTACAGGAAAAAAATAGAAAGAGTATAATAGATTTTATTGTGGTTTAGTCCTGGCATGTTTATAGCTTGCTAGCATGTTAGCTTTTAGCTTGCCCAGTTCAAGCTAGTTTATACCAGCTATACTACTAAGTAGCTTCTTTCACCAAGACTGATGGTCACTATCTGCCATTTTATTGTAAACCATTTTATTTTTTTAACAATTTTTTACAGTGCAATGAAGATATAAGTGTTAAATAAAAGAAAAAGATTCGAAACATAGCCGAAACCTGTAGCACTGCCCGTTTTGACCACACAAAATAAACACCATAAAATCCATAAAAGTGGAGTGGGGTTTGTCCAGAGAGATGTGCATGAACTCCATCTACAAAACCCAGCTCGTACTGGGTCATGAGAAATGTTTCTGGCTGGTCAGATGCAATTCATATTTAATGTAAACCACAGTCACTGGGGACAAAGTCCAGCTGCAGTCCAAACGGAGTAAAACAGGATGGTGAAACCTCTCACAACAACATGAACAACCTTCAAGAAAAGACTCACAGGTGCCGACAAATAAATCAAAGCTCACGAAGGGCCACAAGCTCATCCGTCTAAAAGTAACTATGCAACATTAAGGGGATTATTTTCTCTGTAACTGATAACGAGATAGAGTCATCATCGGGGCTTTCATTAACATGATCGTTACAGCACCGGTAATCATTACAGTGACAACAAGGAGCACATCAGGAGCCTCTAATGCCAAATTATTTCCTGTTTAATTTTGTTCATACAAATATTACATGTTTAAGGTACAGGAGTGTTGTGTGTGCATCTCTGTGTGTGTTTGTGTGTCTCAGAATAAATGAAAGCTTCACAACGTCTCCATGAGCCAGAATTTAATTTCATCCCTGTCCTGACATCAGGATGAGTTTCTAATTAGAAATACCCGACTGGATAAAATAATTACTGAACACAGCTGCACACCGAGCTCCATTACAAGGCTGCCTGAGAGACCGAGCTCACATCCAACGACACCAGGTCCTGGACTGCTCACACTGGGAACACCTATGGTTTACATATACAGCAATAATTGGTTTAGATTTGATTAAGTCTTGCCTCATTTTTATAGCCGTGATGACAGAAGGGTCACTGCCAGTGTTTGGGGCCTCAGGGGTTTCAAATTCTCAATTTACCAGGCTGCTAAACACTGCAAACTGAGTAATTAGTTTAATGATGTTATTTGTTGACTTACAACTAAAGACGATGTAACTGTATGTGTTTATTTTACAAGCCACGGAGGCTATAAATCATTAGGAACTAGTTTAAAACATTTATTTTACAAAAAGGCCAATATCCCTTAATGAAATAACCTGATAGTTACTGACAAAGATTAATAAAGATTAAAATCTCTTAAAATGTTGCTTATGATTTTTATGTATATGTATTTACATTTTTTAAGAGATGGCCTTGTTTGTTAATCAATCTGCTACTTTTGTGTTGGAAAAAAAATGTCTCGATATCTTGAAAATTATGGGATGGATGGTAAATATTGTGAAGGTGATCACCTGACTTTTTCTCTTTGAATTTGAAATCAGTTTATTAAAAATATAGGAAACGTACTCATGCAAAGACTGTGATTAAATGAGAATTCATGCCTGGTTTGTGATTTTTTTTTAAATTGCTTGGAGCGCATTTACATTTTGTAATTTTTGCCACATAAAGTTTTTCCGGTAACACTTTTAGTAGGAATGTAAATATTTTAAACGTCATTTTTAGAGATCTCATTCACAGGCTTCACTCTCTGTGCTCATCAGCAGTGATCAGGTTCACCTGTGATGTTTCCCTCAGGTGCTGCTGATCAGACTGAGAGGAGGTTACATAAGGAG
>JAQNCA010000021.1:11671764-11681797 GCA_029783725.1 Acanthurus tractus
GCAGTGATCAGCAGTGATCAGGTTCACCTGTGATGTTTCCCTCAGGTGCTGCTGATCAGACTGAGAGGAGGTTACATAAGGAGGCTTGCTCCTCTGCTCAGGTGTGTGTTTGTTCAGAGAGTCAACACCTTCAGTTGGCTTTCTGTGTGTCTGTTTGAGTGTGTGAAAGAGTTTTGTCTTGTGCCTCCTTTTAATTTCTTATTGTCACCCCCACCTTTGATTTCTACTCTCTTACCTTCAGTTTGGTGGAGGTAGTTTGATGGCTGTGAGGCATTTTAGTCCCACTGTGATCTTTTTTTTTTTTGTTTAAAACCAAAGGGCCCATTTTTGCACTGACTTTTGTGCTACGTTGTGTTTTCTGTTGGTTTCCCACACATCAAACTCCAACCCCGACTTCAAGCTTAGTTTTTTCTAGAGAAACACAACAGAACAGTCACATTATGCAGGTTTTCTGTGCAAACGTGGTTGAAAGCAAGTAAGACTCTGGCCTTTTCATTGTTGTTCAGGGCATGTCAAGTAAAACCTGGGAGGAAAAGCAAAGACACCTCAGAAACCAAACAAAACACTGCATCAGCTGCTAGCTAGCTTAAAGCTAACATGTGCAGGCTGATGCTTCTGCTGTTTGGGGCCATGAAACAAACTGAGCAGCAGACACACGTAAAAACATGAAAAACTCTTTCACAATGACCTCTTTAAGGCTCAAAGTTCAGAAAGCTTTAGGCCAACATCTCATTTCCTAAACAGAGCTCTCTGTATATGCAACATGCACCTGTAGCTAAAACATGTGTGACATTTAGAAACCATGTTGTGACGCAAAGAAAAGCAGGAAGTCAGTGGGGGCAGAAACAATGACACAGCTTGTTCGAATCAGCATCAATTAAAGCTGAAATAAATAGGTTTATTTTGCCCACAGAGAGCAAAACAACTAAGAAAGAACTGCAGGTTGTTAAAGCCGTGGAAATCAGCAGATCAGATCGTTCCCAGCAGTGAATCCTGGGACTTGTGGCACTTCTCTGCACTTGCGTCACATTTAATGTCTCAGTTGATGGGAGATGGGAACACATGCGACACTCTGCCCACATTTGATTCCTTCTGGTCCTGTTTTGCCAAGTCTCCACACCTTCTGAGTCCAAACTGAAGAGGGGAGATGGATCTCATCAGTCATCTTTGCTGACACTTCATTATGATAATGGCGCTCTCGGAGGCCACCAACACACACACGGCACAGCGGCGCCGAGCCGCCTGATGCTGGCTCACATCACCCAGAGTCTGTTAGCCAACAGAAAACGTCATGGGGATGCTGCTTTGGTCTCGCTCATGTGAAGGAATCTGAGCATGATGACAGAAATAAAATTTAAATATACCGGGGGAAAAGGTGACACACTTTGTGGCTGTAAATCAGTGTGTCAGACAGAGATGACTTGAGTTTTGGCTGTTAACTTTGACTCACAAACAGAACCGAACTATCACACATGCCTCACAGCCTCCGATGGATTTTTTTTCCTCAGATCAAGTCCTAATGCCGCCCCTCGGGGTCGAGATTGCTTCCATGTTCAGAGAGATGAATTCGCCCTTCGGTGTGACATGAAAGCAGCAGGATTATGTGTTGATTAAAAAGTTTGACGTAAACAGAGAGAGAAGCAAACTTCGATGATGCATCGTTGTAGATTTTTCTACTGGATGTTTTTTGGGGGGAATCGATGCTGTAAAGAAAGACAGCAAGAGTATATTTCAGTTTTTTAACTGCTTTATGGAACATTTTAACACCGATTTGCAATGCAGGTCATCACTTTAACTCCCATGATTTTGATTGTGCCTGAACAATGTGGTTTAGATCGCTTGACTTGGTCTAACCTGATGGGCTAAATAATAAGCTGCAGTGCTTTTCATGCAGAAGTTCCCAGAGGTTCAGTGGTCAGGATTTCTGGTTTTGGTTGCAAGAGTTCAACTCCCATCAACAAAACAGAATAATATGTCAGTCAACATTAATTATGCCTCCTCTGGTGCAGATTTAAGTGGACATTTACCCATTAATTTGATCTTTATGGAGGAACTGAACTCTATTTGGTGTAAAAATGTTCCATAAAGCACCGTTTTTCAAAGCAGAACTGTGCAACTCTTAAAATGAAATCACACTTTCCTGCTTTTAGAAGTAAAAACTTGACCTTGTGGGCAACAAAACAACACATGTTCACTTTTATACACTTAATCTGCTCCAGTCTCACCTGGACTGATCTGACTTACCTGACCTTTAAAAAAGCAGAGAGGCTTTGATGCATCTGACAGGAGAAAGTTCACCTCAGTGATGCATAAAGTCCCTGTGATAATAATCCTGACAGGACAGAAAACATATCGATTTTCCAGAGTAAACAGATCAAACTTACACTCAAAGTGTATTAAAAGTGTCCTGAAAAGCTCAAAGACGCTCCGGACTCAACCTGAGGAGGAAACTCTGTAACTAATGACGAGCTGTGGATGAATTTGGAGTGTGTGTGTGTGAGACAGCAGCACTTTTGTCCTCTGCCATCGGATCCTGTGTCAGGGATGATTCATGAAGTTCGCTGCACTTTCTGTCTTCATCACACTAAAACAGACATTTCCGTTTGTCATAGATGTGTGATTGATTATCAGTCGTCTACATTTTTTTTCAAATCTCTCAGGGTTTAAAATCCTGCAATGATTCAAAAATCTATGACTTTTGCCAACATTGGAACATTAGGAACTTGAACTAAATGTTTAAGGTTGTGCTTATTGCTCAAAAAATGTTCTTACCTTTACTTTGAAAAGCTCTGTTATTTCATTTCAAAGGTTCCTGAGTTGAGATGGAACATTAAACACGACATTACAGCCCAAGTTTGTGCTTTTTATCTGGTAAATGAAGTCGAGAGCTTCTTCAAAATGTCAGTCGTCGTCACTTCGCTGGTCTGAGACGTAACATTATTCCTTCGGGATCACAAATGTTCTTAACAACGTGGCTGAGCAAACACGACTGATCATTTAAAGCCAATAAAAGAAACCACGTCTTACTCACAGGAATCTTGATATGAAAAGCAAATAAGGTGTTTCATAATAATCAAAATTACTCACTCACCATTCCCTGACATACGAGACAAATTACATGCGTGAAAGACCTTGTAAAACACAGTCATGTGATGTCTGAACGAGGTGATTGAAACAACAACTTCCTGCTGTAAAATGAAGTTCAATGGAAACCGGCTCATCCACTCGGCTGTTTAAGTCGCCGCCGAAACACACAATAAGTTCATGAGTCACGACTGCCAAGCTGTGCTGTGTTTTGTTGCAGTTTATGGCCACGTTTCCGTGTGCATATTGAACCGAGATCAAGGTTTTGTTTGGTGAAACTCATTAAACTTGTGTGTTTTTACACCTGCTGTGTTTATACGAATGGTAAAGATAAGAGCTCAGTTTTTTCACCGCCTGAGTGAAATATCACAAGTATGGCAGCGTGTCTAACCGAGTTAGAGGGTTTGTTTTTCTTTTTTCCGTTTTCTCGGAGTGGCACATGAAATATGAAACATAATTTATGTCCCCCGGGAGAAACTGCATCCTGTGACTGATCCAGCCGTAGAGTTTTGACTCGAGTCGCCCTGTGGGATGCTGTCAGTCATCCTGACAGACGCGAGGCCCGAGGGACTGACAGGAAGGAGGAGGAGTCACGTGATCAGGAGGAAGTGGAGTGTTTGCTGGGTTCATGTCGAGAGTCCAAGTCGAGTCTCAGGTCTCTTACATTTGTAATGAGCTTCCTGTGACCTGCTGGGAGTCGAACGATCTGCTCCAGACCCTTTCTAACAGGCCACATCTGATGAAAGCTCATAACGTGGTGTCAAATAAAACATCCCTGCAGCCTCTCGAACTCAGCTTAATGGTAATTTGATAGGCCCTCAAGGTAACATGGCCAACGCAATAAACCTGCAACCCGCCTGTAGCTCTTATTAATAACTAACATTGTCTTCCTCTCAGTTTATACATTAGGCGGCAGAGTGTGAGTGATTAAATTAACCAAACATTTTTATAGCCGTGGCAAAGCCAACGTTTTTATGTGAGCGAGCACAGCAGGAAACCAACACTCCTCTTTTTTAAATATTCAATGAACGCCAGGAGCAAGCTAACGTTAAATAGCTGCAGCTGAGCTAAGCGTGTTTGCTAACTGTTCATATTAAAGTGTAATTTGGCCTTTATGTTGATGCCACAGACGCTGCCTGGAGCGATTCTTCTGTCTGGGTTGTGTGTGAAATTTATGGAGCCACAGGTTATAAAAAAAACAGTGAAGCAGCTGCACGTGTGTGTGTTTCTGTAGTTTACAGTAAACTCACCGTGTGTGTGACAAAATGCATGATTATAAGGGAGGAAATGACACTGTAACACACTTCCTTTAAATCAGTGTGAAGTTAAATCATCCAAAAGTCTGTGCAGCATCTTTTTTTTCATTTATTAAGATTATTGCTCAAGTTTCAGGTGATTTAAAAACAACAAGAGTTTATTTTCTGGTTGTTATTTCTCCTATAATCAGCAAACATCAGCTACAATCTCAGTTTTGGCAAAAATGTGACAAAAAAAAATCTGTTTAAATCAGCAGAGATTAAATGCATTTGTCGGTGCAATTATGAGGCAGATTTTGTTTATTTTGGACAGAAGCAGACAAGCTGTTTCTGGACTTTATGCTACGCTAAGCTAACCGTCTGCTGGCTTAAGCTTCATAGTGAACAGACATTAAAGAGCAGCACTGATCTCTTCATATAACTGAACACTTGCAGAGCTGTTTTGCCGCCTGTGTGCGACTGGTTTCTCTCTCAGCTGATGCAGCAGCATTAACATTCAACACCTGCAGAAAGGTCACATGCCGGACCTCTCATTCCACTGTGCAAATGTTTGTGCACTGTCCTCCTTTCAAAGAGTCGCATGTCAGAGGTGAGCTCCGAACCAACAAGCGTTTAATGCACTTTATCATTCAACATGCTACACGGTATGTAAATGACTCGAGTCAATAAGTGCGGTTTGCTCAAGAGGTTTGTTTTACGGCTCGTCTTTGTAGTGCAGGTCTTCTAAAACAAGCACAGCAGTTTGCTGAGAGTCTCGGTCTGGTTTTCAGTCACGGACGTCGATGGTTGTTAACCCGCCAGGTCTCATGCACATGCAGTCCATGTTTTAAGCAAAATCCGTTGTGCATTTAATGAGTGTCATTAAAAAAGAAGAAAATGAAGCCCCGTCATGCAAACGTTGACCCCTGAGCTGCACTTTTTTTCCCATCTGCCCAATTTGCAAAGTCCAAACAAGCTGCAGAACATCTTTAAACGTGACGAGGAAAAAAAAGATCATTCACTTTTATTCCTTTTTTTTTTTTTTTTTTAAACCTGCATCAGAAGGTCTCTGAAGTGCAGCGAAGGTCGGGGTTAAAAGGAGCTCAGGCTTCGTAATGAGCTCTTTGTAGATTTCAGATGAGTTGCAGTTGCGACGGCTTTAAACATGCAGGCTGAGTGGAGATCAATCAGGCAATAAGGAAGCGCTTAATAAGGGTTGTAACATCTTTTATGATCATTATGATCTGTACCTTTTTTTTATACGAGCCTTGTTATGTCAGAACTGTTCAGTGGTGCATACAGTTACAGTTTGACTCAATATTCTCATTAGGGAAACTGAATTTTTAGCAGCAGCTTACAGCAAAATGAGATTCAATATAATATAATCAAAATACGAGAGATAATAGAGATATTAGAAGTGTATTAAGGGCCTTAAATACAGCATGTTTGTGTGCAAGATGTGCAAAATATTCAGTCAAATAATCAAATAATGAGAAACATGACGAGACATGAAAGATGCTCAATAATAAGTGAGAATATTTCGAAGGTGGCAGTTTGCATGTGCAGCTTTTCTTATCCGTCCTCCATGTCGTCATGTACATCATGTGCTGTTCTGCATACTGCGTGAGCATCGCTCGCCGTTCGCAGGATCAAAACTCCAGATGGAAGCACCATATGCACAGGAACTACTTTACATGTGACTTCTCCTCAGTCGCACCCGGACCAGACATTAAGCCCAGTTTCTGTGATGTTGTTGTAAAAAGGAGCAATAATGCCCTGAAAATGACTCATTCATTTCAAAGAAGAAGAAAGAGATGACAATTTCCTGATATTTCAAAGAGGATAATGGATCTATTTGAAATGTTTATACAGTTTACTTTGGAGAAAGCACAGAGATAAGGAGGCTATAAGAGGTCTTTCACAGCCTCATAAATAGACATCCACAAACTGTTTGAACGCTCTTAAATTAAACAGCCTGAATGTAATTTAAAGCTCCTCTGCCTTTTTTTTTAGAAGTTCTTCTTCGGCTGTACAGGATTTTCACTTTCAGAACGGCTTCTTTTATGTGAATCTTTGATGGGAAAAGTTATAATCAGCCAGTGAGCCGAAACAGAGCTGAAACCAGTAAAGCAAAACCTTGTTTTACTGTCAATTGGTTACCAAGCGAAGCACTGCTCCCTCAGGGGTTTCCCATCGGAAGCAAATGCATCATTTACATAATAGTTTTATCCTCTGATACTTTTTCCCTCTTTAAGGGAGCAAAATCCTTTTAAATAACATGGTGAAACATCCACTTATATGCAAAATAAAAGAAATTATCCCCCTTTTTTTCCCGGAAAGTGTTTTTAAAAAAAGTGTATTAGAATTAAAGACTGTGTTTAAAATCACACCATCAGTCTTTTCAAATACAGAGTCCCAGTGTGTCAATGAGGGTTTGAATTATAGGTTTGGTTGCAACATTTCAGCGCTCAAAGTATTTTTAAAGTCCTGATACGTGAAAAGAAATCGAAATTGTCTTATCGCAGATAAGAAACCGCAGACTGACAAGCTGCTTAGAAATATTCACCGTCACTGGATGTCACTGTGAGGAGTTCAAGGGGGAAAAAAGACAGTTTGAAAAATGTTAACAGGCAGAGAAAATCAATCCGGCCACTTCAAAGTGTCCGACCAGAGAGCGAGAGTACGAGGCTGCAAGACGAGCTCCATAAATGAGTTTTGGATTTGAGTGGGGCTGAAGGATTTTTTTTTTTTTTTTTTACGGTTTGAGGCTTCAGTCGTGGGAACTTTCTTGTCTTTTTGCTAATAACTTTTTGGACGCTACAAAGGATAAAAAAAAACGAACTCTGAGCCTCTGAAAGTTGAGTTTTCTTCACAATGAGCACAAAACCTTCAGAGCCAAACTGATTATAACACACGCCGCCGCCATCTGCTCCACGTGTGGCTTCGGCTGCACATTATTTGAGCTTGTTCCCATATGTTTTACGTGTGATTATCATATTTTAATTGATTCTGGGCCTCTGTGTTTGTCGTTTCTCACAGGCTTCACTCACCTGTGCTCATCAGGAGTCGCCGGCTTCACCTGAGAAGTTTCCCTCAGCTGATGGAGATCAGTCTGAGAGCAGGTTACATAAGGAGGTGGATGTTTTGCTGCTCAATTGTGTCTCTGGAGAGTCAACACTATCAGTTGACTGTCTGTGTTTCTGTCTGTGTGTGTGTTTGAGTCGTCCGTGTGTGTCGGAAGTGTTTTTCTCTTTGTTTTAAACCGTGTGGAGCCTCAGTTTCATTTCGTATTCAGACCGCCTCCCTGCAAAACACTCACACTTGATTTCTTTTTGTTTTGGTGCAGTTTTTCTGTCCATCTATCATCCTGACGGGAGCATCGGATGGATTTGAGGAGTTTATATTCCCACCATCACCTCATTTTTAAACCCCAAGGGCCCATTTTTTGGCTTTGATTCCCATCTACCAGGTTCAGTGTCGAGGGACATGCAACAGTGGGCAAAGCATGTTGGATTTCAGCCTCTTTTTGTCCATTTTCACACACAGAGTAAAGTTCCTGTTTGGAGCTGAGAGTTAAACCAGAGAGAACAGATTTCTTTTGGCCTCTTGAGGGCAGCAAAACGGGTTGAAATGCAGCTCTGCCTTATTACCAGCTCTCATGTTGACGAGGCTAATTTGCTCGCTAACAGGTGCATGTTTACGATCCAACAGACACAAAGTGATGTTAGCATTCTCCTCTGTTATTTTAGTGTGTTTTGTTCCCTTGAAACTCCCTATAAACACATCTAGCTCTTAGCTGCTTAATGCGTCCTGATGTTCGTGAACTCAACACTTTCTTGCAACTTGGCTGATCCTCAGCTTTTAAGCTGAAAAAAACACTCTCAGCTTTCTGTGTATCATTTTGCTTTGATCCAGTGTTTTTCTGTCTTCAATTGAGTGAATTCCTCTTCATAAAGTCATGTTTACAGTGTGTGTTATGGACTCAGGTTCATCAAACACACAAAGCCATTTGGCCACACTGATCTCACAATAACACCGATAAAGCACACAAACAGGAAGGGAACTTTTACACCCACAGGCTTTTACACACCTCGTTCTGCAGAGGTGACACTTTGTCATAATGATAATTCACTACAACAGCATCACCATCAGCATCAGCTACGTCAGGCGCCGTTTCACCTGCCTTTTCATCTCCATTAGTGGAATATTCTGTCCTTGAGATGCAGGACTTCTCAGAAAAAAGATAAATCAAAGCGATGTTCTCGCTGTCAGTCTCCCGTAATGGCTGCTGCCTTTCATGTCTGTTGTTGAAGTGAAATATCTAAGACCTTTTGTTTGCAGATCATCGCTGAAACACACTGACACAACAAACGTTCAATCCTTTTAGAGGAAGAAACCGGCTTTTGTAAGAGTTTCTTTTCCCAAATATATTCACGCCGCACGGCTCTAAAGACCAGCCTGCTTATTAAAACTCACTCCACCTCACCGTGAAATATTCTGGTGGAGAGTCGAGCTCAAAGAATTGCACTCTGCGCGGAGAAAATGCTTTCAGCTCAAAGTTTTATAAGCTTTATGACTCCATCAGCTGCTTCTACCAGTTTGTTTTAACAGTCTGTCTGCCAGGCTGCTCACATTAAACATCCCATTAACAACAAATCCAGACGTTTCACTCAGAGTTTGTCGCCTGATGATCCTTTAAGTTCAGAGATGAAATACAGCTAAATAACTGTGCACATTGACTTTTTAAACGCATGTGAACCTGTTTCTTATTGCGTCTGTCTCATGGGCCTCAGATCTGTATCATGGAAATAAAGCCGCCTTGAGATAATCAAATGATTTTTTTTCATTCAGTTATTCACAGAGGGCTTCAGAAAAATTTGAAATCCTGATGTGAGGCTGTTTTTTTTGTGATGATTTAATCCGATTCCTTTTCGTGCCTTTAGACACAGATTTATTTATGAGAGCTTCTTGGAAAGAATCATATTCGGATGATGCGAAGCCTGCATGCCTGCAGCGCTGTCAATAGCTTCCCACTGATCTCTGTGTTGGAAATAAACTCATTCTGGGGTAATTGGAAAATAAATTAAACCAAGTTAAGCAAGTGTGGTGTTTTTGTACCGACACTGTGGGCATGTTGAACAAAAAACTGGCCTTTTCTCTCTCCGCTGCCGTCCGTCTCTCACCCCCTCACACTTTGCCTCCCATGCAAATGTGCTCCAACCATCCAGACTGAAGAGGACGTCCTCCGCTTCACTGAAATTCACTGCAACTTTCAGCAGAGATGTTTGAAACGAGGCCTTAAAGCCAGACGGGGTTCTTTTTCTGTGAAGCTGTAAATGGTCTTAAGTCAACTTTGAGCCTTGTTGTCATGCAACATTAAACATTTTGGGAAATATATTCATTTGACTCCAACTTAATGTGGTGATTTATACATTTGACATTTTAATACAATGAATATGAAGCTAATGATACAAAGCTCAGGAAATTAGTTCAGTTTAAATGAAGATGGAGTATTAATGTGACTTTCCGTATAATGAAACCACAATTTTTTTTTCTTACATTGAAGTTTGTGTGGATTAAACAAACAGTACAAAAATTAATGAGTGAGCTTCAGAAATGGCGGTAGAGGCATCATTTTAGCTTTATCAAGCTAAGCTAGCTGTTTCCTTTTGCCCCCAGTCTTCATGTTTGGCTAAAATAAAGAAATTGAGTTT
>JAQNCA010000021.1:11683464-11696025 GCA_029783725.1 Acanthurus tractus
ACTGTTTGTGTTCAGCTCAGTCTGACTGATCTGAATTCACACGAACCTGTTTTAATCATCATTTCCATCCAGTATCTCTCATTTCCCCTCTATAGATCGTGCTAGCCAGTCCTCTTTGAGGCTGTGCTGAGTTAATGCTAACATGGAAAAACTGTCACAATCTTCAGTCATAATAATAATAACAGCCTCAGGGCCTTTCGCCATGGTCGCTGGAAAGCTCCGTTTCCTCTATTACTCAAACAGCAGAGATAAGCAGACTAGCCGCTGAATGCAATTACAGGTGTAATATGAGATTGTCAGCCTGTAAAACGGTAAATGTGACAACTGTGTGGCCGAGTGATGATACAAAGTGAGTTACCAGCTATTGCCTCAGCGCGTCTGTAATAAATCGTTACTGCAGCGAAGACTCATTTTTATTCTGAACCCTTTGAAACAATGCAAATGTAAAACAACCGGCAACAGGACCACATTAAAGGTTATGGAAGGAAAATACATTTTTTTTAGACAAATCAGACTGCATCTTGAGTGCATTGTGGGAGATTAAATGTCACTCTGCGAAATCATCACCAGAACAAATTAATTACACGCTGTCATTTACGTCTGCCAGACAATCCAACTCCTCGTGACCTTTCACAGTGCATTTTCTTATTGAGTGTCTTGATTGTGATGAGGCTGTTCGACGTCCTGGTGCTGAGATTTACTTTCTTTAGGTACCAGTCGGATGATGATGTCAGCTTTAATTGAACCAAATGGCAAAGAGCTTAATCATCCGCTGCAGTGCTTTAAAGTTTGTATTGAGCTTGTACTTCAGGTCAGACGGATTAACAGCCACAGATTTGTTTTTTTGCTGCTGCTATTTGAGAGAAATGGTCTCCCTGTTGTCTTTTAAAGAGACTCATGTGGACCTTTAACCCTTTTTCAAAGGAAGAAAATGAAACAAAGTCATAACAAAAGGACACGCAATTAAAGAATGTGGCAAATGTGCATTGAAGGAGAACTTTCAGTGACATTTCAGTGGCATCATTCATTAACAGCCCGGCTTTATGGCACACTGCTACGGCTGATTCATGCACATTAACTCTTTAAAAGCACAGAGGTAAAATGTCTGAAGAGGCTCGAGGAGGAGACTTGCAACAGAGTGATGTCTGCTAAACGTCCGAGCGTCTCACAAGCCATCTGGCAATTGTGATTTTTTTTTTCACAGATTCATGGACACAGTTAAAAAAAAAAAAAAAAAAGGATGAGTCTGTTTCCTTCCTGCATTACTCACCTCACAGACTCAGTTTACCGGAGATTCGCTCAGACGGGTTCACTTCAGCTGTGCCAACACTCTAAACGAGGATATTACAGCCTGTCAGATCATTAAAGTCAATTCATGCAGTGTTTTTATATGTGAATGTCTTCTTCTTTAACTGCTGCAAAATTAACATCCAGGGATTAATATTAAACAACATTCAGTCAGCCCTTTAGGAATTAATACTAACCTATATTTCCCATAATTCCTGCTCTAAACCTCTGAAGCCTGACAAAGAAAATCAACCTCAGCTTTTTCTCTCAATTGAGCAAAACTCACTGCAGGAAACATTAAACATTATTACTCTGAGCACAAAATGGGTTTAAAATATCATACAGTAAAGCACGGCACTGAGAGAAAACCTGCAGCTACGCACCTGAGACACCTGTGAAGTGGCACTGGAAAAAAAACAAACATCACCTTCAGTGTGTTTCTCAACAACACGACCTCGACCGGCTGAAAGTGTGTTGATGGCTGCATCACAACAAACAGGAACATCAGCAGCCTGAAGCTAAAGTCTCACATGTTCCTCAGGGGCGAGAACAGAGTGTCAACGGGTGATCACTTTGTTTTGTATCCCTCCGGAAAACGGATGGATGATGGATGAAAATCATCTCACTGAATTTATCCAGTTTAAATTTCACACTCGAGTGCTTAAGAGGTCATTTCGAGTGACAAGTTCAGTTTATTGGCGTGATAGCTCTCTGTGAGGCTGCACTGAGCTAACGCTAGCTAACAATCATCAGACATGAGATTTTCAAATATTGGTGATCAATCAATTTTATCTAAAGCACCGAAATTAATCTTGATTTTTTTTTTTCCACATTATAATTTCTATTGTCACTTTTATTTTTGATTGAATACCTTTTTTAAAAAACAGATTTCATTCACCTGAGCTGTGCACAGTGGCAAATAGCGAATTTTAGCATGCTAGCACTTAAACTAATCTTGTAAACATGATGAACATTTTACCTAAATGACAGCAGAATCATTATGAGCAAATTAGCGTGCTGAACTTGTCTTTAGCTAAAAGCATTACTGTGCTAAATTGCAGGCTAACAGTTAGCATTGCCAATATCATCCTACTGACTAAATGTAGCTTTCTTTTTTTAAACACAGTTTTTCAAATCTTGGTCACTAATCTCTTCCATCTGAACTGGTAAACCCTAAAATAAGTTTTGATATTACACCAAATGACCTGGAGCAAGAAGAACATTCAAAACATAAATTTAAAAAAGTTTTTTAATTGTAAATTTAAATGTAATAAAGTCGATATTAAATATTCAGCTGTCGTTTAATTTCACAGTCAGGTAATCATTTGCTGAAAGCTAATTTATTTTGGTTCTTATGTTGTGTGCAATTTCCTTCTTGTAAGAAAACACATAAAAAAAAAGCTGTTTTTTAAAAGAAATGGCACACATGAAGGAACTCTTATTGTCATATTAAAATTTCATGTGGTTCTGTGGTTCTGGATTGAAAACACACTGACTCCAGGAGCTTGTTCGACAGAGTGCACAAGACAGATGGGCAGTGAATTGTGTGTGTGTGTGTGTGTCCTCAGGGCATGATGGAAGACTGCATAGTCACTAGACCTCAGTACTTTTCTGTGTGTGTGTTTGTAGCACCTTGCTCCTGCACTTCCCTCAGTAAAAAAGCGTCATGTAAACACATTATTCTCCTTCACTCTCATGTCAAACCGCCTCACTCCTCAAAAGCTGCGTGTACAGTTGTAACCCCAGCTGTTCCCCCTCAGGCGGCAGCAACAAATGCACCCTGTCAGGACTTTTTTCTGTCACCCCTCCGACTGTGCTGCTGCAGAGGAGCCTTTGATGCAGACGAGCCCCGGCGTCGGATGGATGGTGAGTTGGCCAATGGTAGCTGAGGTGTCAAGTCACTGAAACGCTCGGATGCCAGTTAGATAAACTCAGACGGGAGAGAAAAGTGGGCCGCGAAAGGACGAGATGTGGGAGGGATGCTGGCATCTCTGAGCTCATTTTCCAGCAAGTGACGGAGAAAACACAGACTGAGCTTTTCAGTGTTGGTTGGTGGTGTTGTGTGTGTGTGTGTGTGTGTGTTTTAAACCCAAGAGCTTTACACACACATGCATGTTCTTTGCATGTGTGATCAAGAAAATAGAAATTCATTCATTTTTTTGTATCTCAGCCACATATTGTGCAATCTGTGTTTAAATGTTGTCCATCAGTTTTGGTGCATTAAGAGGAAAACCATCCTTTCTAAAATGTCATCCATCCTGGATGTCGAACCTTTTTAAGTAGCAGGTGCTAATTATATGTAAATTCATTTAATGACCATGATTTTCCTTCAGTTCAGCATCTAAAATCTTAAACAGCTGCACACAGCAGCACTGCAAAACTGTTCCTACTTTAAAGATGTAATTTAAAGGCTCTTTAAACAATTTTCTCAATTGGCTTTCTACTGCGAGCGATCCTTCAAAAGCACAGGTCTCTGCAAGAATTAGATCAGTTTTGGTTATTTCACATCCGAATTTCTGTGCACAGGAAATGGCAGAAGTGTCCTGTGGAGTGGGTGGGGTTCACATGGTCTGCAGCGATGTGTTTAGGTGGGTGGTGTGTGTCGAGTGGCACCCACATAAATGCCAGGACTGAGGTTTTCCCTGCAGAACACTGCAATGCAACAAAAGGAGTAATGTCCCTGAGGTTGGAGAGCTGATTCAACAATAGATAACTGATGAAATATCTGCAGTTTAGAATATTTAACTTGTGGGTAAAACCTGAAAAATTAAAAATCTAAATGCTTTTATAATGCTGTAGGTGAGTGCTGATATGTTGGCAAAAACAAGCCCACAGTGCAGCCAGCCATGGTTTCGATTCAGCAGATGACTTTAAATTAAATCTTATAACAACATGAATATAAATTTCCTCAATTTTCTGCGTAGGTGTCCACAGAGATGAAAAATATAGGAAAATAATATGCCTGTAGGTAGACTTCTAAGAAATTCAGAGGGAAATGAGCGCTCTTTCATCATATTAAAGTATAAGACCAGTCAATTTTATGGGTTGCAATGCATATGTGCGGTTGTCTGTTACGATACATCAACATAAAGGTTATGCAGCTGCTGCAATTTAGGAACATGTTACAATCCAGTGAACAAACTCATTGCAGGTTGTTTGAATAGAAAAAAAAGGATCTGGCTCATTTGTTTCGTGGACACCAGTGGAAAGTAAAGATTCCTCTTTGAAGAAAATTACACTAAATAATAAAAATCATGTTTCAGCTCTAATCATATGTTTTAAGCAGTATAAAGAAGTTTTATATCATTATATTGGACTTTTATAAAGTCCAAACAGCACCAATGGACAGCAGAAAACCCCGGACAGCAGATGCAATTTGGACTATCTTGATTTCTCAGTGTAGACTCTCAGACATTCGCAAAGGAGCTGGGAACAGACTTCTCAGAACTCTGACAGCAAAAAAGAGCCCATGAGATGGGGAAATGTCAGATCAGTTGACATGTGGTTCGGAGAAGAGGGAGAAAAAAGGGAATAATGCGTGGGAGATGTGTGATCTCTGCTGTGGGAGCCTGCATTAAAAGGCAAAGGCTCAGAGAGGAAATTGCAGTCAAACCACTTTAACATCCAGAGTTGCCACTGGAATTTCACTGCTTGGAAATTGAAAGTGTTTATATTTGCAGTAAAGATGAACTAACAACAAGTTTTTGTGCACAAATTACCTCTGGTGCTCACTGAAATGTTACATCCCAGGTCAGAGAATACTGACATTGTGCTTACAATACTAATTTAAATCAATTATATGCCTCTGTGGAGTATTGTTGTAATGGTAGATCCATCATGCAGACACATTCTGCCCTCTATAGACACTTTAATGTAAATACAAGCACAGTGAGATACATCTGTGTGAATGCATTTCGTTTTCAGGTGTTGTTTAACATTCTAAAATCTACTATTAGACATGATTTACTGTATTTGCTTATTTATGCTCCTATTTTTATCTTTTTTTGTAAAAATCTTTACAATCGTTTTAAACCTATGAACAATTTGAGCAATACATTTTTTAAAGGTCAACTAAGCATTTAAATATTACTTCATCTTGTTTATAATAATAATAATAATAATAATAATAATAATAATAATAATAATAATAATAATAATAATAATAATAATAATAATAATAAACTGTAATTCTATAGTAATAATACAATAATTTAATATATAAAACTGTTTTTTTCCATTTTTCCAGCATATTCAGCTTAAAAAATGGGAAATACATATTGCTTGCACAAGAGCATGGGCTTGGCTGTAAATTGATCCTATGGTGCCTCCCTGTGGCGAAATTATAGTACTGCATACGTCATGTCTCCATTGAAAAGAATGGCAGTTCACTTAACAGAGCTCCTGCATCAGTAATCATACTGATGCATAATAAAAGCACACTGATGTTGTTGTCTGGTTCCTAGTAAAGATCAAAAGCAGTCAGAAAATGAAACAGAAGGTTGACACAAAAAAATTGCAGTAATTTTCAAACTAATAACCAGTTTCGGGCAAAAACAAATTCCCAAGCCAAATCTGAGCCTGAATAAATTATGACTGCATTTTACCTGTCTTGGGAAGCAACTCAATGGAGTTGAGGATGGTGACAATTAGATTTTGAGACTCTACAAAAAAAAAGATGTTTTGCACTTGATGCACTGTTACACTTCTGTAAAGTGGAAAGAAAATGAGTTTTTTAGAGCTGCTCTGATGAAAAGCAAACAGGATCAGAGTGAGTGGAAATAAGACGGGATTGCTGTTTTGGTTAAAGTGCGACAACGCATACAGTAGCTGTTCATTAAGTTTACTCCATTTAATGTGGTCAGAGTCCTGAGATATTGGGCTCTACTGCCCTCTGGTGTTTAATATTTGAAACTTACCTGTACTGGATCCATTTGAAATGATCAGTTTCCATAAAGCCACAAAGTGTTCAGTGTTGATTAAAAAAATATTTTTTTGTTATCAGATCAATAGCATTTTTCTTGATAATAAAGAATCGATTTGTGGAATAAATTTAAAAAGCGTAAAACTCGACCATTTCACAATATGGTTATCACTTTTTTTGAGTCTATGTATGAGACCCTTTTTTTAAAATTTTACATTAAAGGTGTTAATTTTACGAGTCTCTTTTTAAAAGTGCTTCTTTTGTTTTTCGTTGATTTCTCAATTACTGTCCCTGCTTTTTATTGAACTAGCGGCCTCACGAGGCTAAGAAACTGCTGCCAGTTAGCGCCACAAACGGCTAGCAACAGTTAGCTAACTGGCAGCAGTGTCAACGTGACGCACTACCTACCGTGCTGGCTGACTACCTAAGGTTGTATTTATTACTCTGCACAGAAAAAAATATTTAGCTGGTTAATACGGGTGATTGTGCAACACTTTGAATCGAAATACATCTCTTAGAGGAGGACAGACAACTCTATCTGTGGTCGCTCTAGCTAATAGGAGCAAGCTAACATCACAGGCTCCTCATGTTGAAACATTATAGCCCATTAGCTGTCGCAGCTAGTTAGCTAGCCTTACAGCTAGCATGAGCAGCTTTGCTAAGCTAAAGCTAAGTGCTAGTTTCTGCATCTGTGTGTATTTACCTTTACCTTACAGCAGCAGCCTCTTGTTTGCTAATTAGAATATAAAAAAAGACTTTGTCATTGCGGTTGCTTTAAGCTAACAGGTGCTAAATGGCAGCAAATGTTGAGCTTGTTAGCTTAAAGCAAGCAGAGACATTTGACTAAGTCTGGTGATATAATCAGTCATATTGTGAAATGACAGCAGACTTTTAAAATCGGCATTATATCATAGAAATGTGTAATAAAATAAAATACAAAAAAAGTTATAAAAATGAATAACATTTGATAAATCAAGAGCAATTTGTTTTTTGATCATTTCTTCAATTTCAAACATTTTTGGTTCTATTATATATTTTAAACACTTCATGATGCATATAATTTATTCATAATGTATTTTCAGTGTAGTAAATATTGAAACTTTTGATTCTGCAATATATTTCCATCATGGAGACACAGTGAAAGAAAAACACAAACACCAGTAATGTTTAACATAATTTATATTTATTTTCTTTTGAACAAAATGTTAATAAATGTATTTGTTTTACGTCCAAAAAAGATCATGACTTGTGGGACGCATTTTATAAATAATTTCATCCAAGTCTTTGTAGAAAAAAAAGAAAGTAAATTAGCAAACTAAAGCATCTCTAGTATGACAATATGACAACTTTATCATAATTTTTTTCTCTATATTTGAACCCTTTTTCTCAATTCAAGCATCATTTTTTTTGTATATTTTTCTTAAGACCTCTTATATCTCGTCTTTTTAACATCCAACTTAGTCCTACTCATCAACTCACACCACTGCTTTAGACAACAGAAAAATGCGGCAAAAATCTCAAAAAACAGACAAAAACCGAGGAGGCGAACAGAAAACACAGTGAGATTCCAACAGTGGGGGGGGGGAGAAAGGGAGGTCTGGGAAGGCAGGGGGGGCAATTTTGGGATCCCACATCCTCAGAACATATTTACAACAGAAAGGACAAGGGGGTCGGAGTTGGTGTAGGTGGTCAGGGAGGGTAAGTGGGGGCTTAGTTTGGGTTTTTTTGGGGGGGGGTTCATCTGCATAGATCCACAGGACTCAGATCGTGAACAGCTAGAGATAGAAGGGACGGAGCACAAAGTGTGGGCCTATTACATCCGCTGCTGTCTTCAAGGGGAATGTAGTTGTCGTTATCACAGTTTGTCGAGGAGAAAATGGAAACGAACGAAACGACACGAAAACACACGAGAATATCAAACAAAAGGAGGGGGGGCAGAGAGTAAACTTGGGTGGGGGGAGTAAGGGGTTTAGGTCTGTGAACTGCATCTTGAAAAATCCAGAGGCAAGTGCAGACTTGACTTCCATGTGACATCTCACTCTGGTGATGAGTGTGTGTGAAGAGCAAACCGATGGTGGTTGCGTGATGGGGGGTTTAGACGGGAGGTTTAGGTCAAGCTGTTAATGTGGCAGGGGAGGCGTTGGGGGGCTGGGGGGGCACTGATACCATGTTTTTACAGCCGAGATTGATTTGTTTTTGACTGTATCAGAGGCAACCAGGATAAAGGACAAAAAAAGTTCTTCATTACAGATATTTAGCATCTGTAGCTGTAATTTTTGGTAAAACACCAGTTGCTCAGGGTATCAGATTTTAAATATTTGATAAATCTATTTGTTTCTGTTTAAATCTCAGCACACTCTGAGCTAAAAAAGGGGGAGTTTAAACTCTTAATCCCTGTGTGACCCGTCCTCATATCAATGTGCACTTTACTGGCAGCAGCTGTGCAAAAAAATAAACACAAAAAACAGAACAAAAATCAGATGGATCAGCCCTTGAAAACTCCTCACACTCCTCGCATGCTAACACTTACACAGCCCTTTGCTAGTCTGTGGCAGAAAGTAGTATCAGCTCGTCTAAGGGTACCTAACTGATTGATTGATTGATTAGCTAGCTGGCCAGTTGCACAACAGTGAAGATGCCACAAAGTAGGACACTAACACTGGCTTTTCTACGAGTATATTGCTCCATTGCCAGTATCTGCCTCACTGGGCGAACGCAGCAGAGAGGCACTCAAAGATCTGGGGCCTCATTTACCAAACCAGGCATAGATAAGAGCAGTCTATACAAAAACAACAAAACTAGTGTTGTTTGTGCACATATGAGCTCATTAACATCCAAACACACCCAAGCCTGTGCCGATCGGTGATCAGATTGACCATCAATGATTAAAGAGATGATCACTGATTGGTTGTTTGTTTGTTTGTTTTTGTCCCTGCCGATATTAAGAAGCAAAGTTTTTGCAGAAAATGAACCCTAAAATCTGCTCCCTGCTGTGCGCTAGCATGTTGCTTGTGGAGCTGTAATCACTGTTAATCAGCACAAGTGACTCTGCTCCTAAATTTAAAGGATCCTGTTTCATCACAAGTTGCACTGTGAAGTCTCTCCTCTCTGCGATCACTCGTGCTGCGTTTAAAAGCAGTCGGATTAATGATATTCTTTCAGTTTCTGCTGTCAGAAGTGGTGTGAAATTTGATCAGTGCTCATTAATATTTTTTTTAACCAAGCTGCTGTGCTGCAAATGTAACATTACTGAAGAAAAAAGAGGCATTAAAGTCAGACAGGAGGATGAAAATTACACTTCCTGTGCCATTTATTCATTGTTCTCAGTACATATCTAATATGTATTCAAAAAAATCTAATTGAAGACCCCTTGCTTGACTTTTGGGTTGACTAGCTAACCACTAATCCCATAGAATAACATTAGGCAGTTGGTAGCTAACAAAACAGTATCATTGTAGGAGGTGTGATTAAATGTGATTGAAGTGTAATTTATTCATTTAACTTTTATCAATTTGATGTGAAGGCCATGTTGCTCCCATGTTCTGTGTTGTATTTGAAAAATGTAATCCATTTCACTCAAGAATAGATTTGTTTCCATTCACAAAAAGAGCCGTCAAGACAGCTTCCAGTGTATAATCAATGCTTGTATGGTTCGGTTTCTCCATGATTAAACCCGTGTTCTGCTTCGTTGGTGCACAAGGTCTTGAAAGGTCCTTAACAAACACACATTCTCAAGCACAAGAAGAAATCGATAGATCAGATTTTGTGCGTAAGAACGAGCGTGCACATGTTTGATAAATGAGGCCCCTGGTGTTTTGGCATCATGCAACTATTCTCTAGTGTCCCTGGGTTTTCCCTGCAGTCTCCTTTACGGCAACTCTAAATACTCTCTGTGGCGTCAAGGCCGGCCGCTGGGCTGCCCGTCTGTGACGCCAACGCTACCTTTTTATGAGGTAAACCAAACACTTTAGCGACCAGAGAACACCATTTCCTGTCCAGGAGCACTGCTCAGCACGAACTCCCGCAGTACCCCGTGAGCATAAGCTGAGCCGTCACTACCTTTGCCACGTCGTCACTCCTAACTTGCTCAATGGCCCGACAAGTTAGAAGAGAAAGCGAGCCAGTCTCAGAGCACTTAAGGTCCTAAAACGTGTAGGCATGTTCTGTCGTAAGGGGTTGAAAATAAGTTCTAGAGGGACAAAAATACAAGCTGAACATCAGTATATAATCACATAGGTGTTTTGTTTTTGAAAAAACAAGACTCAGATGGATGATGAATGAGCTGGTCCTCGAACAACATCACATACAAGGTAGTAAGAAGATGCCTCGGAGGTGATGGAGAGGAGGAGGCGGAACAAACATTCTGGCACCTGGAACGAAAACAACAAAAAAAAAAAAATGCAGCAAAAAATCTAAAGGTAATGATGAGTGAGAGCACACACTTCATCGATGTCCGTTTTACCTCTGACGTACCATCCATACACACACTGAAAGGTGGGGGAGGCTGGAGGGGAGGAGGAGGAGGAGGAGGAGGAGGACGGGAAGGAGAGGAGGGACAATATGCTAGAAAACATCTGGATGGAATAGAAACAATGAGCAGGTTTCAAGTGGCAAGAGGTCAGTTCTTTAGGGGGGTGGTTCTCAAACGTCTCGGTTCGGTCGATGTCCGATTCCCAGCACCCTTAGCTCCAGTTAAACCCCCCCCCCCCCAACTTCCTGTGGTTGATGGTTCATCTGCTGCAGATTGTAGAGGCATTTTTTTCCAGCATGTCTCGCCAGATGTGTCCCTGGCAGCCATGACATTGTAAAAGCCATAATCCTCTCGAGAGACATCACTCTTTACAAGCACCAGATTCAACCCCAAGGTTCACTCCTCGTTTGAAGCGCTCTCCTCTGGCGAGAAAATGGCAGCCACGCCCACCAACGTAGAATTATGGGAGGCTGAAATGATGATGACAGTGTGTAGGAGGACGAGGGCCAGCAGGCAGATCTTCAGTCGCCCGCTGCACAGTCTCGGGGTGGCAGCGGAGGTGACTGAGGCCCCCTCGGGCTGGCAGGAAGAAGCAGTCCTTTTTAGTGTCCCGCCTGAAGGGTGGTCCATTTTGGAGTCCCATCGGACGTCGCAACACTCCGCCTCACTGTCTGATAGATGATCTCCCAAGAGCCCTGAGAGGGAGAAGACACAGAAGAAAAAACGCTGACTTTTCCTGGCTGTACAGTGTGTAACAACCAGAGTCAAGGTGATGTTGTCTTACAAATAAAAATGAGTTATCAATGAGTTATGAATGATGATGGTATTCATTAGCTTTCATTTTCTACAAGTACAGCTTTAAGTCATCGCTGTAGAGCAGAAAAGCATCAGAGTTAGCATTCAGACTGGTTAGAATTAATAGACTGTGGTCCTTTTTGATTAACAGCAGCCACATATTTAATAAGAAAATGAAGTACAAGAAGAAAAGAGCATTTTAATCAAAGAATAATTCACTTATATCAGATAAAGAGGTTTTGCTGGCATAAGCTAACAGTAGGTTAAAACCTGTGACTAAAAGATTGCACTTCAGTGAATTTAATTCAACTTTTTATCTACTGAAAATATACATACATATTCCCATTTTTAATGTTTTTCAGTGAATGTAAAATAAGTGAACTTTATAAAGGTCGTAACTTGTTACAGGAAAGGTCCACAGTTTTTCTCAACAGTCTTAAAACAGTAATGAGATGCCAATGTGAACATTTAGACGGTTTTGTCTGCTGTAAACATTCCTCTTGTTCATGGTGGCCATTACAAAACCCCATCCTAACATACTTAGAATGAGGAAATATAGAAAATAAATTGAGAGTGTTAAAAATGGCAAATTAAATATCCAAACCAGGACATTATCTGCTAACAAAATGCTATTGAATAAAATAATGCATTAAAGCAATTCTATTCTTGTCAAAATCTCATTTGATACGGACAAATTTATTGTCTTATGATATGACTTTTTAATGGAGGTCCATTAAACGGCTAATATCAGCCTGATTAATGACCGAACTGATCAGCAAAGCACAGCGATGGTTATCTCCTCGACACCGACTGTGGTTTTGAAGATCCTTCAGCTCTGTAGTCAGATCTCTGGACCTCAGTTTGAAGCTGTGATCGCGACACACTGACCCTCAGCTGAACTCAAATCAGAGTCCACAACGGTACAGAGGATAAGACATTACTGCATCAAGTGATGACTCTTCAAGAGTTAGCTTTGCCAAAAGAAGCTGTTACTGCACTTTTCGGCACAGAGAAAACCTTTTTTAGTTCTTGTTGAACAAAAGCAGAGAGCAGTCTGAGGTGTAGTCCATGTGTTGTTGTTTTTAAA
>JAQNCA010000021.1:11733429-11753185 GCA_029783725.1 Acanthurus tractus
GGAGTGGGTGATGCCGCGCAGGCTGTAGCATAAGCCCCTCTCCCTCCCTCCGTCACTCCACCACCACCACCACCACCTCTGCAGTATGAGCCTGTCATGCTGTCATGCAGCAGGCAGTGGAGTTACATAAGCCCTGCTGGATGTGCTGCTGCACTACAACGAGCCACGGCCTACAAGACAGTAAACAACTGACGTCACTGCTTCCGTGGCATGCATCAGCTCGCACCGGGACTCAGAGAGAAAGGGGGGAGGAAGAAGAGGAGGAGAGGGAGGACGGGGGTGGGCCGGTGTGGGACTGAGTGTGATTTTGGCATGGAGGCACTGAGGGAAGGAGAGAGAATTGGGCCGAGTAAGAGAGCTAAAATCCCTCCTCCGACATGGCCGATGATTAAGCGGTGCATCAGCAACCACGTACTGAGTTGGTGGTGATGCGTGGCTGCAGAGACAGTCGTAAACACTTCCTGTCCCCTGCTGGTTGATGACACATTGTCTGGCAAAAGGCTTCCCATTGATTATTCATACTGATTATTCAACTTTCTCATAAAAGACGAAAGGGAAAAGCTAATATAGACTTTCCTGGGCAGATTACACATCAAAAGATGAAAATAACTTGAAATAGATGAGACGAGGAGGATTTGAACAGGGAGTACTCCACTCATTCTTCACATCTGGATCAGTTTGCTGGTCATGATGAGTAATTCTCAGCCTGTGAACATGTTGTATGATGTATTTTGTTGTTCTGAAGTCTGAGAATAACAACTGATGATATCACAGTGATGTCATTGAGGTTGCGATCCTGAGACATAAAATTTTTAAACAGAACTTTGTGTCTGGAAGTTTAAAGGATGCTCAACCTTGAGGGGGGAGATGAAGAGACATTGTGGGGTTGAATCATGGGAAATACAGGATCCAGTGTTCTTGGAGCTTCACTCACATAGGGATGAAAATTCATGATGTATCAGCACCATTAAGTCTGATGTGAAAGTGCTTGAATGGACCTTTTACTCTTTCAGATGATTAATCTCTGGGTTGTGGTTCAGTTATTGTATCATAGAGAACATGTTCTAGTCGTTTGTATTGTATATTTCTAACTCTTACATACAAATAAAAAAAGTTAGACGATATAAGTAATATTTTGTTTTATATTTGATCTTCTGTCGCTCGATGAAGTTTCTCTGTGTTACAGTTTGCTGACTGTGCTGTTTCATATTAGAACACTGTGCACACGAGTTGTACTCTTCACATACAATATTGTTGCCATGTAATTTTGACTCGAATGGCTCTCGTAAAGTTTGTATTTGTACTTCCATGCCCTCTCTTTTCTTCTTTTTCCTCTCTGATCTTGCGCCGCTGCAACACCTAGATTTGCCCTCTGGCAGTCAATAAAGGCATACCTTATCTAATTTGCTGAATTCCCTGCAGATTACTGTAAAATGAGGCATGACATGTATGTTTGGTATCAGGCGGCGTAGCACGCCAGCTGTCAGTGATGGTCAGAGAGCTATAGCTGACATACATTGCCGACCAACACAAATACAGCGTGCCTGTGTGTGTTTTCAGTACAGTATGTACCCAATCGCACGGTGCCTAATGTGCGTTCCCAGCAGTTGTTTTATAAACAGAGTGAAAAAAAAAAAAAACCTTGCACGCTTGCCAAAGCCGCTTTTGATGCATGGCCGCCTCAAGGCCCGATTGAACTCCTCACCACATAATCTTACACAAATGTCAGGAGAGATGAGGACAGGGAGATCCTGTTCACCTAAATTGCAGAGCACAAAATATTGTGCAGGGCTTTTTTCTTTTTTCTCTTTTTCGGCTGGCATGGTGAGCCAGACAGTACCCAGTGACCTTCGACTAAAATTAGATCAGCTTCACACATCAGTGCCATTCCTCACTGTGATCTGCCCTCTTTCTTTTTTTTTTTACCTGTTTAATGGCCGTCTGTCTATCTGTCTGTCTGTCTGTCTGCCCCCTTCACTCTGTCATAACATGCTGTGTCATAACAGCTCTCCCTCTCCGTTGTTATGAAATTGAATTTCCGATATAATCCCTCGCCGTTCTCTGTTTTCATCAGGCTGGCTGGACGGCCAGCCGACCTGTGCGAAGGTCTTGTTCGGTTACATCATGTGATATAATAGCAGAGGGTTGGAGAGGTCGCCGATGCAGCCTTTCGGTGACCCCGTCTCGGACTTGGTTTGTGTGAAGCCCAGAGATAACAAGTCCCTGCAGTTACAAAGGGTAGCAGGTGGACTCACAAAGGAGGTCAGGGTTAGATAATGTGCATGTAATAAAAAAAGGAAAAGTGTAGGTTATAGGTAGATTACAGATACAAATAATATTGAGGATCTTCTTTACTGACCAGATGGAGCTTTTTCTCCAGACCACAGCTGCATAAAAGAAATTTTAAGGACATTAGCCATTAATAAACAGAAACCCTCTTCCCCTCTCCTCCTGTGTGTTTGCTATTATGGTCAAATATCACTACATTTAGCCAAATTAGCTCCATTTTAGAAAGGCTCAGGTGTCACTGGGTCTAATTAAACCACAGAGACCTATAACACCCGTTGGCGGGTCCATTAACAGCGTGGTGGATTTTGTGTGTGAAGGGAGGTGTCGGCTTAATGCCATACACTCTCACCCACGCGTCTTTCCACTGACACCTAAGCCTTTCTGAACTGGCTCTCTCCCATTTTGCTGGTGTTAAATTTAAGTCCTGCTTTTGACACCACTGATCACGCCATCCTGATTTATTCACTTAAGCCCCCCGACATATCAGGATCTGCATTTGGCTGGCTCTCCTCTCACTTGTCATAGGCAGAATTTGTAGTCGAGAGTGGAAACTATATTTCTCTTAATGCTGTGGAATGTGGTGTGCCTCAGGGCACCGTTCTTTGGCCTCTTATATTTTCTAAAATGCATCCCTTGTGCCTTATTATTCCCAGCCTTTGCCATACTTATTATTGATGTGATTGATCCACAAATTTAATATTTCAGTTAAATGTGGGAATTACATTAAAACAATACTGCAGTCGTGACACTTCTGATTAAAGGGCTAAACATGACCAGTTTTTTCAAGTGATCTTTTATCGTTAAATAAAAATGTTTATTTGGGATTTTTTGATTGGCCCTATCAAGATGTGTATAGTCATGCGATACACATTTTACAGTGTTTTCTTACATTTTATAGACTAAACAGTTTATCAGTCAGTAAAGAAAATACCTGAAAGATTAGTGGAGGAGGAAAATAATCAATCGTTGCAGCTCTGTTATCAAGAAATCAAAGCATCAGCAGCAAAAGCCACCATGTAAACTGCTTACTGCAACTAAAACTCATGACACCTTGTGTAATATTGCACATAATTTATCTTTCTATTCACAATTATGTAGAAAATCCCCATTCAGCACGTTTATTTGACATATGAATGAGTCACTGTCATCTACAAACCCGACTTACCTGTCTTCTAAACAAACACGGAGGTCTCTTGTTGTACAACATGTACAGTACATTGTCTAAATGGGCTTTTAGCATGTTGGCCACGTGTTATAGATGACTCTGTGAAATGTGTCTAACTGTGTAAAATGTAATGATCCTACCTGAAATTAAAGAGTAAAATAAAATACAAATAAAAGTACAGAATATTCTAGAAATCTGAGTTATTGTTCAAGAACAACTGATGGTTTCGGTCTTCAGTAACTTCTTATTTTGGGGCCAGCACAGTGTACATGATTACTCTTATAACATGGTGTGTATGCCATATATTTTATGAGACGACAGTGTAATGCAGGTAATGTTTTCGAAAGCTTAACTCAAATCCTAAATTATAGTCATGTCTGTGGGCAGGGCCATGCCTGTATTGTACCTTTCAAAACATTATTTTCCAGGAAACTGTAACGTTAAATAGGATATCCATCTGTCCCATCCCTAACCATTATCCAAGTATCCTCTGTTTAATACAAAATTAACTTTAATGAAAATCACATTCTGCCTTTATAAACTACAGCTACTTTTGTTGAAAGCTAATATGCTGACTAAGGCTGGATTACCAAACTGGGCATCTGTCCTGGTGCCCCAGTTGTGTTGGACTGAATGAAAAGCCCAACAGGTGCAAGACTGGTGACTTGAACATTTCTACATGTCTAATATGAGAACAAAAATGACACAAAACAAACATTTAGTTAAAGGCTTTGCAGTGTTGACTGTGTGTAAAGCTTTAAGTCATCATGTTGCTATGCTAATAGGGGGTCCCCTCATCATTTTGCCCTTCGAACTCCTAAGTGGGATAATACAGCCCTACATCTGATAGACCCTTTGAGTTGAACCATGCAGGATCTCTGCAGTACAAACACTAAGGTGCAGTTGAGGTGATAATCTACCACTATATGTTGGCACAATCTCTCATGATATTTTTTCCTCTGACTTGGAAAAAAAGCACTTTAGGCCACACCAGTTATGCACGTATACAATATAGGTTGACCTAAAAACAAGCACCTTTGCACTCATGTTTGAACATATCAGCTAAATACATAATGCATTCATATTATTTACAAGAAAATACTGTGCATCAACATGTACAGTAAGTCATATTAACATTTATTACATAATTGCATTCTTTCAAAGGAGGAAATTGGACTTTAAGTGCAGTTAAAGTGGTTTCATTGAAGTGTCCCATGTGTTCTCTTAGAGAGACTCTGAACCTGAAACATGCACTTACATATTATATTATATCATCAGGCTTTACTTCCAGTAAGGTCATATTATTGATCACGCTGTTATCTGAACGTTGAGACTGCTGTAATTGTTGTGTGTTGCAGTCTAATTATCAAAGTGTTTCTCTGAACTCTTTGAACCGGCTGATAGAGCTTTCTGAGCGATAGCTGCTCTCTCGTCCAGTGGGGTCGCTGTTAACTGTTAACATGTCACGGCGGCGACCAAACTGCAAACCGCGGAGAACACAACAAGACACAGCACCCTCTGATGCATCTTATGTAACGCTGGGCTATCACCGGCCCTGCTTTAAGATACAGAGCTCTGCTCAAAAACAGCTCTTTACATAACATTCAAATTAATGACAGAGCAATGTTCTGAGGCAGTGTGACATCTTGTTGGACACAGGAGTCAAACTTTGAGTCAAACAAAGTAATGGTGCCAAGACAGTAAGCTCTGAAGTTTGATCTTAGATACTGTCAAATGGGACGTGAGCTTTGAGCTGTGTTGCTCTATGTGGCTACATTCCTGTTGACTGTTCACCTTAATTAATCTATTTATTATCTATATTCTTATCAGAGTGATCCAAAGCCAAAAAGGCGTTAATCCAAGTATTTACATTCTTTTAAAATTCTTACGACAGAGCAGGATTGAAATCTTTTACCTAGCACTTAACATGCCAACAGAGACCATTAATTAGTTGCAAATATGTTCCTGTTTGTGTTGTTTATTTGTAAGTGCTACTGGCGTGTTTTGTTTTCCTCAGGCTGAGACTTTGGCCCTCGGTGAGCGGTGCCAAGCTGAGACTCTTGGCATAATCCAACAAGCCACTGGAGCCACAACAATCTGGTCATTTGTAAACAATAATTTACTCACTGCCTCTTGTTATTGGCTAATGCTGTATAAACAGTTTTAAGAAATTCATTAGCAACTTTCGAGCTGCCACGTTGTGAAAAATATCCTTTTTGCTGTTGTTCTGTTCTCATTGACAAATACAAAATGGTTTATCTTTTATTATAAGTGATTATTGATCATTCACTAATTCGCTCTCCTGAAAAATGATCCTCCAACCATAAGTTAGTTATTTAGTTTAGGTTCAGTCTGCATGGAGATTTATCTGCTCTCATGTTAGCTAATAGTTAGCACATCCAGCTAACTAGCTTACTAGCAGTAGTAACCAATGTTAAGGCTTAAAAAACTAAATTCTTTGACAGGGGTTAATTTAAATAAACATGTTTCTAGAAGTTTATTTGCTCTTATGAAATGTCCAAAATTCCCAAACCTATTTTGTGGTGTTTTTGTTTAATAAATCCAGTCCTGGAAGCTATCACACTTTAAGCTAACTTTAGCGGCTCTATCCTGCTCTTGAGGATGTTTACACTTCTGCAACTCCAGGGAACGTTTCCCGAGCCAGTGCGACATTTCACACATCAGTCACTTCTCCTCCATTTAAGTTGAAACATACACAATTATGTAAGCTAAGCAGTCAAACAGGGCTGGGCCTATTACAGTAAAATCTTACATTTTAATCTTATCTCACCAATAACACTAGGACTTTGTATAGCTCTCTTACAGGAAAAAGGCGTCTTTATTTCCCTGTCCTCAACATGGATCAACAACACAGATCTGCAGTTTTAGCTCAAGTCTTCTTAACATAATGTCCAAAGCCATCAAGAGCATTTTTTAAGACTCTTTATCTGGGATTTGGTTTTAAAATTATAACTTCAGTGTAATTATCAAGAAAAGTTTTTTGTAAAATTGCATATGTTTCACATTTAAATACTAAACACGCCTAACAATAACTATGAGAGGCACGGCATACATAATAAATGGTGCTGGTTATGTTGTTTTCTGCACTTGCTGTTGGTTTAATGACTGTGTGGCTCTTTGTATTTGACTACATGTATGTTTTTTGGACAATACTGAGTATATAAATGTATGCTTCTTGCGCAGCCCTGTTTTGTTTTGTTTTTTTGCGTTGGTTGTAAGGTTTTTGGGTGCAGCATCCTTGCGTGTCACCGCTCTCCATTAAGCTCCTCTGAATGTGTCTCCTACTCTGTAAGCTTTAGCCTCGTGGCTGGCATGTTTGACGGATGATTTACTTGGCCGCTGAGCACGCAAACATGCCCCGGGTGTGACCTCGGTTCGGTGGCTGTTGTTGTGCTGCTGACTAAGATTCCTATAGGCACTAACCCAGTCTCACTAATAGGATTGGGACCAGTTTCAAACTTCTGCAGACAGCTGCTGGTGAAAAGTTCATATGGGGCATATGGGGAGCGGTAACGCTGTGGAACAATGCTACTGTGCAAGCTGCAAAACTCTTACAGGTTTATAGAAAGTAGCAGACTCAAGTCTCAGCGTGACTAAACTAACAGACCCCTCAAAAGTGCTCCTGTCACAGAAAAAGAAATCAAATTTGTGGCTGTAAAACCAGTAACATTGAAGACCTTAAAAAGTCAACGTTCCTCAACCTGAGACTAACATAATAATGAATTCCAGGCAATTGTCTTACTCAAATATAAGGTTATGTAATGTTCTGTTCCACATGTTACACAAGAACACTTGACACAAGGCAAAACACTTCTTTTTATTGTGTTTAAAACTGGTTGTGCTCTTACATTTTCCACACACGTGTGCTTTCTGTGTGCAGACGTCGACTTTCCCTGTTTAAACCTTACAAGCCACGGCCCATTGATACCCGACATCTTGGGTCACAGACTCTCTGAGGGTGCTTATGAGCAGTCTGACCCATTTTCAAGCCAGTATGAGGCCGCAGAGGAGATGCACGGGGGCAGCACACGCTTTGAAACGGGTGGGCTCCATGAATAGAAGCCTTTGGAAAGAAATATTGACCTCATCTACACGTCAATAACACACAAACATATAACAGGAAACACGTCAGCTGTGCGTTTTTAGCAAACATGAGAGGGATTTTCCATAGATGGAGTCTAAACCGTAATGGCAACACACTCTGATTAACAATGCCTGAGGTGTGTTTGTGTATGTGCGTGTGTGTGTGTGTGTGTGTGAAGCATAAGTAAGCTGAGTGGGACTTTATCGGTGTTGTGTGACTGTAAAAGCCTGGTTATTGGTCATAAAAGCACACGCGTCAGGTCACACAGCGCGCTCAGAAGACCACTGGTGTGTGCAGCGCGTGTCGTAAAGCTTAGCTGTGTGTACACAACGTTATGTTTCTTTACGTGAGCGCAGGTTAGATATAGTGTGTGCAACGCAGGTCGTATCATTAAGCTGTTTGTCTGCATGTGAGTCAGCGTGGACGTCCGTGTGTGCAGTATGTGTGTGTTGCCCCTGTGGCCCAGGTTACTGAGGAACATGTACTTTCTGATAGATTAAACCTTACATAACTCCACATTCCACTCAGCAGGTAAACAAACACCAGGACTGAAATCAAAAACAGGGAGGCACCAGCTCGACGGCTGCAGAGCCAGACGCTGCAGGCTGACGCAGGTCCGAGCCTCACTGACCCACATGCAAACAAACTTAAGCTGTCATTAACATCTGTATGGTTTAGAAAGCTCAGTAATTAGCAGGAACTGTAAGCATCCATTTGCTCAGTCGGTTAATTGTCACTGCGAGTACAGCAACAGTCTCCATTGAAGGCTGAAGAATGCAGGAAGAATGTTTGGAGGACTGAAATATGCAAACATGCCAAAAAGGCCTTGTTCAGTTTTTATTGTGCTTGAGATTTTTTCAGTTATGTAAGAAAATATTGGAGCTGGGAGAGCTGCTGCACATAGTGGAAATTGTTTTGGGGGGGGGGAAGAATGAAGGAATTTTAATAATGTTTTACTCTTGTGTTTTGCAGAATTCATGCCTTGTTTCATGCTTTTGTTTTATTGTTTTCTGGCTTTTTTTTGGTGTTTTTTAGTCCACAGTTTCCTCCTGTTTTCCTCCTTGAACGCCTTCCCTCCACACCTGTCCTCAATCAGCCTCGTTCGCCCTCCCTGCTGCCAGTATTTCCCCCCAGCCAATCAGCTCCTCACCTGAGCTCCTCCACCTGCCTCTCATTCCCTCATCAGTGTTGTTCGTATTTAAGTTCAGCGTTTGAGTTCAGTCTTTTCTGAGTCTGTCTGTTTGTGTCCAGACTCTGTCTTTTACTCTCAAGTCTCTCACTCTTTGGTCTTCTTGCTCTGCTCTCCTTCTGTCTGAAGTAGCTTGTCTTTCTTTACCTCAAAAGTCAACAGTTTCTGCCTTTAGACTCTTATTTTCTTCTCACTGAACAGCAATCTAGTGGGGAAAAATCTATGTCTAGTGGGGAGCAGGTCCGTTTGTTTCTATGGAAGTTGCTTAGTGGCACCTAAAGCCAAAAACTACAACTTTGAGTGAAAAATTACCCAGATTTCCTGCAAAGCTTTCAGACTGTGGGGACCTCAGAGCATGTGCTCCAGAAACACCTGCAGACTGTGAAGGCTAACTCTAGTTTAGCTCTCTGTGAACTTGAATCGGCCCCTAAACAAACAACTTGCTGATTTCACATAAACACAAGAATAACGTCAACCTTCTCATCTAATAGCCTGCAAGAAAGGAAATAAGAATATGTCCTATTTTTTTCTTTTTTTTTGCATTTGACCTGGTTCACTTTGACATGGTTTTTTGTTGTTGTTGTTTTTAATTTCAGCAGTGACTGAAAAAATGAAAGTCTCATCCATCAGTATGCATATTAAATTACATCATATATATATTTCCACTCATGCCCTGCGGCTTGAACTGTGGGTAGTAAAACTGTACATGCCAGGAGTTTGTGTTAGACTTCAAGAAGCTGGAGTTTTTTCTCATTTGGCAATGCGTTTAGCACTGAAAGATTAGGAAAAAAAGGGGTTGTAAGAATCTGGGCTTTAAAAGGAATTGGAAAGATGCAATTAAAGCCTGGAGTCTAACAGGAATGAGCATGAAATAATTCAACGCACTCACGCTAATGGAAAGATAAGATAAGATAAAGTTTATTGTGCCCTGAGGCGAAGCTTGGCTCCGACTCAGAGCTGCCGCTCAAGAAACATCAAAGCGGACACAGACGCACAGCCAACATTACAAGGCAACAAGCTGATTACATTCATGTTAAATACACAGAAGGCCCTCATGTACCTTCACATTTAAGCTTTACACCGAGTGTTAAGGCTTTAATGCATACTGACGCAAATCACTTTTTGTAGCTGTTTAACCCAAAGGCCCAGAATAGGCTCAGAGGCAGCAAAGGTGCCGGTTTCTGTCTCCTGCAGATACATGAGCCTCACTAATACGTTTATGGAGATGAGATTAGAGGAATGTAAAGAGGGGGAAAAAGACCAGGACCCAGGGGTAAAGTGGAGGGACGGTATAGCATGTACTCAGTTTCTCAGGCAAAAGAAATGCTTTTCGTTAGTCCTTTTTATACTCTGAGCCAAAGATGTTGATAGCCAAAATATGGGAAATTAAACACTCATATGTTAGTAAAACACAAGAATAATATTATGTTAATAATACAGCGCCTTTTTAAATCATTTCTGTTTTCTCTTGTCTTGTTTTGTTGCAGTAGGTGGCAGAAATGCATCTTGACGCTGGTTGCCAGCCGCCATAAAACAGGAAAAATCATTAAGTGTTATTATTCTTTTTGTACACTTAATAACGGCTTCAGGCTCAATGTAATTAATTTGTCAAAACAAGAATAAGCACAAAGATAAATTCGACTGACAGTTGTGAATTTTTTCACTTTTTTCTATAGATGGTTATTGCGAGTTTCTCAGCACACGATAACAATCTAATATCTTGATTAAAATAAGGTTTTATTCCTCAACAAATTATCCAAACTCCATGTAACTGAGGCTTTTTTTAAGACAGAAATTGTCTGATACCAAAAGGCGAATATCAAAAGTTGAAACTGTTATATGCACGATTCAACAAAGAAGAATGAAATGATGCATCAGGTAAATCATCGTATCAGTTGTCTGTTTGTGTTTGTGTGTTTTGTAGCTTTTAGGTCACCAGTGGTATCATCCCCAATCCAGTGAGTCAGATTGTGCTGAGGGCCGCCCTCAATGTTAAACTGCCATGCTCCGCATTATAGGCTTAAGCTAATGCCTCATTAGCATCAGTGTCTCACTGACTCCACTCTGACACAGCATCCGCCTCCACTGCAGAGGACCAGTTAGCATCACTGCCAACAAGACTGAAGCAAGAGAAGGGCGAACGAGCTGTTCAGAAATGCTGGATGTGTTAACAGGATGGTAGTTTACAGTGAAAAACACAGCTGCATTCAGATTTAAAGCTGCAGGAAAGCTGACATGTTGCGTGGGACAGTCATTAGTTCCAGCTCTAAAAGCATTGAATGTTAGCAGTGTCACAAAAACATCTGATCAGGTTTGGTTGGTGCATTTTCTGGATTACTTTTTTTTGCATCTGAAGGGCGTGTTCACGTCAAGCCTGTTTGGTGGTGTTCCTTCAAATTCCTGAGCACAGGTGGCACCAAATTACCTCTCACCTGAAGAATGTAGCAGGTTTTTGACTGAGAACATCACACGAAACAACAGGAAACAACCCAAAATGCAGGGTTTTTACACTGATTTTTACAGGGTCTTTCCCAGCAATCCAGAGAAGCACCTGTGATCACACATAGTAAAAGTCTTAGTGTTTATCTCTTTACAGCTCTGTGTGTCTTTTAAAGTTTATTTGCTCTCAGGCAGTAAAGGTCTGATCCATGCAGATGGAAACACGGATAAGCTGACAGGGTTTATGTGCATGACTGTATGTGTGCATCAAAGTCACCATGACTCTTAATCTGGCCTTGCGTGTTTTGGTTGTTTGATTGTGATGGCGCATGTCGTGCTTTAAACTCCGATATCATGCAGAGATCGCGTTTCCTGACATGAAGTGGATTAAGTGTCAGAGGGCAAAACAGTGTGTGATAGATTTTTACATTTTAAATGATGGCATGAATTTTAAAGAGATTTGGATAGTTACAGAATATAAAGCAAGTCTGCTTTTCATGATAATAATAATAATGATAATGGATTAAATGACATAAAAAAAATAAAGGATATGATAGTGTATGAATTGGTCCTTTTAAACCAATGACTCGATGGATAGCAATGTCAGCTGATGGTCCAGACCACCAAATGTGATTTTTCTTTAGACACAAACAGACAGATATATACAATGAGATATTTAATCTATTGCAAGTTTTCTCCCAGATGTTTCTCTGAACCTTAAAATACACAGAACACTAAGAAATAAGTTACATTTAACAACCACAGTGCACTAAACCCTTCCAAATAACCCCTAAACTGACATGCAGTGCAAGAAAATATCACTACGTAATCATAAAAGATTAAATCTCTGGCAAATATATACATGTACAAATACATCAATTTGGGAGTTAATGAGTTTTGAATCTTAAGGTAGTATGGACTCTTTTGAGGGAGAGTCCACAGCTGCATCAAAAAAACCATCAGGTTTCTCTTCAAACAGCCTGAGGGCGTACACATTGGTTGAAACACGTCATCCTAACATCTAAAGGTCGCGCAAACTCCATACATACAAAGCGGAGTAAAGGTAACACTGTTGTTTTCAGACTGAGGATTTGCATATTAGCTATCAGCAGGCATTTCATTGGTCTGCGAGCCAATGAGCGTTCACATGCTTGGCCCCGGGCTGCTGTGACTCCCCGAGGTCGGTTTGATGTTTTTCACATCTAAAGAACTCAGCCAGCACAGAACAACACAAAAGACCGAGATCCCATTTCAAATGAACTGATACCTTCTGGCTGATTGATGTGGTTGACAGTCGTGAGAATGTTTCAGACTTAAGTTTTAAATATATGAATAAGAGCATGTAGGTTTGGTATGCAGACTGACAGAAGTAAGACAGAGGCACTTATGTAGACGTAAGTGATGTGTCCTCTTTCATGCCTCTGTTATCTGGTTGTTTTTGTGTTATTTGAAAAACAGCGCTTTAAGCTTTGTCATAAATACAGTTAAAACCAAAATATTACACTCATAAAGCTAAATGTTATTGTAAACTAGATGTGGAAACAGGCACAAAGAGCAGAAACAGGCGATCTTTAGTTCTCATCTGTCTGTGGTGGTGCAAAGTTAGCTTAGCTTAGCATGAAGACTGGAAGCAGGGTAAAACAACCGGTCTGTCTCTGTCCATTAAACATTTATCTTTTCAGGATTTGAAACAGAAATGTAAAAACAACAACTTGTGGTTTAATGGGGAGAGACTAAGAGCTAAGTTAGCTTCCAGGCTTTGTGCTAAGCTAACTGTCTCAGCTCTGGCTTTCCTTGGCATGAACATAAAGAATAATATATTTTTTTCCCAAATAATGTCGAACTGTTGCTGTCAAAGAACACACATCTAAAAATCAAGAAACCATAGCCATTAGAATAATCTCTAAATGAAAGTTTCACACATAGAAGACAGCATGTTAGCCTTCCAGGCCCGTTTTGTCATCATGTCCTTGTTGCTAACTTCCCTTTTCTTTCATTTTTGGTTCTGTCCCTTAAAGTTAAACTCAACCAATGAGACAAATTCTTCCTGTAGGACCTGTTTTCCCTCTGAGAAACCCAAAAAATCCCCAAAACAGGCTTCCAGCATGATGTCATCGGGGTCATGTTTTGCAATGACCAGAAGCAGAGTAGCATGGGAGAAAGTCACCCTGCAGGCTAATCAGGTCACGCACACAGTGATCTGTTAAAGCTCAGTCCATAATAGTAAACTGACATAGGCAAATGCCATCTACATGACTTGCTTTCAGCCAACCAAATATGAAACCAGCTCATCGGAGACACACAAATATGAGCCGACGTATGTTTGGCTCTGTTACAACAGTGTTTTCCCAGAGAATTTCCTTTGCAAAACATGTTTACGAGCTGTGAGAGAGTGTCGGCTGATAAGACGGCATGTGGACCGGCAGGCTGGAGTCTTCCACTCCACTGCCAGCGTGGTAAACAGCAGCAGGAGTGTTTGTGAGCGGTGGGCGGGACCTGGGCTCCACATGCTGTGCAAACACGTGGAATCTGAATGCTATGGACCAAGAGAAACAGAGCTGCAAAGGGCTTCAGCTTTCTGTTTACACACAGACAAAAAGTGCAGTGTTTTTGTTCTCTTCGCATTTGTCTGCTTCTTCACTGAAAGCTGCAAAAAAGAGGTTCAAATAATGGAGTATTTGTGATCATTAAACGCACTCCGTAGCCATTTAATCCACCTTGGATTGAGTCAAACTAAGCAGGCACAAGCCCAAAACAATACCAGCTCCACCACACATGGTCCGTAAGGCTCTCAAGATGTTTCTTAAAACAGAGGAAAACTTAACCCAGAAACTTTCACTGGCATTGCTGCAAGAATTTTATGAAAAAAAGACGAGGAGGAAGAAAAAAACAGATGAAAATGAAAAATGTCCAGTCTTCAGATACTCAGCCAAGCATCCAGTTTTTCGCCTCAAGGCAGCTTTCTGTCTGGGCAAGCATGTAGAAATGATGGCGGATAAAAGCCAAAGAGATTCAGAGAGATTGAATGAGGGCTGATTGACCTGTTGACCTTCATGTAACGTGAAACTATGCAATAAAGGAAGAGCTGTCACTACGACTGCTTTGCATTTTACACAGATCTGAACAAGGCAAGATTTTTCATGTCCATTCATTTCTATTACTGCCGTCAGTAACAAACAAGTCATAGAAGCAGAAGTAAACAACACAGCGTCATTGATTTCCCTTTTACAACCTGCAACCTGGTGTTCCCGTTTTTATGGCCTTTAAGTGTTGGTGCAAAGTTCTTTTGTTATGTTTGCGACTTGAAGTCTCCAAAATGTCATTGAAAACACTATAAAAGTCATATTAAGCCATATTTTGTTTGTCCACCACTTTGATCCGCAGTGAATAATCCTAATAGCTATTGAATAGACAGCCATAAAATTTGTAATAAATATTAATGTTTCCCAGAGGATAAATCCTACTGACGTAAATGATATGCTGGTGTTTTCTTCAGGGCCGTAATGATGTTTACACTTTTGGTTTTGAGTTAAATGAGAATTGGCACATTCTAGTTCCCTTCTTGATGAATAGCAATAACTTTTTATGCTCTGGTCTCATCAAAAGGTCAAAACTTTTAGCCTTTCATCTTTTATGTCTCCTTTTATCTTTTTATCACCTCTTTTTTTCTGCACTGTTTGATTGTGATTCCTCTCCAGACTGCTTCAGACTGCCAGATGCTGAGAAATCTGCTTGTGCATCTTCTGTTAAAGCTCTCTTAACAAAAACTTACAAGACGCTGAACATCTTAATTTGACTAACAAGCATATTGGCTGTCCTGGTTAATAAGATGAAGGAGCCATGCGAGTAAAATATTGAATTTTCCTCTTTTAAAATGGTCTTCTAATCTCATTTAGCACATGCTAACTAATATTAGCTGCGTTTATTTTTAATAATGTTAATCTTTGATGTCATGATAGTAACATTAACTTATCTTGTAGAAAAAGTGGTTTGTTAGACTTTGGAAATAAAAAACGAGACATTCATAAGAATTAACTAGAAATCAATATAAAAAATGTAGAGTAACCAGGTATGTTTTTAACTTTGTGTTGAGTTCTTTGACTTGAGTCATTCCTTTTGGGAGTGATTGTTTGTTTTTACTTAAGAATAGGTTTTCAGTGCTCTGCCCACCACCAGTCTTTGTGAAATATATGTCAGTATGTTACGTTTTCATGTGGGATCACGAGTGCTGTGAGCCTCTGTCATCTCCTCTGTGGAGAACCAGAGCTGGCTACTGTAAGTGGGTCACAGCTCCGCCCTGCTGCTGTGCGGCGAAGTTCAATGAGCCCGGTTGAAACCCTCCTTAGGCTGATTCAGGGAGAAATAATGGGGCCAGCGACTCCCAATCCCCTCAAGAGCCACGGCACAGCACGGCAGCAAGCTGGCAGGGAGGCCCAGTGGAGCACAGGGTGGACGAGCTTGCCAAAGGAGCAGCTATTTGCTCTTTAAGACCCTAATCTACTGTGCATACCACACATGCTGTTCTAATACGCAGTGCATCGAGTGCATCGGGTCCATACTGAACATAAGGGGACGCTTAAAGTTCAATTTCATATGATTATCTCCAGTTTGGTCACTCTCTGCAGATCAGGCCACTAACAAATCAGGCCTGGGTCACGGTTTAATTCCAAGCTCCTCTTACACTTTCGTGAGTGCAGATGACCTGTTTATCCGACCAATTTACCATGAATGGGGCTTATTAACTTCTAAATATCACAAGAGCCGGTGCTGGTCACTATTTTTGCTCACATAATTCAGAACTCCCTCGGAAATGGATTTATTTTAAAGTTGAAACAATTCAAATTGACAAAAAATGTAATAAAACGATGGATGTCATGTGAAAATGTTCGGAGTGTGCTCGCAGTTTATTGTCACATGCCTGTGTGTAATCACATTAACATCCACTTAAGGCTGCTTGTTTAGTTATGATGTTGCTAGCCGTCTTTGCACGATCCCCTCAGTGAAGTGGATCCGATGTTCACCACTTGATCTCACTAAAAATATCTACAAATTTCTGAACCTCTCAGACAAGAAATGTCCCAACTTTGATGACATCAAGCCTCCAAATCGTATGACCACCATGCAGATTTCATGGCTTCGGTTTGTCAGCCATGATGAATTCTTTCTTGCTTGTCTGCATGTGTGTGTGTGTACAAGCATGGGATAGTGAATGTGCTTCTAAATTTGGGAATAATTGAGGGCATCCAGGAATAGACCAGATAGAGACACACACTCTTCAAAGAAGCATCCTGTAAACTGTATTTTAGGAACCCTTAACTGTTGTCGCACAGCTCGAGAAATTCACATCCCTGACAAACTTTATATAGCGAGCTGTCCTTTATGTCGAGGACGACAAAACGCGTCATGTAACAAAGACTTCTGTTTTTGTGTCCTTCTCCTGCGGTTTGCCTCCAGTTCGCCTTTTTTTTTTTTGCTGAAGAAAAAGGGAATAAAAATGTTTTTTTTCTAGGACAGTCAGTGCAGAGAGGGGTGAGGAACATTGTGTCCCTTCTGGTGGCTTGGTGGTGGGTTCTTATGTAAGGCTGGTTTCTGCCTGGCAGCAGAGCAGAGCCCCACTGACACTGTCATACTGCTAATTAATACACACCAGCTAGAGGTGTGCCCTCAGTGGCTGCTTATGTGTGTGTGTATATTCGTTTTGTGTCTGAACTGGAGAGTCGAAGCTTCAAGTGATGTCCATGAAGAATACTAAAGCTGCGTTATAATCCCATTGTGAGTGTGGGATTTTTCATAATTACAGGGTTCAGTGTTTCAAGGGGCTCATTAAATTGATATATGTGAGAGGAAGTGTTGGTCGCCTGAACGCTGCTTGCTTTCTGCTTTGTCTACGATTAAGACTGTCATAATGTCAGCAAATCGATTCTCATTCTTCCTGTTTGTTGTTTTTCTCTTCTGTTTTTTTTAAATCCTGCCATCTGCTCTCAATCAATGCCTGGTCACCTGAGCCTCCCTGCACACCTGCACACCTGCACACCTGTTCCCACTTCCCAATCAGCCCAGTGGCACAAGAACCAGCTAACTTTCAGCATTTCCTGTTTGATCATCTAACGTGCTTCTTCTTTGGGTGTCCATGTATTTCTTTCTGTCTGAGTTTTCTCTGTTATGACTCCTCTGTCTGTCTGTCTCTCTGTGCTCTTGCTCTCTGAATCTCTTTGCCACATCTTTCATGCTTTCTTGGTTTTGACTTCTCTCCTGTTTTTGACATTGAGGTTTTTTTTTTTTTTTTCACTGGCCACATCTAAGAGGCATGATTTTTAAATTCAAGTCCAAAGGTCAGTTGTTTTTACTGATGTTTTTATTAAATGAAGTTGAAATGCTTCTCGGGCTTTTGATGCTAAAGTTTGCAAATATAAAGTTAACCATTGTCACCATCTAAGTTAATCATGTTAGCATGCTAACATGTGGAGTCGGCTGCACAGTAAAAACGAGGTTGATGGGAATAATATTTGTTGCAGGTATTTGGTCTTTAACCTACTTAATAAGTGAAATGATTGAGTCATCTTAAAGGGAACAAATGTCCGTAGCAAGTTTTATGGCCATCTATCTAATGGCCTCAATGATTCACTTAATGATTAGAGGCCTGTATGACTGTAGGAAAAAAACTAACTCAAGTGGACTCTTTCAAACTCTGCCCTGTTTAAACCAACACATTTTTAAAGAATATAACCTTTTTAATATCTTACTATGAACATATATCATAAAATAACCGTGTGATAAAGAAACTCAAAGTTTCTGTGTAGCAGTCACCCGTATCTGCATGAGAGCGCATGGAAACGTGTTGTTTATTTCATGCCTTGAACCTGATGACCTCCTGACTTTCACTACAGTCTTTTCTGGAGACGCGTGGCTTGGCAGGAAGTCATTGGCTCAGTATGAGCTTCCTCCCTCAGCCTCCGTCTGAAATAAAAACACTTAGAGAGAGAAAGTCCTGGTCGGAGAGTTCAGCTCGTCACTCTCCACAGGACGGAGGGAGGATATCCTCGTCTCCTCACACACAGTCAGGAAGCTATTAGACCTTGTGCCAAATGCATGATATTAACATGGGTTAGGAAGAGGACGAAGAGAGGCAGGATGGGATTTGTAGTCTTGTCAGTTTTTTTAAAAATTGGTTGTTTAAAGGGAGGAAAAACTCTTTTTTTTTTTTCCACCCTAATTTTATGACTCAGTGGCCATGTAACAGTTATTGGTCAGGGAAGTTAGATTTTTGAAATACAAACTATTTATGAAGAGAAATTAGATTAACTTTAATTTCAGATCATTTGGCATTATTGCACTGCTAGAAAAAGGGGATTTCCAAAAGTAAAACATTATTTTACTACTGGTCTAACTTTTTATTCTTGTTTTGAGAAGGTCTCAGTATATCCCACTTGAACTCTGTTATTTGCGGCATGAGATTTATAACTTATTTAAATAAAACATGAAGACATATTTCTTTAAATAAAGTCATTTTATTTCTGTAGGTTGCTATCCATAATCAATACTGACAGAAGCAATACTCGACTACCAGAATTTATAAATCATTATCATCTCTTGTGAGCATCACAATAAACAGTATATTGAACTATGTACAATGGAAGACAACAACACATTCAGACTGAGTCGATCCGAGATCAATCTGTAAAAGAGTCTGTCCATGGACACAGAAATGGGGAAAGCGCTTGGAGACATTTCAAGAACAAAGTTCCCAGCAACAAAAGCAAAACACTTGGCAGAAAGAGAAATGTACAAGGAGCAAAAAACAGCTTCTGCTCATCACAAAGAAAAAAAAATTATCAATGCAATGTTACATTTGGTTCCACGGTTGTAAACTAGATTGTATTCATGTCACTATTGCATATGCCATTAGGTAAAGTGTGTCAACAAGGCAAAGAGATCTCTATAGTAAAATAGACAGAGTTTTTTTCAGAGACTGTGAGGGAGAAAGCATACAATACACTGTACAACCCCAAAGCAAAAACCCCCATCCCCTTTTTAAAAATTGGTAGCCAAAGTCTTTACACAGGAATAACGTTGCAACATAGGCAAAATCTAAGTACTCTATGTATTTTCAATAGATTTTTTCAGTTAAACTCTCTCTATTTACACAATATACACATTCAAGACTCTGAAGATAAATAGATACCACCACTTAGCTTGCTCCAATGTCTTTTTTTTACTCTGTCGACACCATTTCCCACTTTGTTTCTGTGGTGTTCCCACCAGGTCAGCAATACATTCAGACATGGTTAAAAAGTTTTACAATCTACAGTACACTAAAGGGGTTGTGAGCCGGTTGGAGGCGGCACAGTGGACCAGGAAAAGACCACACACTAAGGATGTCAGATAATGCTACCAGACCATCTGGCAGCCATTTTGGAGGTTTAAAGCACTTGTAATTTTGCAATTTTCAACATCTTTATTTGGCATGTTTTGACCAAAGATGATGATTTTCTCCACAAATGTAATTTCTTTAGAGTTAAACAAGTCCATGTATCATTTAAAAAAGATATCATTCTTCCTCTGATAAATG
>JAQNCA010000021.1:11762038-11776925 GCA_029783725.1 Acanthurus tractus
CACACACACACACACACACCTCCATGCTCCCGCCCCCATTCTACATGCTGGCAAACGCATGTGAGTTCAACTCGTCCAACAAACAACGTGGGGACCGAAAGTCAAACTTGGCTCCTATTTTTTTTTTTCTGTCAACATTCTGCCGTCCCCATGTTGTTTACACCGTCTGCCGTCCAACGTCACGGCTTTATTTTGCTCATTGAGATATTCTGGGACACTATTGATCACGGGATGGGTGGGTGCGTGGGGTCTATAGAGGTCACATTGATGTGCAACACATCCTAAAGCCTACCCAACTGAAAAACAACAACCGGAAATGCCTGCGGCTCAGAGTGACATTACAACCGACAGGGAGCCTTGCCTATTAGCTCTGTGGCATTCCTTTGGCTTTACTCACAGCATTAATTTTAATAACAAGCCGCTGTAAAATCAATTTATATAAACTTGATAAGGCTCTGTTATTATACCTCTGAATTCTCTGTGTGCCTGTGTCTGATGGTTTATTATGAATCTCCAGCCTCTCATTTCTGCTTTCTGTCCAAACAACTCCCATTCATAACGAGCGTTGGTGGAATCCCAAAATCTACTTGTGTATTTTTAGTATCTGCAGCCCACAACAGTAGCAGCGAGGCAGCGTCCTGCTCAGTCATGGTGCTTGTTTACTTCAGAGCTCGCAGCCTGGTCACGTTTCATAGCAGCCTCGCGCTGCCTTCACGTGTTGCAGGAAAAGTTGTGACTACCGACTAGGGTAGGATGAGGAAGATTCAAAATCGAGTTAAAGGATGATTGATTGCAGGAAACATCAAAGGTTGCTCCTGTTTATTTGGACACTTTCACTTGCACTTGGTTGTTTTATTGCAATTGTGGCCATAAAAACACTCATCATGTTGCAGGATCTGTAAACAGCCAGAAGTGGGAGCTTAAGAGGAGCACCTGAAGGCATCAGCACCACCTACTTATGTGCTTTGAAATCCACAGAGGCTGCTTGAATTTGAATCTAGAGGAAATGCAAGTTTGTTTTTTTCTCTCTTTCCTCTTCCAGCTGCACAGTACAGCTCTCTTTTCATGCTGTGAAACTAAACTGCTTAACTGGTTTGTTTCAACTAAAACAAGCTACTTTTCACATTCCTAAAACACTGAACTCCTTCATTTTTTAAAACAAAAACACTTGCAGGACCTTCAGCTGAAAGTGTATTTACATTATTTAGCAGCAGCACATCGGACATGAACCTCGCTCACCTTTGGCAGTGGTTGCAGTCTCCTTGAATCCCAAACAGACATATGGTGTGCTGTGTAATCCATTGATACCCCCTTTGCAGCTGCTGGTGGGTTTGAAGCCAGCCAGGTCCTCGCATTTCTCCACATCCCTGTTGTCCAGCAGGTTCAAGGCAATGTAGTTCAGTCCGTTCGGGTAGCCGGCCGAGCTCTGCCGGTTCACCGGGCTGCCGTACTCCTCGTCCGAGCCCTCGCTGCTCCGCGACGAGATGTTCTCCACCGAGCTGTGCCTCTTCACCCTGTCGCCACGAGCAAAGGAGGGGAAGACCGGCGTCACCGTGGCGGTGGAGGAGAAGGTCTCGGAGCTGTGACGCCGACGTCCCTGCGGATTGGCTCGTATCACCTTGGCGGAGCAGTCGGGGTCCAGCGTGGAGGAGGAAGTGGCCCCGAGCAGGAAGACCCCAATGCCTTCTGGGACTCCCTGATCTTCCAGAGACAGTCTCCTCTCCCTGCTGATCTGGCTGCTGGAAACAAGATTCAAAAACACGAGATGCTTAGTCAGAAAGTAGCTTTTCTTTTTATACTCACAACAAAAAAAGACTTGTTATGTGATGTTGAGTCACAGCTTCTCTCACAATTCAAACTCCGGCTATATCTAAGTTTAAAAAACCTTCATGTGATTTTCCTTGTGATCAAAATACACAGAGGATAAAAAATAACATCAGGATTTAATATCAGATATTAGTGTTAATGCTGATTATCAGACACTTGAATTACATTAATTCATTGAGCAAAAACGTAGTAATTAATATGTGTGATCTTGTAATTACTGTCAAACAGCCACACAGTGAAATAAATGATACTAAAAGATAAACATTACTTCCTCTCAGCACATGAACATGTACCTTGCTGTGTTCTGGGGAACAAACTGCGGAGGCGAGCTCGTCATCTCAAACGTCATCTCAGTGTAGTCGTTTTTCACCTCATCCACGCGGCCCTGAGACCTTTTCTCACCGTCCAGATGGTACACTCCGTCCTCCTCTGAGCAGGGGCACATCGATAACTCTGGAAGTGTGTCCAAACGCTCGGCGGGAGTGTTAGCCTCCTTGGGTGAGTGTGAGCCCAGCTCCAGGTTTATATAGTCTGCCAGAGAGGACCTCCCCGGGCCCCCACAGCTGGAGCCCAGAGACGAGGACTGGCTCTCCGTGGATACGATGGAGGGAGGCGAGAATCTGGTGCCGTTGAAGTCGATGTTAATGTACTCCCCGGGGCTCCTGGGTTCTCCGGGCAGGGGGTGTTCATTCATACTGGGCAGGGTCCTCAGGGTGTCTAGTGACAGCCTGTTCGGCCTGCCAAGCCTCCCTCTGAAGGGGAGGGTCTCTGCCCGGCCGTGCCTCACCGGGGAGGGTACCGAGGGGCTGAGCGGCGAGGTTTGAGCTGCACTGGGCTGCATCACTGAATAATAGTCTGACTCCCCCAGCCTCTGCCGCAAACTCTGGGGGCTCATCAACACGTACTGGTTGCTTTCCTCGTTCTTGGCGGCCTGAAGCTTCGCAGGAAGCGTGAGGGAGCCCGCCTGGTAGGCCGGCCTCATTGATGCAGGTTCACCAGCCAGCAGGCCCAAGTAGTAATCAGGGGGGGTCTGGAGTGGAGGTGGGTTCCCGGGTGACATGTTCATGTATTCACCATGCCTGTCCGGGCTCTCGATGGAGGATTTGGAGCCACAAAACATCCTCATGTAGCCGTTGTCCTCCAGAGAGCTGCTGCAGGGGGAGTTGGTCTTGTAGCTGCCATTGGCAGCTGCCTGAGGATGCACCCTAGGGTTCACAATCTGCTTTGGTGCTGAGACACACATGGGACTCATGGGTACGTAGTTGTCTGCCTTGCCAGACTGGGAGGCAACACCCGGCGTCATTGGCATGTAGCCGTCGTCTGCGAGGTTACTACTGGAGCTCCTGGATGAACCGATTTCAATGTCTCCGTAATCCTCGGGGTAGGACACTTTGGGGGAGGCGGAGTGAGAGTTCTGTCCGTGGGTCATCCTCATGAGCGTGTACTCGTCCAGGGAGGCCGACGACAGCGGCGCCACCACCCTCTGCTGACGCGGTGTGGTGAGGGAGTGCGTCCTCTTCCTGTAAGCCTTGTCACACGCCAGACCCTCCCCAGACCTGCTGCCATTCGCCCCCTCCATTATCATATAGCCACACGGGTCGTTGATGTCACGTGATGGAGGCGTGCTGGACAGGGAGTCCGGGGTGTCGCTGCGGGTCAGGGACAGGAATTTGGGGTCACCTGGGCTGGAGCTGTAATCGTCACACAGCATGAAGCCATTGTCGCTGAGGGAGCCAGAGATGGAGGCGCTGCAGCTGAAAGGCCTCCTGGCTTTCACAGGAGTGCAGATACCAGCCCCCCCTCTGGGAGACATGCTAATGGGGCTGGAGGCAGCAGGAGGGGAGTTGGAGACCGGCATGGACCGGCTGTGATGCAGGTTGGAGGAGGACTCGAGCATTTTGCAGGTGCGCCCGCTGCTGAGCGTGTGGGACCTGATGAGGTGATTCCCAGAGTTCGGACTGGTGGGACTCCCGTTCACAGATATGGACATGGACACGGGCCGCGTCACGCTCCCATCGCCCTCGCTGGCCGTTCTTATCCGACAGGAAGTGAACTTTCTCCCCGGGGACGTTGCCGCCATGCTATCTGTCCTGGATCTCCTCACCAGGCCGGTCTGACTGGGGGGGAGGTTGTTGAGGTTGCGTCGTGTGGGCACAGAGATGGGGTTGGTGCTGGCAGACTGACTCTTGCTCCTCGGCCTGAACTCTGACAGCTCCTTCATGGCTTTCATGGCCTCCAGGATGGTCTCATGGATGTTCTGGGCCACCACCGAGTCCTCTGCCTGCATCCAGAACTCCCCAGGCCCGGTGACCGCCGACCGGCCCACCTCTATGAAGAAGAAACTGTCTGAGTGGCCGCATCTCCGGATGTTCATGAGCTGTAAACTGACAGCAGCTGTTTCTGAGTTCAGTTTCACAAAGCTGATGGTCCGGCTGGACAAACACAACCTGTACACTCCTGTGAGGTTCTTGATCTGACCCAAGCCTTTGGATTTCAAGTTGACCTGCCAGACCTCCTTGTAGGTGGCTGCTGCAGGGGTAATGAGTCCGTAGCTCGCCTCCTCGAAGCCCACCAAAGAGGAGGTGGAAGCGGGGCTGTCGTACACTTTCCCCTCGGCTATCAGATCAGTCAGGACCGTGTACCAGCTCTCCTGCTCCTGCTCGTTGTCTGCAGCCACGGCGAAGTACTCGTCCTTGGTGTAGAGGGCGATGAGGTGCTTGTGTTTGGCGTCGGCCCGTTTGTTTACGCACAGACAGGAGTCCAAAGTTATGACCCGTTTCGCGGCGGACTTGTTTCTCCATTTCTTTTCGCTCTCGTAATACTCCAGCCGGGCAGGGGAGCGCTCGGTCGGCTCCCGGAGCACGAAGAAGCGCCGGTGTCCGTGTTTCTGCTTCCTCAGGTATCCGCACTTCTTCACACCGTTCGTCCCATTAGATAACAGGTGTCCTCCCGTCGCCGGAGGACTTGCCATTTCTCTCCGATTCTCTATCCAAGTTCCAGATTAAGCAAAGTCCTGGTTTTTTTTTTTAAATAAAACAAACTCGCAGCGATAAAACTTTTTAAAAAAATAACCCGTTTTTCTTCTTCTTCTTCTTTGATGTAATTTAATCCATAGCAGACACCGATGGCCGTGTCCGCTGCTCGCCGCGGTTGGAGCAACTGTGCAGTCGGACCAGACCAGAGACTGATCTGATCCTGGAGAAAAACAACATGTGACGCTGCTGCTCTAAAAACAGAATAAAACACGGAGTCATAGAGGGGCGGGGCGGGGCGTCGTGCAGGGGGCCGTGCCTGTCCATCACATGGCTCCGGCGCTTCCTATTGGCCGGTTAAAGAATTCAAGGCAGACAAGCACCGCCCCTTCTTTCCAAACAGTTCTCTCATGTTGAAAGAGAAATTATCACAAGCCCATTGAATAACAAGAAATCCTGCGTATTGTGCTGTTTAAATAAAGCCAAAAAGAAAAGCAATCTCATTAAAGACTCTTTATACACATCTTTTAAATGTAGAAATCATATTTTTATTGAAAAACGCTGTTTTTGTACGTCTAATATGTCTTATTTTCAAAGTTTGATTGACAGGTCGATTGAACCCGTTTGGATTAATGAGGATTTAAAATTAGCAACAAAATGCTGGATTGTAACCATAAATTTCTCAGGCAGAAATACTGTAAACAACCCTGATGTCCCACTTGTTACATAAGGAGTGTTGTGGCCTATTTTTAAACCTGTGGGTATTCCTCTCCAAATGGAACCTTGCAATTCCTATTTATGTGCATCATAATTTAATCTCCCACCTTACACCCCAGCAGAGTTCACATTTGCAAACAATTAAGGTTATTATCTTTTGAAAATGTAGTTTTTGCATTATAAAAACAGCTGTGGGGAGACAACCTTGTTATGGTGAGTGATTTGATGCTCCTTTATGCTTATGCTGCACTCTGCTGCATATTTACAAAATGTTCGTGTTGAATGAAAAACAGCCCTCTTGCAGAGGGGGGATGACTGAAGCAAATGCGTCAGAGGGTTCAGTGCAGGAACAAGCTGCAGAAATGCTGCCATCATCTGGCTGCTCGGGTTCACTCCCTGCAATGCATGATCTGAACACATGATTTTAAAAACTTTCTGTCCGGAGTAAAATTCAAAGTCCGACACAAACAGAAGAGGAACTAAAGGTGAACAACAAACCCTTGTGGCGGCTGCTTTCGGCTGTGAAGGGCCTGTCATGAGGAAGAAGCTTGCAGACATCTGTTCATCAGCTCATCTTGGTAATTATGTCAGTAATTCTCTGTGTGATCTCAGTGATCATTAGTCATGTCAGCCAGGCACCCCCCCCCCCTCCCCCCCAAAAGAAAACCACACACTTGGTTTGTTTTTTATAATCTCCCAACATGCAGATTACACCTCTGTCAATGAGGTGTCAGTGTGAATTAGATCCTGAGGATGAAGGGGAGGGGGTATCCTGCCTTAATGAGCATATCTACCCCTAGAAACAAACACAGATACGGCAGATTAAGGTTAATCCCTGCCTTCTCAAATCACCATTGTTCTCATTATTGTTATTGTTGACGCATGTTCATGTGATCCCGGTGACATTTGGCTGCTGCCTATTTTTCTGTTTTTCCACAAGTGTTAATATATCGGGGTTAAGCCTTGGCTGCAGCATGTGTTTTCAGCATTAACCGTCACCTTTAATCTGAGATATGAGCAAAAACATAAACACCTTCACCAGGATTTAGTAACACATATTTGACCGCTGATATAAACAGCCTGAGGCGAAAAACAAAGGAACAAAGAGATTATTGTTGACATCTAACTGGCAAAGAGGCACAATAACTTGGCAACAATGCTGCGGGAATTTCGCTGAATGGTGATTATTGTTGTTTTGCTGCTCCGTGTTTTTGCAGACAGTTCATGGGATGTGGTGTGCTAATATGTTCCCACAAGGTTTATTTCAACACTAATCTGAGTGTTTTGTGCTTAAATCCAGGGGTGTTTGATTTGTGCTAACATGCAGGTGTGTCACAGCCTTCTCATTTAAAAATGTGGTTTTATTATTTTCAAGTTAGCTCAAGCACACGTTGTTAACTTTGACTCCACGAAGAACAAACTTTCTGTTCCTTCAATGCAGGAAAGCAAAATATCAGCTAATAAGGAGCTCCTCTTGCTCAGTGGGATATTTTGGGATTTTTTTCCACTGCTTGTAAATTTTCATCTCCAGGAAGCCTCAACTTCATGCTACCACAGCGTGAAAGGGCCTGGGGATGAATGTTTGTACTCTTATTCCTAGAAAATCTCTCACTCAGCTGCTTTTCCAGATGATTCTCTGGAGCATCTCCAGTTTGCGTATCCGTCGTCTGGCTTGAGGGAAAAACTTCTGATTGGTCGGTTTTACAGAAATAACTCAACGTCCACTTACTGGCTTTTCTGTAGTCTTTTTGACCTGCATCCAACTGTCTTCGTCAGCAGACAGTTTGCTCTTATATGATCATTTTGTCCAACTAATGATAGCGACTCTATTAAGAGTGACACTTTAACAGAACCCCAAAAAACCTCAGTCCAAAACCCAAAGACTTTTAATTAAAAAAAAAAGCAGCACACATTTACTGTAGCCAGTAAGTTAGGGACATTTTTGCTTAAAAAATGAACCAAATGATAAATCAAGATAGTTGGCAACTCGATTTCCATCAACAAAGTGTCAGCCAATCATTGCTGGTCTCCAAGAAAATAAAGTTTGACTGTAATTACAGTGTAGTCAAATGCTGGGAATGAAAATGAAGACAGAGATCAGATTCCCAGTAAAATCCAGGCTTAGTGCTTCTCTTTGCCAGATCCTCACACAACAAAGCTGCTTTTCACCGTGTAAACATACAGATCAGTGCACCAGAAGGTCAAGCCAGAGGGGTCAGCTGCAGGACCAAAGGCTTTCAATGCTAACTGCTCTGCAGCACAGAAAGCCTTTTCAAGCATCAAACGTTCCACACATGCAGTTTCAACATTTAACGCCTCCATAATTGTGGCTCTCGTGTGTGATTATGACCCAGAGCCTCGTGGTATCTGGATGTAAAATATGAATGAAGGGTTCAAATAGTAAATATCTACATGCATGCAGGCACACAGTTGAACACACACTGACTTAATCCAGGACCAACAGGTCCACAGAACAATTACTCCGCCAAGGACTGTAGCCTCGTTGGAGTAATATCATATCTGCAGGATATTATTGACTGTTGCTATTTACTTTTTGATTGTCTGATTAATTGTTTAATCAATGAAATTTAAACAGATAATAAAAATGCCTGACTCCAGTCCCAGAGACACATGCACACAAACAGACCAAAAAAATAAAAAAAGCAGTATTCTATCTTATTTTTGGGTTTAGTTGTTGAATGAATTAGATTTTTTTGTTCACTCTTTGCTTTTCAAATCAAAGTTTGGACCAACAGACATTAAAGTTTCAGCAATGTCTTGTACCCCTTCGTGCCAGGAAGCGGATAACTGATCAGTAACGATAGTCGATAATGTAGGTTTGACACGCAGAGGACACACGATTACAACGATACAGCACTGACCTCTGGTGGTGAAAAAAACTTGTCGAATTAAAAGACCGAACAACTCTGATCTTTACTTTGGCAGATGTTTACGTAAGCGCACCTCTGTTGAGAAGATGGAAAAAAATGGAACAATTGAAAGAACTTATTTCACAAATATAATAGCTGGAATTATATTTGAGCATTAGCTGAAAAGTAAAAATGTAAAGTTTCTTGGTCAGAGCAAAACATTTTTATTTCATGTTTATATAGTTAAAGCATTCCCATAATCATTGATTTTTATCTTAATGAGACTAAGAAAATTGGGACAATGTTTGATTCAGTGGGTTAAAAAGGGTAACAATGTATTTTTTTTTGTTTTACCGTATTTAATGCAAATTAAGTCAATGGCATTGTTGAGAGTCAAATGACAAATGTCAAATTTGAATGCATAAATCTAACATATTTTATTTATGCGTTTTTTTCACGCAATTTTTGCCTATCATGAGCATTTTAATTAAATACTATGGCAGGATTTTATTAATTTTCTTTCACATGGACCTGCATTAATTTTGATGAATGTGTGTGACTTTAACTGTTACCAACAAAACAATTGAGTTATTTTTTTATTATTTAAATGAAAAAAAAAAAGTGTGCACGTTTTAAAGAGCGATGTCAGCCTAAATGGGGCACAAAAACATAGTGAAGTCGTCAGGACGGTTGACAGACGGGCACATGTATAGATCCTACGTAATTTCCGTTTCACTCTTCCTGTCAAGTCAGCAGAAAATATGCAGGCTGTTCATTTCAAAATAAAATACGTGCTGCACAACATGTCCATTTTTTGACGGGATAAAGGGGTGATTTTGCGTGAATAGTGTTGTATGTGGTTGAAAATGAATAAAATAGCTATATTTACCTTTTTAAACACTTTATGTTCCCTCGCTCTGGCAATTTTTTATTAGAACAATGCGCCACATTTTGTGCTTAAACTTCCGGTTACGTTGCAGCAGAGTTAAACATGGCTGACTTGACGCCGCTCAAGCACGAGACGTTGGAGACGGTCTAACGGCGAACTGTGGTCAGCTAATGTAGGTTAGACTACAAGAAGCACAAAGAGAAACATGGTGTCCGCTGCGGTCCTTTTACTGTTGACAGTAAGCTCTGTCTGTGGGAAAGCTTCAGCAGAGAGAAAATTGGTATACGTGACTGTGGTGAGTATTTTTAAATTGCTGATGAAAGCTTCATAAACTAGGTTGAACTCTGCTGCGATTCGCAGCGAAGCTTTCATCTTGTTGTAGACCGACGCTTACTGAACTGCTTTTAAGATGTGGGAGATTTTACGTTTACTTTACTTATTCGTAAATATGTGCAGTTCCCTGACACAAATGGAGTCTGAAAGAAATCATTCGAGTCTTTTCGGTAAATCGGCACATTCATATATGACCTAACAACACGTTCTTGCTTGAAGAAGCAAATTTTGTTTTGAGTCACATCGCTTGTCAGTAATGAAAAGCGCTAAAAAACTAACATGCTAAGCCGTGGTAAAAAATTTACACTTTAATTTATACAACAGTGAAATTTAACGTTAAATCAATACATTTTTAATTGGAAATGTATTAAAAGTAGGGTTTGTTTTGAATTTAGAACAACACGAAACATGCAAAGACAACATAAACTCTGTTAGCAAGCGTCCATCTGTCTTCAGTAACTCCTCCTAACTTTCATGTTAAAGTTATTGTGGTAAACGAGGAGTCAACACTGCACAACAAACCTCACTTATCTGACGTGTCAGCTTTTACAGGCCTGTCAGAAACAATTGCCAAAAGTTAATACTGTCATTCAGCTATCAGCTGTGCTTGATACATATTTGCTGATGTTTGTGTAAATGCTGATATTCAAAGGGTTTTATCTTATCTCTGGGGCGTTTTTGTCTGATAAGAATTTGGGTCAAGAAGGAACCTCCATTGTCTCTGCTTGAATGTTTCCAATATTTCAAGCACAAAGGCAGTTGTTGAGGAAAACACATGCTGACATGCTTGCAGATATGGTTGTTCTGTCTTGTTTGCAGCTCATAAGCTGGATACCCAGCTTGCCCCAGCGAAGAAGCGAAACAGAGATAAATGTCTTGATAGAGTGACAATGATATTTGCTTCACTGCATGTGGAAAGATATACACAGATAAGAGACAAACAAATAAAACTGAAACAAGTCTATCTGCGTCAGCACTGTGTGTTTGTATTGAATCTGAATTTTAAGGATATAATGAGGGGAGGATAAAATATCAATCTATCTTGCGCTTATGTCAAAGTTTTCTTAAGGCTTTTTCCCAGCGCTGCACTAATAATACTATTGAGAGTGTTCAGCACATTTTAAAAGTAAAAAATCCCCAAATTGGCACATTTTTGTATTCAAAATCTCAAAATCTGCACTGTCTTGAGGATGAGTCAGACTCCTCTGTTCCTGCAGACATGGAGTCTTTCATGGATGCTTTGTTAAAGGAGCATTGGATACACTCTTGTTTTCCTCTGTTAACAACATAAAATTGAGCATCTTGCATGTCACATTGTTAACATATGACCGTAAGAGCTTCATTCATGACTGTTGTTTTGTTAAATGCTGCTGAGGAAACTTAATGTTCTCACTCTTGCACTCATTCTTAGGAACACTTACCTAATTGCCATTAATGGATGGGAAGCTGATAAGATTAGCAGTTTTAAAGGGATACTCCACCCTTTAAATAGGGTTTTACACACTTTTGAAGCTATTCTGGACCAACCAGTCATGCATGCTCTCCACAACCAGGCACCCTCAGAACCTTTAAGTGTCTCAAGGACTGAAACATGAGACTGTTCTTCTTGAGCAGCCACCTGATGTGACCCAGTAGACTGGGAACAGCCATTTCTTTCAAAATACACAAACAAAAGGTTTCACAACACAAAGTCTCTATTTACTGTTAAAAGGAGCATTTCAAAAAGAGCCCAGTTCATAAATAGTTCCTGAAAAGATCCTTAAACAATAATGTTGATGAATATTATAATTGTGGAACTCATCATTCATGACTTCCTTTTTTTTGTTTCTGGGCTTGTTTAAACTACTTTGTAGTCTTTAGTTGTCTTGTTTTGGCTGTCAGTGAAAGACACAAGTGTCTGACAAACACTTGACTGCAGCGTTTCTGTCAGCTGACTGGGTTTTGTAACAGCTTCTGCTGACACAGATTAAACTGGGATGAAGGTTTTAAATCGATTCGGTCTCAGAGAAGCTGCATGCTGTTTACAAATGTTACGTGTAATTAAATGTGAAATTTTAAGCATTTTAGAAGAGATAGGAAGCAGCGAGAAGCAGAGGCCTCAAAATCCGACACTAGATTTGTTGACATCCAAAACTGCAGATCTATGACAAAAACTACAATGTGTTCCTTCTTCAGTCTGTGCCGGGATTTTTCAAACAGCTTGTGTTACCGCATGTCATGTTTCTTAATCCCACGGTTGCAGTTTCACAGTGAAGGGGAAATAGTGTGTCATGAGTTTGGTGTTTTCTGACATCTCCTCTCTCTTCCCTCCAGTTGTTTCGGCATGGTGACCGCTCAGCAATCAAAACCTTCCCTACTGACCCTCACAAAGAGAGCGACTGGCCTCAAGGCTTTGGGCAGCTCTCACAGGTAGACAGAATGGATGCTGCATCTTTGTGATTGCAGCAGATCAGAACTTATGTGTTTGCATTATCATTCATGCATTTGCTTTAGTAATAAGTGCGCCATTTTATCTGGATACTGTGTTTTAAAAAACTGGATACATGTCCAATTTGCATGTTCTTACCAAGTAATTTCCATGACGGTTAAACAAAAATTGATCTTAGACGGGTCAACTTGACTTGAGCACAATTTAACCAGTCTGTCTTTGTCTACGTATTAAGAGCAATTTGAAATTATTAACCCTAAACAGCCTGAATACATTTTCCTTCTAGTAATCAGTCCACTAGAAACAGTTTTTATGTCTGGACCTGTAGAGCTCAGTGCTACAGACATGTTAAACTGAGGAAAAACCCCCATTTTCATTTCCAAAAGTTTAAAAAAAAATAAGCTTGGAGCTTTTCTCCCACCAGTAACCAGGCCAGTAACCTTTAAGTCTCAGTGTGCACAGCAATCACATGCATTTTCTCCAGTAAATCATTCTCCAGTTTATAACTCTTCACCTGCTGTTTTTTATGTTGTTGACCCACTCTAAGCTTGCAAGTGTAGAAAAGGTTTAACTTCTGATGCATCAGAGTTATAATGTCAGTCTGTGGTTCTGTTTGTCTGTTTGCAGGAGGGGATGAGGCAGCACTATGAGCTGGGCAGCTTTCTGAGGGGTCGATACAAAGGATTCCTCAATGAATCCTATGACAGACATGAGGTAGATGCTGTCAGATCACATGGCACTTCAGCAGAATCTCACAGACAGACAATGATTCATAATAACAATGAGGAGGAAGGGGCTGGTTGCCATGTTGGTGTTACACAGTTCATGGTGGAGCTGAGATTCTTGGAGCATGATGGAAGTTTGAGAGGTGTTTTCCAGGAGGAAGGCCTCAGTTCATTAGCCCCTTTTTCTTCAAACTTTCTAGTATATTTGGACTAAATACATTTAAATCTGTCAAGCTAAAGTTTGAAAATAGAATTCAATCCCTCACTGGCAACTTCTTCATCCTCAGATCAAAGTCCGCAGTACCGACTACGATCGCACCCTGATGAGCGCTGAAGCCAACCTCGCAGGTCTGAAAGCCAGATTACTCCCCTTCCCTTTACCAGCATCTCTCTTCTCCTTAGCACTCCTCTTCCTCACGTTAACGTCTGTTTCTTGCCGTCATCAAGGTCTCTACCCTCCTGCTGGTCGGCAGATCTTCTCAAAAGACTTGAAGTGGCAGCCGATACCTGTTCACACCGTTCCAATGAGTGAAGAGAAGGTGTGTTCAGTGTATGATAATGTAACTTAACCAAAGCTCTGCATTCCAAAAGCCTGAACTTTCTGTTTTCTCCTTCAGCTTCTCTCGTTTCCTCGGGCCGACTGTCCTCGTTTTGAACAGCTAAGAAATGAAACTGAGCAAACACAAGAATTTCTTAATGTCACTTCTACTTACAAGGTAGAGTCTGTTTTTATTTCCACATAAAATTATATGAATTCAGTAGATGGTGCTTAGTGGTCACGTGCTCGATATGTCCAATATTTTTTGAAAGATTGGGGGGGTTTGTGTCATCAAAAGGTTATTACATTCAGTCTGGTTCTGATAGTTTGAAGTGTAAATATGTCAAAATTGTTAATGAATGTTAAAAGATTTTTTATTTTTCTGTGTTTCTCTCTTTAGGACATTATAGAGCTGGTGAAAATTAAAACAGGACTGAATGACACCAGTGTTGAATCAATATGGAGCGTTTATGACACACTCTTCTGTGAGGTGAGAACACACACACACACACACACACGTACAGTTACACAGTCACTCATATCAAAAAAAGAAGTTCAGAGCAGAAGTGAAAGCTTTTTATTTAGTTTTGTATTTCCACTGGTTACTTGTATCGACAAACTCCTGACAAAGATTGAGTTTTAAACAGGAAGTATATAAACTACAAACTTAAAGTCAACAGAGTTCACTTATGAAGTCTTAAATGTGTTTTGAGAGAGATTTCAGCAGGTTTTCATTCCGTAGTTGCAACATGTTTTAAGTAAAAAGAACAAAGACTAAAGCAGGAAAAAAAGGAAGCCCCACATCAGTGTTTAAGAGACTATTTTGATAAGCGAGCTGTTAGAGGAACACGACTGTGCAACAAGAAGTAGTGTCATGTTTTTCTCTTTTTTATCTTGTTTAGTTCACAAAAGGTCACTGGCTGCTTTTCAGCTCAGAAAATCAATATACTGTAACACAGAAAAAGTATATGGACATCAGGAGATATGATTTGACATTTTCAGGTGAAATCCTCATCACATTGAGTCAATGACTCGTAAAAATAGTTTGAGTGCTCAAGTGTGAGCCAAACAATAAATCAGGAAGAGTCACATGATGAATAAATGGTGTGTTCAGAGGGACAGGTGCCATCATGAACAAAAAAACAAGTTCTTTGTAGTCAGCTGTCCTCTTCACTGATTGCATGAATTCATACTGTATGTGTGTCTGTGTGTCTAGTCCCGTCACAACATGTCAGCACCTGATTGGGTGACTCCTGATGTCATGGCGTCGCTCCGAGTGCTCAAAGACTTTGGATTTCAGGTAGATGAAGCAGCATAGTTATGGTTTCATTGATGTGTTTTTGTGTCTCATAATGATTCAGATATTTTTGTAAAGGCAAATTATTTTTTAAATGTAATGACTCTGTGTGATGTCTAATTTTCAAAGACCTTGTTCGGGATCTACAAACAACAAGAGAAGAGCCGGCTGCAAGGAGGTGTGTGCGTGTGCGTGTGAGTGTGTGTGTGTGTGTGTGTGTAGTTGAAAGTTTGATAGTTTGTTGTTGGGACTTGAAATACAAGCTCAGCATTGAATGCAAATGTTTGGTTT
>JAQNCA010000021.1:11796031-11808145 GCA_029783725.1 Acanthurus tractus
TGTGTTGTTGTTACTCTCTCTAGGGGGGGTAAAGAGTTTCTGAGTTTTGATCTGGACACCGTGTTTGACGTCAACTCCATCGTCTCTGAAGTCCTGTTGTAAGTGACAACTCATTCTCAGTCATAACGCAACACATTTTTGACACTCAAACAGCCGCACGTTTGTGTACATAGTCGACACACATAGTAGTCGTTGTTGCCCAGAGACACTTATAAGTACCAATGAGTCACTGTTGCACTGAAAAACACAGTTTTAATACCATAAATCCACACACTGTGGCTTATTCCGACTCCATCCCACATACGCCGCCCTGCTGCCAGGAATACTCAATAAAGCACCAAATTTGGATTCACCACTGAAAATACTCACCAACAAATGCTTTATTTCTTCCTGTTTAACCACTGTGGTTTGGAGCTGAGAGCCGCAGACTGGATAGGGAAGTCAAAAAGTATTTACAGACGGACGAACACATTATTGGTTTTGGTCATTTTTGTAGATAATCAGAAAAATACAGTGTATTCCCACATTTATCCTTTTGAGATGTATTTGACAGATGAAAACACAACTTTTTTTCCTCTCTCTCTGTCTCATTCAGTGCCATTCTGCGTGACGAGGTCAAGTATGTCCACACAGACGGCGACCTGCTGGCCATGGAGAAGGCAGTCAGTGGAAAGAAGGATATTGTGCTGAGTTACGTCCGCAGTCTGGGAACACAAGGTATGAAGAAGACGGAGACAAAAACCAACAAATGTCGAAGAAAGCGACAGTACTGATGGAGTCAGTGATGGAGATGATCCGACTGACGTACTTAAAGACTGATTATTTGATTAAGAGATTGCACTGTTTAAGATGGAGACTCCTGGTGGAGACACAGATTGTCTGATTAATTGATTGGCTGGAACGACTAATTAAATTAATTGCATTGTGTCTGCTGATTGTATTATTCAAGAACACAGGTCAATTATGGAGACGGCGTACGTGTACGGATCCAAATACCAGTTCATCCTGATAACCGGTGGCCCAGTTTTGAAGCATCTGGGGTAGGTTCTCTCTCTTTTTACCTCCTTATTGAGACAAGTAGTTCAAATATATTCAGCCATTCCTTCTAGATGTCTGTCTCTTGAGTTTTAATTAAATATCATTTAAACTGAGGACAAACAAGAAAATGCTATCATGGTAGCTCTCCACCACAGGAGAGCTACATGTCAGGAGAATGTTATTTTTTCTGGTAAACTTGTATTTATTTGTTGTGCATGTCTCTGTCTGTCTCACAGCGTTGATGAGAACCTTCACTCCTCTCGAGTTTGGTTCCTCCACTGTGGAGTCAAAAGTGCTTCAGCTACCTCTGAGCGTTGCCCCATGACTCTGATGAGGAAACCCCTGACCACTCTCACCCTCCACTCCTTCCTGCAGCTCATGGAGGCTCCACTAGTGGTCAGTAGGCTGCAAATGTAGAGTCACTGTGGAATATTTAAGCAAAGATTTATTTATATTTGAAACCTTTGAAACCCACATTGAGCCTCTGATTTGCTCGTTTTTGACTTGAATGGTATTTAGATGCAAACTGCTTGTGTCTCTCCACCCTCAGTCTCAAGTTTACGATGACCCCTCAGCGGTCAAGCCCCCCCAGTTCCCCTACCAGCAGACCCCCCAGGTCTTCCTGTTCTCTCGTCCTGCAACAGAGCAACTGGACCTGGACACGGCCACCACTCTGGCCTGGAAGCTCCGCGGCCTCGCCATGCTGCTGCTCGTGCACAGGTTCATTTAATTTAATCTTCTTATTGCTTTTGAATTTATACTTTTTTTTTTGCATGTGTATTTCATCCTGAACAAATGTCCTTTAGCTTTCTGTATTATTTGGAAACAAACTTTACCAAGGTGTCTCTGTTTTCATAGCAAGAGACTCCAAATCCTCCTTTATCACTGTCTCATGGATGTGTGTGTGTGTGTGTGTTTTCAGGGAAAGTCCTGCAGTGAAAACCCCAGAGGAATATAATGCTGCCTACAGGCTGCCTGAGCAGGTACAATTGTCACATACATACATACAAAATAGGATTCCTCCCTTTTTTTTCTGGCCAATGTGTTTTTTACTTTTTTTGTGTGTGTATGTGTGTTTTTGAAGAGTGCAGAGGTGAAGTACTTGACCTCACACGACCTCAGCGATGTGTTGGAGCTCTTCATTAATCAAGAGGAGGAAGCTGTAGAGGAGGAAGAGGAGGAGTATTATGTGGAGGATGCAGAGTTTGGTGAGTGATGGAGAAAACAGAAGAGAGAAATCAAATAGTATCGGATGAGGAATAAAATGAAACTCTACAGCATATTATTGTTATTTATGTGTTTGTTTATCTGCCCCCAGGCGAACTGGATGATGAAATTGCGAAGTCTGTCTACGACAACAGAGCCAACACGCTGGACATGGACTCAATCACCCAACTGACCTCTGACAACTTTCATGCTGAAGTGGCTGAAAGCAGCCTCACAGTGGCGCTGTTCTACCTCAACAGTAAGAGACGCTTCCGTCACAGATATGAAGCGAATGGAAATGAATTTAAAGTTCAAATAGCAGTCAATGTGCGCAGAATAATTGTAGTTTCTCTTTTCACCACCAGTGGATGCTGTTTCCACGACTTTCCTCAACTCCTTCCTTGAAGTTGCAGATGCACTTGCAGGTAAACATGAGAGCACAGCATGAACACAGTCTGTGCACCAGGAATGAATCCAACTTTGAAAGGACATTATGAGCTTTACTTTTCCAAAAAACAAAACAAAACAACAATTTAATTTGATGCATTTAATGAATTTAATTATTCTCAATGTTTTGCAACTAAATTTCTATACAGGGGCTTTTTCAGGGGTGTAAACAGGAAGTATCAGTTTTCCTTAGTTAGTTAGCTGTGGGCTGCAGCTTAAGCTTCTTTTTTAGCCCACATGTGTTTGATTTTTGGCACATTAGCACAATTAAAAGTATTTTGAAATTGATAATCTTGCAGTTTACTTAAAAATGCACAGACAACTATTACTGTACTGATATGACATGGAAGAAAATTCAAAAACAAGAAGACTCAGATTGTGTTGTTCTGTGATGAAATACAGAGTTTTGAAATGACTTGATCTTGTTTTCCTGATAATAAATCTTTAGACTCCAAAGTTAAGATGAGCACAGTCAACTGTGGCGAGTGGCCTGACCTCTGCGCGGCCCAGTCAGGCAGCTCCCTCACGTACCCCTTCCAGCCAATCACGGCCTTCCCCACCATCTTGCTGCTCCGTCCCCAGGAGCCGGCTCAGCAGTACAGAGGCATGCTGGGTGCTGAAGCGCTGCATCGCTTTATCACACTGTGAGTTTACCAAGAATTATGTCGAAATAAGCAGTTAGATTTCTTCATCAGGGGAATTGCGAACTGCCAGTTTGATTGACTTGTTTTGGCGAGTACTTTTCTGTGTGTGAAAGCTGTTCAAAAGTGTCTTCTGTGACTCTGGAGGAAGAAAATAATCTTTTGTCATCATGATGTTGTGATTTGAAGGATGTTGATGCTCTTGCATAAAAAACATGAGTGTATCAGGATGATTAAATAAATTGTGATAAAAAGAGAGATAACGTAAATCAAACAGTGTTTGCGTCACCGGTGACGGTCTGGTCAGTTCTGGTGATTTTATCCATTAGACGTCACTGTAACATAAAATAAGGCGATATTTATCTTAGCTGCTATAAATACACACACAGGAAACACACTCACATGCGAGCTTGTTGTTAGGGAGCTTTTACAAATATATTTTCTGCAGGAATCTTGGAGTCATTGGTTATATTGATGTGGAGGGGTTTTTTTGAGCCCTGAGTCTTTTCACAGGAAAAGCTTTTTTTGTTATGAGTCACCCAGAGGCTTCGAGCCAAGCTTTCTTTGTATCATGTCTTGATTGAGGAGCATCTTCTCAGAGCAGAATGAGATGAATCAGTCCAAAATGTTGTAGCTTCTTTCTTGAAATCACAATTTTCTAAAAATGTCATCTCTACCAGATTCTCCACAGAGTAGAAAAGTGAAGCAAGGACTCATGTGGCTCTTTGGGCTTGTTTGACCTCGTCTTTGTCTGTGTATCAATTCTTATTTGTCTGCTCTTTCATCAGGAGCCTCCAAGCTTCTCCTGTGCTGCTGTCCACCAAAGAGGAAGTGACGTCATTCCTTCAGGAAGTGCCTCAGGGATACAAACCTGACAGAGTCTTGGGACTGTTCAAGACACAAAAACAAGCAGGTGGGAAGCTGAAGTGCACTTCTCTTATCGAATGACTTTTAACTGCTCTGGAAATCTCTCACATCCCAACGGTGAGAGCAAATCTGAGTTGGTCAAAACGTTGTGGCAAATTTTGTCTATGAAGCTGCAATTAAACCACATTTTTCTTACTGTTAACAAAATCCCATGGAAGAGCAACACTAAATCGTGTGCAAATCCAACGAAGTCACAAAAACATAATTTCAATTTTGAACAAAGAAGCTGTGAGAGTGAGGGTCCTTTCACAGCTGGACATCGTGGTTTTCAAACAGCGATGCTCTCAGAGGAGTAAACAGTTTATTTGTGCGTGACTGTTCTCCGATGCAGATTAATACACATTTGGAGTGTTAATAGCAGTTTAGCAAAAACATCCCTGTGTTAAAACAACACAAGTGGCTGTGTTTGCAGGGACGTGTTGTTCCAGAAAGTTCAGTCCGAGCAACGGCTCTGTGAGTTTGAATTTTCTCAGACACCAACAGCTTCTAATATTTATCACAGTGGCGACTATTTATGATTGCGAGGTAAACAGAGGAAATGCAGCATTTATGTTCTCACGTTGTCTACCAAGGATGTGTGTTTGTACATGTTGGATCGGCCACCACAGTGTGAAGCTGGATAACAGCATGTTGTGCAAAAAGAAGAGCCAGGTTCCATTTTTTTTCCAATTGTGTTCGCATCCCGACTGTGCCGACTGATTGGCTCTGTTCAGGTTATTGACGGAGCTGCTATTTTGGACACAGTGGGAAATACAGTGTACACGAGGACAGAGACCAAATAATGAAGAAAAGAAAAGAAAAACAGCTTTCGTTCGTGATAATGATGGAACTTAGCTAGTGTGGCTGAGTGATGTAGGTTTGATAGTTTTTGGACAACTGTGGAGCTTGTGGCACAGAAGAAGATGTTAAATCAGGCTTCAGATGTACAATACTTGTGTGCAGAACACATTCATTGTTAGTTTTGTCCTTTTGTGTTGACAACAAGAAAAATATGGATCACCAACCTTATCATTTGGACTCTGAAAATGAGAAAAGAAAGCATGTTTCTTAGTTATTAAGGTCACAAAGTGAAAGCTCTCTGTGCAAATCACCCACCTGTTCACCGTCAGTGATGTCATATAATAATGTACCTGCTCTGTCTCATTGTCTTGCCAGGCGTCTCGGTGTTTACTGAAGCAGCTAAATCAATGAGAGGAGAGGTGCTGACTGGGCTGCTGACAGATGAGCTGGCAGAGAAATGGTAATGGTGCTAAATCCAGTCTTGGCATTCCTGTTTCAAGGTTACATCTGACGCCAACAACCTTTAAGTGCTTCTCTCGAGCTCCTATTTCTGAGTGTGAAGTTGTAAATTAAACATTTAGATAAATTCTCTTGAATGTTTTTGTCTGAATATAACAAAAAAGACAATGTAATGTAATATATGAAGAGAAACTGAAGGTGCATTTTCAAAATAGCCCTTCTAGCTGTGTTTAAAGGCAGGGTGAGATTGATTGTTAGTTTTTCAGGTGTGTAATTCGCTCAGGAAGGCCAAATAGCTGATTAAAGATGATTAAATTTCCAGTCAATTACTGAAAGTACACCTCAGCCTTTAAATGAGCTACATTTATGAGTTGTGTGTGTTTGCTGTGCAGGGCGGCAGAGAACAACGTGGATCTCCCATCAGTGTTTGTGTTCCCGTCTTGGAGGACAAACGCTCATCCGTCCATCCTGTCTGTGTCCTCCTCTGCTGAGGAGCTGCTGTCACACATTACCACTGCACTGCTGCATCCAATGGTGAATAAAGCTATGTTTTTATGTGACTTTCTGTCCTCCAAAGATGTGTTTGCATTCCTAAATACCAGAAGGCTTTTTAAGTTAGCTTATTCAAACTATTTTATTGCATCTCTGATTAACTGAATGAATACAGCCGCCAAGTCTGTGGGCGTATCTTTATTTAAATCATGAAATAAAATAGCTGTAATAAATGATGTGGACATTACTTCCTGGGAGTTTGTTAAAGACAGGCTGGAATCCTTCCCTGTATGTCACATGTAACAAAAACCATATGTGGTTTTCCTCAATACGTCCGAGGCAACCTGAGGTCAGAGTGATGCGTCAGAACTGAGTTTACATTTGCTCCTTCAAATAAATACGATGTGCTGATGTGGAGACAACGATCTCTAATGCAGATGTTGCTCAGCAAGATAAGTCCTGCCCTCCCTTTGAGTGTTTATTATGCTGCTTTGTACTGATGAGTGAGTCCTCTCAGTGAGTTATAGGATTAACCCTGGGAGAGGTTTTGACAATAACAAAGCCGTCCTTTTGGTGGCGCTGTTGTCCCAATTTTTATCAAGGCTGAGCTCCACTGTCCAATCTGTCAGCTTTAAAGCAGAATATCTGTTTTTGAAGAAAATGATTTCTGCAACTTATCAAGCAGGAAGATGCAACATGTTGAGTGTTGCTGTTCATTAAATTCCACATGTTTGATTTCAGTCTATGTGTGATTTGGACTCTCACACTAAATGATCCGTGTTTTATTTTCAGCCCGAACTGACAGTGGAAAACCTGCCATCTTACTTCTCCCTGGGAAAAGCTCTCCTCATCCTCTTTGTGGGAGAAGAGGAGGACGAGATCGGGCTGAGGCAGAATCAGGCACTGGTGGAGGAGATGAGAGGAGTGTTAGAGCTGGGAGGGAAGAAGATGGACCAGTACCTGGCCTGCTGGATCCACCTGTGCGTGCATCAATCAGTCTTGATAGTCAATCAATACGGCACTTGATTTGGTGCTCCATCCATCTTTCATGTATGCAGACATGTATATTTATAGCTGAATTCTGTTTGTCTATGTTTCAGTGGCCGAACTCCAGCTGGTATGTCTGTCCTGGGCTCATACCTGGGCACAATGCCCCCCCTCCCCACCCTGGTTCTCACCCATCTGCCCTCTGGAGATGAAATCTATCAGTTCCCCACCAACACACCCATAGCGGCCCCCTCTGTCCTACAGTGGCTGCAGAAGATTGAGGATGGAGCAGAGTCACCAGCAGGTAAGGAGGAGGAACTGCTGGACATCTCACATAAAAGTTTGACAGAAGAGTTTAAATGTTTTTTATTATTATTATTTATTTGTCATCACAATAGAAAGGGCATCAAGGGATACTTTACATTTTTTATTCAAATACCCAAATTTTAAAGAAAAAGAATTGATTTTTGTAGTAGTTTTTTATAAAAGCCAAAGTCAGTATGTTTGAAAATCTTATAAAAACGTTCCTGGATCTGCTTCACAAAAACTGTCTTGTGCATGTAACAACAGAAGCAGAAATGGCAGCTGTGCACTGTGACTGTGCAGCTTGGACTCACTGTCGGTCTTATTGCAATGAAAGTTTCCACTTCAAGCAATAGCAGTCACATCAGTGATGATTTTAACTGCAGCAATGCCTCTCTTAACCGCAGTGATTACCTTTTTTTTTCTTTTTTTGCTTAAGGTGATTAAGTAACCACCTGCAGTGCTGAACACACTGTACGGTTACATTTCCACCTGGATGACTCTGGTCAGCACATTGTCAGCACAGTGTCTGCTGAGTGCACAAGACAGCCGGTTTACAGACATTATTACAATGCCACGTTAGACAGTGAGACTCTTTCTGATACAGTGTAACGCATTTAAGCCTGACTTATGCACCTTACACTCTCAGTTGATCAATGATTAGCGTTTCTCCCATTTTATGTTGCTAAATGCCTAAACTGTAAACGTGAAATTACATGTGAGACAAACAGAAAGAGGGTTAGGGTTACAAAAAGGAACCAGCTTATAATATTCACCCTCTTCTCTTACAGTGATGCACACATATAACATGATGAGATCCCAAACTTTATTAAGACTTAAAGGAATATGTCACTAATTTAAATTTTATAGGTCTGCTGACCCTCAGATAAACCTGCTGATAAAGCAGTGACAGGATCGAGCTTGTACCCTCCCTGTGTGAGGAATGTAAAGTTGTGTGCAAGAGGCTTCAGAAAAAGCAGCAAGACGTGTAACGAACCTAAAAGGTTCTTTAAAATTAAGGTGATTATTGTTCAGGCTTGAAGCCTCAGCTGTCTGGAGCCATTAATCTTCGACCTTTTGAACCCGGCAGTTTGGATAGAAGTGGGCCAAAATAAGAAGGCAAGCACGTTGTGGCTTGCCTCTGTTTATCTGAACCCAGTATTGTCATCCAGCACATTCCATCCATTCTCCACGGAGAAACCAGAAACCTGATGCCTTTAGAGATGCACAGTGGCTTGTTGCTTCCAGTTCTTTACTTCCTGACTGTTTTTCACTTCATGGTCTGTTTTCCTACAAGGCTGTTTTCAAAACACTATTTTTGCCAGAAACACGTGCTTTGTCAAAGAGCTTTAGCTTCTAACACTTTGAGTTTGGGAGAAAGCATTTAACTCCAGGGCTCTTTGGACTGAAGTTTACATTTCAGACTTATAAACAACTCAACAACCGCAACAAAATTTAGCCAGCTAGCCTCTGTTAGCAGGAATACTCTTAATATTAAGGTAGTTCTGATTCAGCCAACTAGCTAATGTTGTAAATAAACACAATACACAGACATAGAGATTAACTTCTTTACTTTTTTTTAGTTTTACAAGGCTACACACCCCTTTGAACTGGCCAGTTAACTTGCCTGGCTGGCTCTGAGTTTAGATTATTACTCAGTTTTAAATTTAGTGTGAACAGTGTTAGTTATTATGCTATTAAAAAACTGTTTTGTTGCTGGTTAAAGGCCTTCAAGTAACACATTGTAATTATCATCTCTGTCTCGGTCTGTCTCTGTAGGGATGTTAGGTGATGATAGCTGGCCTCCCGTTGCTGAATTCTATGACTTCCTCAAAGTCATGGACATGGAGGAGCAGCAGTCAGCCAAGAAACACACTCCTGAGAAGGAAGAGGTGGTGAATGTGAAAGAACATGTTGTGGAAAAGGCCTCCTCCTCCAGCTCTCCTGGCAATAACCCTAACATTCATTCTGAACTGTAAGATGTGAAGCATTTGATACTAAGAAATAATTAAACCTGTTTGTAAACTGATTCTGGACTCTGGCTTTTTCTTTTTTTGTAAAATTACTATTCTAAGATTATTCTGTTTCATTTTCTTAATCAAAATTGCAAATGCCTGTAAGCCTTGTGAACATAAAAAAACAGCTTTCATAATGTTTTACTTTCTGCCTGTTGTATGAACAGTGATGTTTGAATTACTCCCATGTGGGGGATGAAATGAAATCAAACTATGAATAGAAATTGCAGTGACTAAAGGTAAATGATATCAATGTACTGGAAATGTCTTGGAAAATAATACAGATGTAATCCTCATTATTTCACCTCCTGTCCCGATAGTGGCATCATGGGGTAGCTCTGTAATTTTTCCGGGCAGTCCAGACAAATCACAGGAGAATAGGCTGTTTGGGTTGGTCAGGTTTAATTAGGTTGGTTTTAGATGTGGCTCCTTGATATTGACTACTCTGAAGCAATTAGTCTCAGTTAGAAGGAAACATCCACACTAAATCACATACTCAAGGGGCTAGTTTCGGCTGGATTTCTCTTTTGAACTCTTGGAAGTCCTCAGTACTATTTAAAGTCTGGATACACAGTCTTCTTAGTGTTCTTATTGCGCAGACAGACACAAGAACTGAGAGTTGAGTTTGCAAGATGCTTTAACAATGCTGTACGGGCTTGGTTTATCAAAATATATTTAAAAAAACCCTGATAATTATGCTTTATACATTTAGATTTAAATTAAGCTTTTTAGATTAAGAAGTAAATCAATTAAAAATGAGCGCTAAAAAAATTTGCTGTATATTGAATAAAAATAACTGAACTGGATTTATGTCATATTTATTCCCTGCCAGAGTCTTGACCTCTTCGTTTTAAATGTATATTCTGGTCTAGAAGTGCTCTCTTTAAATGCAATGTTTTTCTCAGGTACAAAGATAGACCAGTAATAAGCCGAAATAGCAACGACAGTGATTTTAATACATAAGATTAACATTTTTCTATTTTAAAACAGACTTATTTACTCGTTTTTTTCAAACGCTTGAAACAGCGCCCCTCTTGGTTGTAGCGGTTTTTGAATGTTACCCGTGATGTGTGGTCAAAGACGGTATTGCACCCTCTCCGGCGCCTAATTAGAAGAAGCCAGGTGAAGTTAATTTAAAGCTAATTGGCGCTGTGAGGTCATTTTCATACCGCTGGGTAACTGAGAATGGACCCTCCTCTACGAAAGACACTCGTAAAATACGTGTTATTCTTTTCAAAGTGTGGCCTCACAGCAAACAACAAACCTTGGATAAGTAAAGTAAGACTTTTAGCCAGAGTAAGTGAACTGTTGCTTATTATGTCAGTACATCAAAAGTTAAGCTAAGTCAGTCGACGACCGTTAGCTAGCATCCATGGAGGGAAGAGATGAGCAGTTTTTATCTACAAACAAACCGACTTTCGACACGAATACTTCGTTTAAACGACAAAAAGAAGAATGGACGTGGACTTTAACCAAGGTGAGTCAGAAACACCCTCTTTCTGTCCGTCTGTCGGTCTACGTCCGTCTGTCTTTGCTAGCTGTGCTGGTAGCAGTTAAGCTAGCTTGTCAGCTGGTTTCTTGACAGTTTCATGACTTTCGGCTGCGTGTTTGTTCCTATGGTTTGTTCATTCGGTGTCATGTTTAACTCTGTCATGTTTATCTTCATATTATGGAGTTTATTAACTGCTGAAGCTGTTTGTTGAATGTTGTCTACATGAGCACATTTGTTTTGGCCTACCCGAGCCTATTAAACTATAAATTACTGGTCTTTCAATCAACCTCTGTGTTTGATAATTATCTTAAATAACTGGTATTTATCAATTCCTTTAGCTTCATATTTGAACGAATTATTTTTTGTCCTGACCCTAGTTAAGAGAGCTGTTAGTAAATGACAAGAGTCCAATGTTATTGCCGTTGAGGGGATATTTTCATCAAATTCAAACTTATCCACTTGATCCATAATTTTGTGTTGTGCAAGCATTTCTTTGAAAACAATTTTCAAAAACAGATTATCTCTTATATACTGATTGTTTTTTTGTTACTCGGTCAGAAATGTATTGCAAAAGTTAAAATAACAGCCAAAAAGCAGTCGACAAATAGCAGTGATTCTTTTCTTTAAATAAATCTCTCTTTCATGGTGTCAGTGTTGGTTTTGCTGAGCTCAATCAGTATCAAAGCAGAGCAAAAAAGCACGATTTAGAACCAAGCCAGGGTTTACACACCACAGGCGGCTGGATTTAGCTGTACATCTGTCTGGGTTTCTCAGTGGAGCTGGTGATTAGAATAGGATTAAAACCTGAGGTTCAGTTATTCTGTCTGGAAGAAGTTATGAAATATATAGCACTTTGTCAGTGTTTTGGGATTAAAACTCATATCTGATCTTAACTCGTGTGTCGGCTATGTAATGTATGGGAGTGCCAGTGTTTGCAGGAGAAAGTGAAATAACATAACTGCTGTCGCTTTCAGTTAGCTCTCCTGCTGTTGGCAGCTAACCTTGCTCTGTCCATAGGAGCTGAAGAGAGAATCAAACACATGAGATTAGAGTTTGGCAGTTTAGTTGGCCAGTAATCCCTGTAGCTGCAAAGTCTCTTATTTGTGATGACAATTTAAATCTTTACAGAGCTAGTGTCAGTCTGCGATGGCAGCATCAGCCGATTAAAAAAAAAAGGGATATCTTAAGTTGAAAAGGTTGCAGTGGAAGGTTTTTAGATTAACAAATACTAATGTATTTACATACATTTAGGTAAATATAGCAAAAAAAAGATTGTATAACCAAGAAGTAGAAACTCAGTATAGGGTGAAGCCTTATTAAGGCTTAA
>JAQNCA010000021.1:11822619-11837445 GCA_029783725.1 Acanthurus tractus
TAGTGTCACTGGAGCGTTCTTCATTTGAAGCATGCTGACTCCTTGCACACAGTGGATGGTTTGGTTTGTAAATGCAGGTTTGCACTTTTCCCTGATACAACAGGATTTTTCCCATCCTGTTCCTGCTATAGGAAGTGTGCAGCATCTGGCCAGTTGTGTGCCTTTAGTCAAACAAAACCTCCATTGAACATATTTGAGGATTGGTGATGAAGAATTGAAAGCCTATAGGAACAGCTTGCCCTTTCTCATGGGTCATTAATAAGGGTTAAAGGTTAAACTGTGAGCTGACAGAAAAAGGTTTCTGTCATGTGAGACCCAGCGACTGAGGGAGATTGGAGCTGTAGATCAATACAAATACTGCATGGATGCAAATTTCCAACAGATAGTATTTATTGTTAAATTTTTTTAGGCTTCTGATTGGCCAGTATGGCTTTCTGGTTAACTGTCTATAAGCACTTGTTGATTTTGAATGCTCTTGTTAAATATTTAATTATGTTTTTGCATTTTCATCATGAAATTAATTTAAAACAGCTTTTGTGTATGTTTTTTTTAAGAACAGAAAAGCAAAAACTGTTTTAACTCGTGGAGGAGGCTTTAGGACAGATTCAAGTAGTTCCTATGTGTTGACTGCTCCGGTCACCCACAAACATTAATATATTTATGAGTGAACAATGATGGATGCAGGCTTGAGGGGAGAAGTGAAGAAATCAGGCAATTTTATCAATTTTGGTCAGTGTGTAATTTAAGAGTGATGTGAATGTCAGGATCTATTGGCTAGATAAATATTGAAAGGATGTGCGTGTGTGTGTGTCATTGATTGAGGAGCAGAGTAACAGACCTCTGAGTCGTCCCATTTGGGCTTTTCACTGTGCCCTTGAGAAAGGGTGCACATACAGGCACAGATATATGGCAGAGTTGATGAAGTGGTCGTAGTAAACTGTCGTAAATAAATCACTTGGGAGTTGCGTGATCTCACACACACACACACACACTCTCTCACACACATTTTGTTTAAAGCACTGTATGAGTAATTGCTCTTTTATAACCTGGGTCAATGTACAGATACCATATATGCTGTGTGTATAACCCAATTGTACACAAACAGTTGTGTCATGATAAACTAAAGTGCCATACTTTGCCGTGTAAATGAATGAGATCATCACAGAAAGAAAAAAACAGCTCAGTATGAGCATCATTTATGTCTGACTGAATGTGAACTCTGCAAAACCATCTGCCTTTTTTCTCTGATGTGGTGTAAAGAGGTATTTTTCCTCTTTCTCCTTGGATAAAGGAAATAGACTTTTGTCGGATTAAGTGGTATTTCAGATTTATTTAACATGGCTGGAGATAAATCTCAGACTGCAGAGCACAGAAACCATTTACAGAAGTACTTTTCCTATGATGGAAGTGATATGTTTATTCGCTAGTTAGTTGTGTAATATTAAACTGTCACATCTTGTTAGTTGTTTCATCCTGTTGCAAAACTTCAAATATCTGTTAGGGTCAGAAACCATCACAAGAAACAGCTACTAGTAGCAGCTTGAATTGGTTTGCAGCAACTTTTTTTTTTACTGGTTAGGACCTGTTTGAATGGTTATGTAACAATGACGCTCTGACCTAATGTCATCACAGATACCAACTGTATGGAGTTGATGTCTGTGATACTTGATGTAATTTCAACACATTAAATCGGTATACTTCACCTTTTACACTGATAAAACAAAAGCCAAATGATTTATAAGTATTTGATACTGTATCATCTTCTTGTTAAAGTTTACTCACCATCTTTCACTAATTCTCAATGTTTTTCTGTTATATTATCTGTAAGAAACCGCTCTATTCCTCTGCTTGTCATTGTGGGTGTGTGCATCCACAGCACATTCAAAAATAAAGCCGTTTTAAGAGTGCTGAGCTATTTTTCAGTATTTTATTTTTTGTACCTCTTGCATATTTGTCTAATTTAGTCTACATGTGGTTTACTTGACAGAGCAGTGTTTAAAAGGACACATCTAAGTTTTCGAAAATTGCATCACTGTACCATAGTAAAGCCTTTAAAACCAAAATAAAACAACGCTCAAATTCTAATATTGATTCTAAACCTGGGTAACAATATCGAGTCTCAAAGCATATCCATAAACATCTATCCAGTGGCTGGCTGCAGTGTGTGTTTGTGAAGGTGTGTGTTTGGAGTCTGGGTAAATCCCTCGCTATACTGGCTCGACTTGACTGTTTGTTTTATGGTTTGGTGGCTCAGTAAAAGGTGTTGCTTGCTTTGATGATATGTGCCATGTTTCAAACTGCTGATGTAATCACCACAATGCCTCCCTTCCCTTTTGGTATAAACAGAGCAAAAAACACTGAAGCTGAGAAGTTCATGTGTGGGTTTTCACACCTCTTATGAGTAACCACAGCTTTGCTTGCATGTGCACATTGGAATCTCTTGCATTTGAAAACCCTGGTTTGTTTGTGTTTGTTTGTGTGTGTGTGTGTGTGTGTGTGTGTTTGTGTGTATGTCGGTTGCTTCCTCTTCAGCAATCCTCTTTGCTCTGTGTTGTTGGCTGCCATCCAAAAACAGACTCCAACAACACTCATATTCTTGGTTCCTTATCGAATGCCAGCAACTGAATATATTTCATTAGTTTCAGTCACACAGTCTGAAGCAAATGAACAGTTGCTCTCACCTGCAGTAGTACGAACAACTTGTACTTGTACAGTAAGGGGGACTTCTGCAAGTTCCAGGGGGCTTGTGGAGGGAGCTGACTTAATTTTAATAAGTAGAACTTGTGATGTATATAATTGATATATCTTTAAAAACAGTTATTGCCTCAATTGTAATTCTCAAACAAAAGAAATCAGAGAAAACTATTGGGCAAGAGCAGAGATTTTCAACCAGCAAGCTAAAAGTTTAGAGAATAGCTACATTATCCAAAAGTTGCTTAAATGAATTAATATTGTAAACACCTGAAATGGTCATCTTAAAGTAATGTTTTAATGACTAAAATTGCTCAGTGCAATAAACAAAAGCTGAAATGGTTAGTTAGAAAACAATGGATTAAATATTACAATACTTCAGGTTGTTTTAGTATGAATGCAAATTTAAAACTAGCTAAAATATTGACAATTCCATTGTATGAAAAAATATTGTAACATTATCAGTTGTGCAATTAATAGTTATATATACATATATATATATATATGTATATATATATACAGTTTAGAATCCATTTTGATAAACTCATTTGCACATGACAGTGGTGTTGTGGATGAAATAGTACTTGACTTCATCAGAAAGAGCAATGGAGGTGTGTCTGACGAAAGTGTTTGGGAAATGTAAGCAGCTTCTCAGGAAAGGAGTCAGAAATGGCTCCAGTCAACAGTGACAGAGAACATTTCAGAAGTGTGACATGTTTTGGTTTGTCATGAGCCTGTATGACATTCTAGGAATTAAAGCAGAAGCTCCCAACTCAGTTTCTTTAGAAATTATAGAGGAAACACCCTCCCCTCCAATGCAAACACACTTAGCAGAAGAGAAAGCAGGGGACAAAGATCAATGAATAGTTCTCTCTCTCTTATTCATCTTGTGATAGTCATACATATCTGAGTGGGCGGTACTGTAGTGCAGCTGCAGAATGTGGTTCAGGAAGAGTCTTTATAAATATAGGTACTATTTTTAAGGTAGCTGAAATAAAGCTAATGAATGCTGCTGAGCCGTGGTCCAAATTATTGTCTAAAATGTTAAATCTGCTCTATTATATCTACAAGCACATCATCAATCACATTACTGGTTTAGACTGTGAGCTGTCTGTGCTTGGTTTATTTATTCAAATCTTCAGTTACATTTTTCATCTTCAGTGATTGGCCCCTTTGTTTTTGTCCCTGTTAGATTCAAGCTGAACAAATACATGTAGTGTTTGCTACATTTGGAAGCACATCATCCATTAAGGGAATGTAAGTCTGGTAATGATTAACTCACAGACAACACTGAAAAAAACATTATTTTACCTTAGACATTTTTATCTACTTTTCTGTTTTTAAAGATGATTGTGCACAGTTTGGGTTTATGCATTAATATCTCTACATCCAAAGCATTAAAATGGAGGTTCTGGCAGATAACAAGGGAGTCTAGCGTCTAGCAGCTCAGCATTAAGGGGAGAGATAAGGAGAGGCCTTTGAATATTTATGGATGATGAGGGGTCAGAGGGAGAGGAAGTTTAAGATGGAAAGTGATCAGGTTAGATTATATATGAGCAGGAGAGCAGGGGAAGTGGAGGGAAGGGAGTGGATAAACAGAGATAGATGGAGATCTGTCAATATTTATGAACAGTTTAGGGGGTTAAAAATAATATTTTTGTTCCGGCAAACTCTGCAGCTTTGGTTTGAGCTCTTCCGTATTCATTCTCCTACTTGGAGCAGCAGTGTTGTGTTCCTGTCACTGCAGGACCACCAGCCGCAGTTTGATCATTTAAACAGTCTCTTACAATCAAACACACATATGACACACATATATAATAAATATACTTTGCTTTAGCTTATAGCCAATTCAAACAAACAAATTTATCAGCAGAGCTTCCAAATCTGGAGACCTTAGCTTTAACTTGCCAGGAAATATCATGATATACTGCAACACTGTTAAGCATTTGTTTACTTTAGAAAAATGATTAAAAAGAGCCTCACAAATTGATTAATATGGGACGAATTGGTGCACACTCAAGTCATTAAATACACAAAATGATTTACAACTTGAACTTGAACTTGAACTTTATTTTTGGTTGTTCACATTAAAAAAAAACTGTACATTTCTCTAGATTAAAATTATTATAACCAAAAAAGGGTTGGGCATCAGCCCTCCCTGTACATCACATCAAACAACTCAAAGCAAACAAACAAAGCAAACTTTCAAACATTTATTTTTTTCCAGTTATGTTACATTTTTCCATAACAATACGTAAATTATAGTCTTATAATTTCTATAATTTAAAGTCTTGTGTTTTATAAAATCTTTGTGTAACTGGTTTTTCTTTTTGCAAGCTTTTTCCATACCTTTTGTTATCCACAAATTCTGCCTACTTTAAGGTTTTACTTTGATTTTCCTCACTGGACAATGACAATCATACAATGGCATGAATATATCAAGAAATGCATGAAAGGAATCATTTGTATGTTCAACATAAACCTCTTTCCAATCATGGTTATCAAGTTCAGCTTTAAAGGCCTCAATTGTTTCTAGTGTTCTCACTCTCTGTAACTTGTAATCACATACTCTATTCATCTTCAACTTATGCTTAAACACTGCAAAAACAAGCAAATGATTCCTTAAATCTGTCAGTAGCAATCCACTGATAACCGTCTTCTCAGTTATATTAATGAAAATATTGTCAATTAACGTTGCGCTATCCTTAGTTATTCCACTGGGTTTTGATATTAAAGGATGTAGTCCCAAACTGAACATATTGTTAATAAAAGTCTGTTGTTTTTAAGTGTTTGCATGATTTTAACAAATTAATATTGAAGTCCCCACATACCAAGAGACCCTTACTTTTATGTTTGGAATATAGCTGAGATTATCCGATGAAACTCATCAATGCATGATCCAGGATTTCTATAGATGCAGCTAATTAATATATTTTTTGCTTGTTCATTTCTGATTTCCACAGTAACACATTCCATCAAGACAACCACAGTCATTGTCATTTCTTGAATATTCTCACACTTTAGACCCTTTTTCACAAATAGGGCAACTCCACCTCCCCTTCTGTTGACCCTCTTTTCATGAAATAAATCATAACCTTCTAATGCAACGTCCTTTTTATCATGACCTAACCAGGTCTCTGAAACTGCTACAACACTAAATTTCAATTGAAAGTGGTGTAAATCTTTGATTTTAGCAAAGTTTCTGTAGAGACTCCTACTGTTCAAAAGGATCATAGAAAAATGTTCATCTGTTGCTGGGATGTCATCTTCAGAGTAGTATCCACTGTCCAAGTTGAGCTTCTCAGATAAGTATCCATCAGGATCAGTGTCTTTTTCTAACTCATAGGGCTGTAAGTCTGTAAGGTCTTCTATTTTTTTAGATTTTATTTTAGTTTACTTCCTTTTCTTTTCTTCATAGTTTTGTTCCTTATTTATGTTGATTTGAACAAGTTGAATTTCTGGTCAGTTTCTGCTGAAGAAGTCTTCATAACACTTCCACACATGTTTTGCTGATTTGCAGGTTGATGGCTTCTTAAAAACTGCTTGTACTGATATAAAATATGCAGATTATCTATGTAAAATTAGAATTAAAGCAGACCAGTGAGTATATATTGTGTAATCCAGTCTGCACTAACATGGCTCACGCCGACGAGGTGATAGTTTCATTTGTTTTCATCCTCAATAGTGACACAGTATTCTCAGTTGTTTCAAATGGTGTTAAGAGATGAGAGAAATTTCACAGACTGACTTTATATTGAAAGCATTTAAAATATATACATGTTCTCTCATTAAGGAGGAAACAGAAGCACTGTGGCCAAATGTATTGACAAACAAAACCTTCCCCTTACTTTAATTAGCTACCTTAGTTTCCAAAGCCAATCAGCCGATTGAGTCACTTGACACATAATCTTTTGACTGATACATTATTACCCTTTTCATATGCTTAACCTTCACATAATTCATGTCAACAAAATCTAATTTATTTGATGGTATCTAACATAATGTGGCCAACTGTTCTATCTCTTGATTTAAATTCATTAAAGTAGTACCATCTGAGAGTGAGGTGCCTCACTCTCAGCCTTTAGGGAGAAATTTGATGAAGTTGACAAATTCTAATTGAACTGACTGAGGTCACAAGGAGAAATATAATAGATTTTTATGGTGGATCTTCCCTTTAGACAGGAGCCTTTTGAGACTCATCGACCTTCACTTTATTGATTCTCAGTAATACCACAACCAGAATGCTCTCTGTTCTGTATCATTGTCTCATAACCGCAGTGTGACAAGGTGCACTCGCATGAGCAACCAACAGGAAGATCAGCCAAACTGCAGATAAGCTCAAGCTCTTCCTTCCAAAACAAGATTGCTGTTTAGATGAAGTACATTTTGCCAAAAATAACAAACCTGACTGTAAAACGATTCATTTAAATAAGCACCTTGACAACACAGGGACGGACCCAAACAAAGTCAAATTTAGCTGAGGAAATTTGTGAAAACTCATTTCTGGCTAAACACAAGACGTAAATAGGAAGTGATGCATGTAAATTAAAAGTTATATAATGACTGTCAGCATCATAATATTAAATAATGAGATATTAAATCAAAGTTATGAAACTGTTACACATTTTTGTTCTCTTCTTTTGGCAGAATTGAGCCTTCTTACATTTTCATTTTCTAAAGAGAAAAGAAACATGTGCTGGACACAGTGTTTGACTGATAATTCTGGGAAATTTGGTAAAAAACATCAACAATACAAACCAGCAGTGCAGATGACGCCAAAGTAAACATGTGAATGATATTTAAACCAGACTCTCCATCACTTGCTGACACATGATGCCAGGAACAGCCACATAGCCCCTCCACCACCATACACAAACTCTCACACAAACACACTACATAGCAATAAGTTAAAACTCCATTTGAAACACATATAAAGCCAAAAGGGCTGCAGTCTCATCCAATCAGAGAACATTTGTGGTAAAGCTTCACTTTGAAAACAGGCTGCTCTGGGTTAACTGTAAAGTCCAGGAACACGTTTCCATCCAGGATGAACAGAGCGTGGGAATACTGAGCCAGTCACATTTTAGGCTTGTAAGAATGTTCTACTTTTTAGGGAGATTGTATCTGAAAAATTCCCAGCTCTAATCAGTCAGTATCTGACATATTTACCCTTTTCTTAAGTAATTGAGAACTTTTTTTTTTTTTTTTAGCTGCCCATATTCAAGTTAATTTCAATGTTATGAGTTCTGTGCATTGAGGTTTAAAGTAAATCAGTTCCATCTTTGAAATCCTCTGTTAAAACAAGTTTTAAAGACTTTATTTTTCATTATCCTCCAGCTGTAACGTTTTAGGTTTCAATTTGGACTAGAAAATTAAGCGGCAGCCCAAACAATAATGCAAAAATGTGTGGTGTCAATAAAGAAAATAAGCATTTAGCATCAGTCAAACTATTTTTTGATAGCAACTGCCACTCTACTGCTAACAAATTTAAAAGGATTTTTACCCTTCCCTTGGGTGAACCCTTGAGACAGAGGACTACATGAAGGCCAGTGTTCATTTTCTCAGATAGTGCTGACTTGCACCTTCTGATTACCCGAAACAGAAATACCACACAAGTTAGTAACTTGAAACTTTCTGCAAAGGCACTCAAAGAGATTAACTACTCTGCATGTAACAAGAAATCCGTAACTTATCTTCATTTACCTTAGGCCACAAATCTATCAAGGACAGAGAGAGTTTAAAACTGCCATATATGTAAAAGATCCTGATTATGAGAACTAAAGCATAGATGGATCAAAGAACAATTTTGGCTTCATCTTTTGTTTTTCTTTTGATGGTTTGTTTTGAGAAGGAGACATGACTTGCAATCAATATCATCCATTTAGCCCCAGCATGGCCACAAGAACATCAACAGAAAACCACAGTAGCTTCCTCCTGCCATCTAAAGAAGACATACTTTCTGTTTCAGATACTGTGAAGTAGCTCAGAAAGCTGGTGGGAGGATGGAAGTATGTTGCTAGCTCTGCCTGTTAGCCAGCATTATTGGGAGATCAGTTTCTTGTTGCAGGTCCTGACAAGGCTCAGCGTTGGCTCACGTTCAGGACCAACAGACTTCCACAAACACACACCCACATAACACAAACTGTGCAGCCAGTGACACAGAAACCTTGTAACATTGCAATATTTTGCTGATTTCTTTAAAGTAACACCTAGTACAGAATCTTAGATGAATTAATAGTTTTTAGACAACCAGAAAGAAAAAAATAATAATGGAAAATCTTTGAGCTTGAGTTTGTTTCCTTATAAGACCGTATCTGGCTTTGTATCAGCTACTGACTCATAACTCTAACTGCTTATTGTAAGGAGACTATTACCTGAGTTAAATGGCCATTTCGCAACAAATGACTCAACACCAAGTAGAGCAGATACTTTGATGTCGTAATAATTTGCGTTCTCGCATAATCTCAGGAAATGTTCTGTGATCGCTTTTTAACCTGAACTTGTTTAAATAATAAGAAAATAATCCACAACTATTAGCTTACATCAGGGAAAATATCACTGGAAATTCAGCAAATAAAGAATATGCAGGGAGTGATAAAAAACGAAAAACAAATAAAACAAATAAAAAATAAATAAAATAAAACAAATTATTGAAACAGTTATGTTGAATAGGACATTTAAGGTCAGCACATTTTGAAAGGCTTCTTTGCAATCATAATTTTGTGGACTAGACTAGGACAATAGACATGTGAGTGTTTGTGTTATGGTGGAAGTGAGTTAAACAAAATAGAAACCATTTCAGAATAAACTCCCACGCAGACCTGCTGAGAGTTTGATATGTGTGGTCAAAGCAGGGTATGGAAGGACAATTTCAATGAAGTCATAGTGAAACTGGATGTGTTCAGACCTGAAACGGGGGAAAGATAAACCGTGAGAGTTTCACACAGAAAAAAATCACAAATTGACTGTGAAGATCCCAGACTCTCAGACATTAATGTTGTAATGGTTTGTGTTTTCCACCTTTTTCTCTTTATCTGTCAGTTTGAAAAAGGTGGTACTTAACAGTGGGGTCTGTTCATTCTGTTTTGTTTGTTTTTAACATGTAACTGGACAAAATCATGTTGTATTTATAAAAAAGTTAGTCTAGCCGATGGGAATAGCAGACTTAGCCAATAACGATGGAAATTCCTATGTTGAAAGATGATTACAAAGTTTAAATGCAGTAAATGGTTTTTTTTTTAATAGAAGCTAACGAGAAATCATATCATAACCAGGGAACTGATACTTTAAACTTTGTATCATGTTGTCAGATGGTAATTTAATGTCATTAAACTTTCTTAGCAAAATGTTTTCCATTGTCCCTATATTCAAAATCTTTCTCGATTATTACAGCGTCTCTTCTGGAGAAACAGACTTATGAGTTACAATAAAGTTACAGGAAAGCACTTTCCTACTCATTTATTTCTGTGCATACTTTTTCTGTCACTGTGGTTTAGAGGTATCATAGTCTGAATGATTTGTTATGTAAGCTTGAAGGAATAAATGAGACACACACACACACACACACACCCACACACACAATGAACTTCTTCCCTAGAAATGTCTAGACCACTGACTTCTCACCCTGTCAACTCTCATACAGACAAACACACAAAGCACACCTTTTACCTAGTCAACTTTGGACATTTGCTTTTGACTTTGCCAGTTTCCCTGAACTCATAACATCACATGTCTGTGTATATAGTTCATGCTCAAAAGTTTGTTTTTCTGCTTTCCTCTGTGAACAGATGTATCCTGTAGGGATACACAGACCCATCTCTGTGTATCCTCAACGAACAGATAGCAACTGCAGCTGCAAACCACACTGCTGTCACTCAAGTTCATTCAGTTAATATTGCATATCACTAGTTACAAACTGTTTGGTGTTATTAGTTTAAGGAACATGTCAATCTAATCAGTGTTATTTTAATATGAGGATAAATGCATGACACTCCGCCATGTCTCTTAAACAGAGTTGGGGGCATTTGTCTGATGTGTTTGACAGTATGGATATGTGTTTGTTATTTCCATGAAGAAACTAGTAGACAGTTGAAGCCAGTATCTGCATTTTATCTTTTGACCTTGGGTAACTGTGTGTTCTGCCCCACTTAGTGAGAGCATCTCATGGCTCAGCTGTATTTAGCATCAGTGTCACTGGCTTCATACAACCTCACACTCAGTCTGCTATTGAATCATTAAGTTTAACTAAGTTCAGGACACAATGTCATTAATTACTTGCACACCCTCATGCAATCTAATCAAGCTAAAGCTTTTAAACCCGGTCACTAAACTTACCTTGTCGAATACAGGGGATGCTCAGTAGTAATGGCAGGCAAACAGGTTTGGCAGGTGTGTTAACATGTATGCCAGCAATCATTCACGCACGCTTGCTAAATAAGTCAGATGACCTGCAATGAAACCTCTACAGCTCAGTGTTTGCCTTTTTTTTACTGACAATGTACCAACTGTACAGGCATTAGCTTGAGCTGGCTAGCAAGCCATGTACTGGCCCTGTCTGTCGGATTGCGTCTGTTTAGCTTAGCCTGTCACCGAACTCAGAAACTTTGGCTCCTTATCTTATTTGCCTCCAGTCTCTCTCAGTTGTCCTTTTCTCTTTAAGTGCATAAAACCAATTCATAAAACCTCGGGATGATTGCATATTTGTATTGAAACTAAAACACTTTGTACTTGCACAGGTGCACATTTGCATCTAATCCTGTCTTTCTGTTGATGTTTTTGCCTGAAGAAACACCTCATAGTTTCTCACAGTCAAATTGGTGTGGTGTGCAGCATTGAAAATGCATTCTTTAAATGTATTTTTAATGAATGCTGGTGACTCTGGAAGCTGCTTACATGCAGATGTTTTGAAGTTGTCATTGTAATCTTGCTCATACAGCTGAATAAGTTAAGGAAAGCTTCTATGTTGCTATATTTGAGTATACCAGGCGTCCAGAGACCGTCTGTCACCGCAGCGTGTAATAGTGGACATTTAAGAGTTATGCAATCCTGCTTCTGTTCTGATCTCTGCGCTGAATGACCACAGGGAAAATCCCTCTGCAGATCATGCATCCTTTCTCACTGTCCGTTAACTCTCCAGCTTACTCCCTTTCTGTCTGTCTGTCTTATTTAGTGTTTCTCCAAGTAAACGAGGCATGAGATTAGTATTGATGTCACAGGGAAAGTGAAGGAGAGCAGTTACGGTTTGCAGAGGAAGTGGTTTTATTCAGGGGAAGAAAAGAGGCATCTGTGAACAGTGTGACCTTACTCACAAATCTACACGTCATCTGTGTCACATGTTGCATTTCTAAACAGTTAGATGTATTCAGCAGGTGAAAGGAGGGGATGTCATTATATTTGCATGTTCTTTTTAGTCCTATAAATGTCACATTTTCTGTTCTGTATTGACATTGTGTATGCAAAACACAGTAATTCCCAGTTTAAAGGGGATTTTTTCTTTTTTTTTTCACCAATCAAAATGCTTTCTTATAGCTGTAAAGGGACTGTTAGATTTTTTTTTACTTCAAAGAAACCACTTCCTGCTGCTCATTTCATATAAAAAATCTTGAAGCCAAAGTGAAGAGGAATTTAATGGAATGACCGCATTTTGTTCTCAAAGTCAGCTGTGTCGGAGAACTATCACTGCTATTGTCTGCTGTAACTTCATGTAAAAACTCTCTGAGCTTTGTTACCTGGTTGATTAGCTTTAGATATTGCAAGGGGATATTGTAAAGTGATACACCTACACAACAGACAGGATAAATAAGCTGCAGGCGCCAGTCTGGTCATGGTTTGGTCATAGTTTGTTAGATTGTGCAAACTGCACCAGCACACCTCCATCATGTTAACATTTCGGTAAATTCCTCTATTTACCATGCAGTCTGGTTAGATGGAAAAAGCACTCATGGTGTCTACATGGCACCAAAATCTGCTTGTGGACTCTCTGGGCGAAGCATGGCACAACCGTGTCATTGGCTTGCCTCCTGGCTCTGGATGAAGAGGGGTGTTTACCTTCGTGCTCTGCCTTTACTTTCCCATGACAGTGACAACAACATGCTGTTGTTTTAGCAGGCAATGTTTTCCATTTATTCTAAGTGTGTTAGCATGCTAATATTTGGTCAACAGCACGAAACAGAAAGCTTAACTGAGGTTCACAAGATTAAAAGTCAGGGATCGATTCAGTAGCTGTTGAGATGTTTCTGGACCAAAGAGGTGGATGGACTGCAGCCATCCCAATAAAGCTGGTGGAAGCCATGTTGATACCACACCCACATAGCCAAAAACAATGATATAGTTAGAAGTTGATTGTGTCACGGGGATCACTGTCTAAGGATTGCATACTTTGCCCTCTTATTATCAGGAACTGAATCAGTCAGAGTTGGTAAGATTGAAAGCACTGGTTCAGCTTGCCTTTGAAATTTGCTTTCTGCTGTCGACCGAAATTCAGCTCAAAATCTCCCTATTTGGATTTTGATTTTTACCTTATTAGGCAGAGAAGTCTTTGACTCTGAAGTTTACATCTTTAACCGCGTGACTTGATGTTATTTCCATGAAGACAATAAAACAGTTTTAAAGTTAGATGAATGTGTCTTTTATTTAAGTCAAGGTGGTGAAGATAAGAGTAAAGTTTCAACTGGGAATGTAAAGTCTGACAGGAAAGCACAGAAACAGATGATTTTGAACCATTTTTGGTATAGACTTGACTTTTACTTTGGTTATGTTGGCTCTCCGACTTGTGACTGACAGTCTTGCAGTTGAGAAATCATCATGTGATTGTTAAAAATGTGTTTTGGAGACTGTGAAAGCTTTAAATTTTCCTCGCAGATACATAACATATACTTATGTCTCAAAGCAGCTCCAACTATGTTCTCAAACATTTGCAATGTCATAAAAATATGAACAAAACTGTATCAAAATGTCAAAGATTATAGTGTGAAATAGTGCAGCACAGATAAAACACAGATCTTCATCTCCTCTCAAACACAGTAATGGATTATCTGTGATTAAATGGTTTAATAAGCACCATTAATATATTCCAAAAAAAAGTAGAATAAGCTGGGGAACTAAATATTTATTTTTACTAAACATTAAAAACTGAAAAAAATATTTTTGTTTTGATCAGATGACTTTTAGCCTTCCCCTTCAGCAGTGAAATTATTAAAGATCACAAGCTCAAACCCCTTTCTCAAGTCATCAAACTACTATGCTGATCTGTATCTTCCTCTGACTTACTTCCCCCAGAGCTGTACTTTCCTGTGTGCATGATGACCTGCTGACCTTTTTGCTGAGAAGCTGCTTTTTTTTTTTACTTTGACCTGCTGTTCACCTACAGATCATCAGCTGATACCTGCAGCAATAAGATAAGAGACAGTCCTGTTAGTATTTATTTGTTGGTATTTACTTTTTTTAAGTGATGTAAGTCAGAAAAAATGCTAACACTTATTAAGTTTGTAGAAAAAAAACTTAAACGACAGTGACAACCATCAGAGTTTAAGTTTTTAAAAGTTTAGTTCAAGCATTCAGAGGTAAAACTGGAACAGGAAACTATGACAAAACATTGATATAATTTACCGCATCTATTTTTTTATCTACCTAGCTTTATGTCTTTCTCAGAAGTTGTTGGTGTCATAAAGTGCACATGTAAGTGGAAAGTATGATGCATCAACTGCGTGTGCTTGTGTGTATGTGGTTTCTGCGGAGGTAGTTTTCATGACTAGAAAAAAGACCCTGGTAAATTTTAGTTTGACTAAGGCAGACACAGATTGTGTGATCTGATTATCTGACAGATTTTTTAAACCTTAATAAAACACCGTAATGATGAATTGAAATGGCCAGCTCAGCTTTTTTACCATTATTTAATTTCAGCTCTTTCAAATCCCACAAAAAGTCACTCAGAAGTTTTCCTTAGAAGGTTCAACTATTTTTTGATTTCCTTGATGCCATCAATCAAGACTGATAAGTCTGACAAAGACTGAGGAACTGAAATGTGACACTAAAATACGAATAACTATGTAATTATGATGCCTAATCAAGCAGTATAGTCATATCATATCATATCTCGTATCGTATCGTCTCGTCTTGTCTCGTCTTGTCTCGTCT
>JAQNCA010000021.1:12143232-12162282 GCA_029783725.1 Acanthurus tractus
GCTCTTCCGATCTTCTAAGATACATTAACATACTTGTTTTTTTTTTTTTTTTACAGTAGTTGCGACATCGCGAGAAACCACGATCAAAATCCCGCGATGTTTGGATTAGTAACATTTCAGATGCGTCTGTCAAGTCAGCTAGTGTTAGCTTGATGCTCACCGGAAGTACGGAAATTGTGTTGCAGTTAGACTCACCGTTGGAATATGTTTTATTTTATATCAGTGATACATTTTTTATGGCGAACAATTATTTTTTTAATATGCGATATATAATAAATTCAACGTCATCTTGTGTGATCCCTTTAGTAATTTTATTGACGTTGGCTATGTTTGGTCAAGTTGTTATAATTTTGATCTGTTGTTATTTAATAAAGTCATATGTTATCTTAGATTAGCTATTTAAGATCGACTTTAAATTGAATATCGCATTTTTTTTTACTTTAATTTTGGCGTGACCGGATGTTCTTCTGTGTCACTTCAGCTAGCTTAACCAGAGCATGACGGCTTCATCTCAGCTTGTTGAGGAGCGAGCCGACATCAGCTGAGTTTGCAAGAAGTGCCATCCTTGAAGCTAAATTACGGGAACAGCCAAGTTAAATTCAACAAAATAGCATTTAACAAAGTTTCGTGCAACTATTAAGCCAATGAGATAACTGCCATCGGTCGTTACCACAGAAACAAGTAGAAGCTAAGGAGAAATAACATTACATCAAACCCGGCAAACAAAGAGGTCCTCTTTTCAACGACAACATTTTTCCTCCATATTCTATAGTTATGAGTCATGTGGCCGTCGAAAATGTCCACGGTCTGGAGCAGCAGGTAAGCCACGACAGTTTAATTTGTCTTGCATCGTCAGTTATTTAAAAGTGTTACAGCGGCAAGGATAAATGTTAGCTTGCCGGTTAGCTTAAAAACACCGCTAACGAGATGCTATCGTGCTAGCTAGCTGGGTGCGTTTCATTTTGACACTTCCGTGACCAGCGGCGGCTGCGGGCGGGGAGGCATGCGACGTGGAAAACATTTGGTTTCTTCAATCGTTGACGATTGTTCGCTCATCTGCGCTAAACATGAGAATTGTTTCAAGTGTTTTAAACGAGAATTAATCCTGTTATTAAATGTGGTTGTCATCTTTGTCTGCGGTCGAGTAATTAATAATTTTAATCAAATGACCGAGTGCGCCACAGTGACCCGTCGGCATTTCTCTGTGAACATACCCAGCGTACCCTTCAACTATTATCCTCACTGCGTTTGTCTTGCAGCTTGATACAATAATAAAATGGAGGTATGCGGAGATTAACCAAGCGTGACTAAAACTGTGAAACTGTGCGATGTTTGATGGTTCAGTCCGCTGACTTTCTGATTTCACGAAGCATCGGACAGTTTTCGTGTTTCTTTTCACTGCGTCCTTCTTGAAAAAAAAAAAGGCTCATTTCTTCTGCGTCACCAGCAACGTAGTCTAGCTGTGTCTGACTGGGGAGACAGTTGGATAGCAACAGAAAAGTACTGTGTGTGCTCAAGTGGTATTTTGAATGGGTTCAGTCGGTAAAATGCTGGACGTGAAGCCCCGGCCTAAATTAAACGATTTATGCATAATCTTCCACATACAGGATGCGAAAAAGCTGCTCAAAAATGCTTTTGCATCTGTTTTTTTAAGCCCAGTTCACTAAATGTCACTGCAGTGGAGAAAAGCATCACACACCAAGAACGAAATTCGCTCTTTTGAAATAAAACCTTTTATATTCAAAGTTGTTTCCTGAACCGTAATTTGATTCTCTGGAAATAGAAAACTGGATGCACCGGCATCAAAGCTTTTGTCTTTTTATGCATTTGCTCTCCTTTGTTGTTAAGCACGTCAGACCAGCTGAGTGCAGCCTGATGACATCACCATAAACAGGATTTCTGCGTGTCCAGGCTAAAACAGCTTCTCAGCTGGTATGCAGAGACGTCTGGTGTTGAATTAAAAGAAGTCGAAACCAATTCAGTTTCTTTTCTCCTTAAATCTGAGCAGTTCAATCACCGTCTAGTGTCTGACGCAAAGCTTTTTGATTTGTTATAATAAACCAGAACACATTCTTTGCTTCTGTGTTGACGTAGGCAGCATGTTTTGGTGGCACATGCTGTGAGAACGAGCGTCCTGAACCCTCAGAGGTGTGGAGCTCCTCTGGAAATGATGGAGTGCATTTGTTGTGTGTGTTCTTCTGACCATTTGTCTTGTTTCTCCAGCTCGCTGTCCTAGACTTGAGTGCAGCCGACGGACAAACTGGAGGCACTAACAGTAAGCAGTCGTCATGTGTTTGTTTCAAGTGTTCAAACCTTTGAGTTTTTGTTTTTTTCTTTTGTTAGTGAGTGTGTGTAGACGCTCACAAACCTGAATGTTTTATCCCCAGAAGTAATTAACCATGGTAATAAAACTGGGTGTGTCATAAAGACAGCAAACAGGGAAGTGCTCAGCAGAGAATAAATCTGAAAGGAAAGGAAAGTTGACAACAGACAACCAGGAAATATCTTTTATTTCCGAAAAATCTATTCAAATTAAAGTCAAGTCCTCTAAGTTTTCTAATTCATTACATGACGTTGGACACTGTCTCTCTCTGTCTGCAGGGCGATACATTCCTCCACATTTACGGAACAAAGACGCTTCCAAAAATGGTGTGTAGAGATCAAGTTAAAGCTGTCCTGTGGAGTTTTTTGTAACAAATTAAATGGAAGTTCATGTTTATAATCAATGTTATTCAACAGAATGCATTGCTTAAGTCCTTGAATGTGTCTCTGTCCCCATAAAACCTTTTTTAGGGCAGATTTTCTCTTAACATTTTGCATTGTTTACATCCATGTTTGCAAGCTAGCGGTTGCCTCTTTCCCTGCTTTGCTGGCACATTGCTATGTGTCTCTGCACATAACATTCCTGCAGTCAGCTGTGCATCAGGAACAGTGTAGGAAACGCGTGTGAAACTAGTGGCAGGGTGTGAATCGGGTTACCTTATGCTTGTCTGTTTCAATATACATGCACAACACAAACAAAATGGCGTCCAAGCTCTAAACTTAATGCTCCATAATGCTTCCAGTGGTCCAAAACTCCACAGGGTACCTTTATTGAATGCATTTATTGGTGATAAAAACACAACTAAAACACTGTTCCTGTCCAGCAGGAAATACCTTTGCTGCTGGACGACAGGGTGGCTATACCATCGGACCGGCAGCCAACTGTGAGTTCCTCTCTGAACATCACACTTAACTCTCTCGTTTATTACTGCACATAATTCAAAAACACTCTGTAATGATACCAAACCATCTCAGAGCAAAGTCTCCTGTAAAGAGATATGAAAGTGATCTGTGATCTCAATCCACCAGCTGTTGTTCACCAGTAAGAATCACAGCAGAAATGAGAAAAAACCCTCAAATAGCTGAAATCAAACAATCATATTAGTTGTTGATCAAGGTATAATACTGATTTAAAAAGGCAATTATATCTAATTTGTACACAAAGTTTTAAATCTACTCATCAGTGGCTCTTCCTCGCTTTTCTTGTATCCAGGCAACACAGTGAAACATTCATGGCTGCAGGTTCATTTCACAGTTTTGTCTGTTTAAATGTTACAAAATGGAAATGTAAAAGATCAGCTTTGACCTTTGATGGGTTGAGCAGAAAGATCTCTGAGAAAAATGAGACCAACAAGCTTTTGTGTCCCAAAGCTGTACTGTAACGTAAACAATCATACAGTCATGCAGCCAACAGAGCTGCAGCAGGTAAAGTTAACTCAGTCGTATCCTGAGGGACGTTTCCAAACTTCCTCCACATCGTATAAATACTTGATGAACATTTTAATAAAACAGTTTAAGTCTGTGGTTAACATATTGCAATTCTCAACAGGTATTTTATTAAAACAGTCGCTGGCTGCAGGCCGTGATGTGCTGTGATTACACCACAGTGAAAGTGGTTGTCATGGCAAACTACGGCCTTGATGAGCGTTCGTTTAAATTACGAACGTCGTTGTAATCTTTTAATTGTTGTCTCTCCTCTCCGTGCAGATGGTTGGGACGGTGGGCGCAACAACTTTGTGAACGGCTACCATGACAACCGTATGACCGGCAACACGTATAACCGCGGCCCGCCTCGCATGGAGCGGGGTCGAGGCGGCGTTGGGGGAGGTTACCGCGGCAACAGAGGTGGCTCCTTCAACCCCATCAACCCGGCGCAGCCAATGGGCTTCGGCGGCTATGAAAATAAAGGTGTGCACGGGTTTTTATCGCACAAACCTGATGAACTTCTCCTTACAGATAACATGTCTGATGTTGAGGAAATAAACTAAGATAACTAACTCACTTTAGCATGCAGATTATCTAATCCAGCAGTCTGTCAGATCGCCTCACAGTCAGGTGTCAACTGGTCTTGACTGAAATTCTTCTGATCAACAAAACTGGATAAAAAAGAGACAGTAGTTTTATTTCTTTGACTGGTTTTCCAAGTATAGTTGGTGTTTTACTGCAACTCTCACAGTTCTGCAGAGGAATAGAAACAAATGAACAAGAATAAAAACAGAGGAAACACACAGACAAGGTTCCAACTCCATGAAAGCAGTGAAGTGATTTATGATAATAGTCTTTAAGTTACTGAGGCATTAAATGGTGCAGATTGAAGATTATTCCACACTGTAAAAGTGGTTTCCTGGAACAAAACTCACTCAGAGCTGCTGAAGCATCAAGGTACTAATAAGAGAATTGTAATGTGGAAAATAAATCCAGTCGAAGCAGAAAATTTGGTGCAACTAATTTGGTAAACTGGATAATTGTAATTCTAGCCAGATGTAACTTTTTGAGCCCTCTGGTGATTCTTGTTGCCGCCAGAAAACTTGATTTTTCACAAACTCTGGTTTCCTTTCAGTTGTCAGTGACTCTAATCACATCAAACAATAAACGTTCACTGCAAACATTTTTGTTTCAATCCAAAGACTGTAATTGATGCCTGAAGATACTGTATTGATAAAACCACAGCCACATGCATGAAGCTGTACTGTAATATTTCTCTGTTTGTTTTTCTGTCAGATGCTGGCGGCTGGAACACCGCCAAGGATGTCTACAGCAGTTTCGGGAACAACCGAGGAAAATCTGCATTCTTCAACGACAGAGGCAATGCCAACAGAGGAAGGTAAGGAGACGAGACTCAGAGACTTCAGCCACAGGACGTCTCTGTATGGATGCATGTGTGATGTAGCAGCATCTCCTCCATGTTGTGCTCAGGTTTGATCACGGTGGATTCGGTAGCGGTGGAGGAGGGGGAAACAGCCGCTGGGTGGAGGAGTCCAGAGATGATGGAGACTGGTCCAAACCAACACCACGTAACGAACGCCTGGAACAGTGAGTTTGTGCCTTTCCTGCTCATCAGAGGTCTGTCTGTGGACTCATTTAACGCTGAGACAAAACAAGACATCAGCCTGAGTTTTGGGAGGTTTTGTAGGACATTTTTTGACATTTTCTAAACCAAAAAATCAAGAGAGTAATTATAGGATTCCTTAGTCGTACAAATCTGCCAAACGATCCAACAGCAGACAGCGACATTGATTTAAGAGATCAATAACTGTGCCAGATGTATTTTTCTGAATATCAGACTAACAGTCTGTTTCTCCTGCCTTTCTTCTCTCCAGCGAGTTGTTCTCCGGCAGCAACACTGGGATTAACTTTGAGAAATACGATGACATTCCTGTCGAGGCCACAGGACAGAACTGCCCTCACCACATCGAGAGTGTAAGCTGCTGCTGTTAACAAGGGGTCGAGCAAAGTTACTGATCAGCAGCACGGTGACTCCTCACCGCTCGTTGTGTTTGACTGTGTGTGTGTTTGCTCTGCAGTTTCAAGATGTGGACATGGGTGAGATCATCATGGGGAACATCGCTCTGAGCCGCTACACCAGACCGACCCCTGTCCAGAAATATGCCATCCCCATCGTCAAGTCGAAGCGAGACCTCATGGCCTGTGCACAAACAGGTGGGAAACTCACACACACACACACACACACACACACACACACACACACACACACGCGCACACACACTCACACACTCACGCACTCACACACACTCCTAATGCTGCTCTGGAAATTAATGGTAATTCTGCTTAGTACAACCCGAGATGGATGAGACTGACTTTGTGTCTGCAGGTTCTGGGAAGACTGCAGCCTTCCTGCTGCCAATCCTCAGCCAGATCTACACTGAAGGTCCAGGAGAAGCTCTGAACGCAGCCAAAGCATCTGGTCAGGTGAGGAGAAGGTCAAAGATCTACATCTTCTCAAGTTCTAAGGACCAAAAGGACTAAAGGACCACGCAACAAAACACTGATGGAAAACAAGTTTGGATAGTAATCAGAAAATTGTTGTCGTTGTGTTGCAGGAAAACGGAAAGTATGGCCGCCGTAAGCAGTACCCCATCTCACTGGTTCTGGCTCCGACCAGAGAGCTGGCACTGCAGATCTATGATGAGGCCAGAAAAGTAGGAGCAGCACAAACACATTCACATGAAACACTAAAACATGTAGAGAAACATTTATCAGAAAAGTTCTGAAACCTTTTTTCTTTCTGTCTGCAGTTTTCCTACCGGTCCAGAGTGCGTCCCTGCGTCGTGTACGGAGGAGCAGACATCGGCCAGCAGATCAGAGATTTGGAGAGAGGCTGCCACCTGCTGGTGGCTACACCAGGCAGGCTGGTGGACATGATGGAGAGGGGCAAGATTGGACTGGACTACTGCAAGTAAGACACAGACAGAGAGGAGGAAGCACTGGACATATGCAGTGCAATTGATTTTTAAAGATATCAGAGTCTTATTTTTGATTTAAAAGCTGAATCTCTTCCTCTGCGTCGTCTTCCCTGCAGCTACCTGGTCCTGGATGAGGCAGATCGTATGTTGGACATGGGATTTGAACCTCAGATCAGACGCATCGTTGAGCAGGACACCATGCCACCTAAAGGCAAACGACAGACCATGATGTTCAGCGCCACCTTTCCTAAAGAGATCCAGGTACATTTGAAGAACTGAAAAAACAGAACTATGACAAAATTCAGCTGAATTTATAACCCTGTGACCTTGTGAACCAGGATCCAAAATCAGTGGTGATACCTGACACATAATTAACTCTATTAATAATCACATTGTCTGCTGCTCCTCCAGATCCTGGCCAGGGATTTCCTGGAGGAGTACATCTTCCTGGCAGTCGGCAGAGTCGGCTCCACCTCGGAGAACATCACTCAGAAAGTCGTGTGGGTGGAGGAGAGCGATAAGAGGTCGTTCCTCCTGGACCTGCTCAGTGCCACCGGTGAGACAGTCACAGAGCCATAATGACCCAATAACAGAGCAGGTCGAAGACACATAAAACACTTCCTCCTTCACACACACACACACACACACGCACACACACACACACACAGAGTCACATGTCTTTCTTTTGATGTTTTCTTTTGATTTTTTCACTCTTCCTTCCTCTTTCTGCTCATCCTCTCAGCTGTTTGTGCCTCTACTCTGTACCATGTGGCTCAATAACTCAAATCACTGTCTGTATTTGATGTTGTGCAGCCTAGTTCATGTGTAGAGCATCCATTGTACTGCTGTAATGTTGAAAGAGACCCATTAAGTAATCAACCTGTTAAGAAATTAGCCTCGCCTGGTGCTAACTGGCTGGCTTCGCCCTGTAATGTTTGTACAGTTGATACAATGTGCATGTTTAGAACGAGGCGAACCGGGGAAACAGAAGCATAGATTGTGTAAACACACACACACACACAGTTGGTTTTTTGAGTGATTGAGTGGAGTTTACATGTTGGTGGTTTGGTTTGGTTTTATCTCAAGTCATCCCCAGCGAGGTTCAGGACAATTCTGGAGACAACATAGAGAAACCCGGTAAGATCCTCAACGGTGAAACTTATATTTGTCATCTCATGTTTTAGATAATTTTGCTTGCCCTTAAGTGTTGTTCTCTGTTAACGGAGAATCCTTTGTTTGTTATTTTGTTTCTTATACTTTCTCATGGGTCACTTTTACATCAGACATGCATGTCGTATTTATTTCTCTGTTTTTTCGTGGCACCCTCATGTACAGTTTGTGGCTGTGGTGTCTTCATGTCAGACCCAAAGCCTTGATAGAGAGAGTCTGGTTCTGCTGTAGTCTGAAGAGATGCTGCTTATAAACACTCTTCACTCCATAATGAGGTAGAGACTTTAACAGATCAGGAGCAAACAGGAAGTTAAGTTACCAAACTCTTTCCATCAGTGGCTCCGCTCTCAGTTCCTGCACAACCAAATGCTGCTGATGCTGATTTTCTTTTGTGGATGTTTCTGTTTATTTATCTGCCCTGCACTTCCTACGGTCTGTTGCACTGCTCTGTTTAGTGAAAACATCTACTGAAATGTGATGTAAACAGTTACAGCGAACTGAGGTGCATGTTTTTAAGATTATTGTATCACACCAGGGACTGAAAACAGCCTTAAAGTAAATATAAAAGGGTAACAAGTGTGATTTCATCATGCACCCTCTCAAAATTGTTATTAAGCTGCAAAATATTTTTTTACCTGCAGCTCTTTTTAAATTATACAAATGAATGAGCAATTTAAATTAGGATGGATTTTTTTTTTTTACGTCATGTCATTTTTACATGTTTATTTGTTTTATTCATCTTCGTGACGCCACAGTGTGAAGTCACTGAAACATGCCAACGTACAGCTTTTCAGTAAATGTGATGTTTGAAAACGACAATCTGCTTTTTGTGTTAAAGTGAAGCAGCCACTCACCTGTAAAAACTGACCTCAGGTGTCTTCTCTGTCATCAGGTAAGGACTCGCTGACTCTGGTTTTTGTTGAGACCAAGAAAGGTGCCGACGCCTTGGAGGACTTCCTGTATCGGGAGGGCTACGCCTGCACCAGCATCCACGGCGACCGCTCCCAGAGAGACCGAGAGGAGGCGCTGAACCAGTTCAGATCAGGGAAATGCCCCATTCTGGTGGCCACAGCGGTCAGTCCACTAAACACTGTCGAGACACTGAATACAAATTATTATGTGACAGTCAGTTGCAGCCAGAATTAACAGTATCACTGGATATGAAACTGTATTTACGTTTACTTCTTTCCTGTGTTTGATAGTGTTATAAAGTTCTGTGTCTGTACCTCCTCAGGTTGCAGCTCGTGGTCTGGACATCTCCAATGTGAAACATGTCATTAACTTCGACCTGCCCAGCGACATCGAGGAGTACGTGCACCGCATTGGACGCACAGGACGAGTCGGAAACCTCGGTAACACCACGACTCATTTTATTCAACCCCCATGTGTTTAACATAATGAAAAACAGTGAGCTGTGGTTATATTGCTGTCGCTGACTTCTCTGCAGGACTTGCCACATCGTTCTTCAATGATAAAAATGGTAACATCACCAAGGACCTGCTGGACATCCTGGTCGAGGCCAAACAGGAAGTTCCCTCATGGCTTGAGAGCCTTGCCTATGAGCACCAGCACAAGAGCAGCAACAGAGGACGCTCCAAGAGGTGCGAAAACTCTCACTTCATGCATTTATGTTTTACACAGCCCTCAAGCATGTGAGTGTTTTGTCCAGAACAGTGAAGGTAACTGTGTGATTTAAATCATGCAGGTTCTCCGGTGGGTTTGGAGCTCGTGATTATCGCCAGACGGCTGCAGGAGGAAACGCCGGAGGGTTTGGAGGACGTGGAGGTCGCAACCAGGCGGGACATGGAGGAAACCGTGGCTTCGGAGGAGGTGAGCATGTGATTCAAGGATGTTATTTGTGTGTTTAACATTAACTGGCCAAGTTTTTAAGATATTTACAACCTTGCATGAGTGTTGAGTTGGATTTTATGACACCAGATCACAGAAAAAGTTCGCTGCACTCGTGACATGTTTATCAACCAGCCAACCACGTGTCAGCCCGGCCAGCTTGTCGCTTGTGGTTCGTACGGGAAGCACCTTTAACCGTGTTAACTGTGAGTTTTCTGCTGCTTCCTTCCTCTCAGGTGGATTTGGCAACTTCTACAACAGCGACGGCTACGGAGGCAACTACTCACACTCTCAAGTTGACTGGTGGGGCAACTAGGTTCCTCCATCCCCTCTCCCTCTTTCTTCTTCTTCTTCTTCTTCTTCTCACTCATCTTCCTTCTTTTCTCCAGACTGTTGTCTGCACCCCATAAGTCTCCTCCCCTCCATTAACTTCCAACAGCCAACGTGCATGTTATTGAACTAATAAATACTCATTTATATAGCTTTCCTTCCATTCCTGTGCACTCAGATCTTTTAATTCCTCCTTAAATTTTTCTCCTCCTTTCCACCTTCACCTTTGACCTCGCTGTCCTCCCGTCATTTCTTGCTTTAGTTTCATAACTCCTGGTATATCTCACCTCCTAAAATAGGCCACATCTTAAAGGGACACCTTAACTTGAGCTGTTTTTCTTTTTAAGCCACAGATTTATTTGATAGCCTTCAGCAGGTAACATCGATTTGTTTCATTGAGGAGTGTTTGATCAATTTTCCCCCTTGTGGCATGTTCTTGAAGACATATAACCGATTCAGTTTCTTAAAGTTCCTTTAACTCCCTAAGATAAGCTAGAAACTTTAAGATTTACAGTGAGTTGTGTTCTACAAAGCGGCTGTAGAAGACCAGAGAGAAATCAAGTTTTTTCACTTTAGATTTGAGGTTTGGCCTTATTGTGTTCTTGTCTGCATTCACCCGAAGCCGACCAGGCGTTCTGTGTACATGTCCTCTTTTTAGGTAATGCATGGCCATGTTGTAAATCACCGGCCAAAAAAACTTTTTCTAAAATATAGCGCAGTGATGGGCAAGATGTCAAATCTGAGCAAAAATATGTCTGCATATAAATTAAAAAAAAAAAAGAAAACTGGCTGAAGCTTCTTCACTTGCTGACATGAAAGATACTTAAAAGCAGCCACAGAAACAGAGAGATGTTCGTCTTATTTTTTCACCTTTTTAAAATATATTAAAGCTTTGATTTACTGAGATCTGAGAAAGATGTCGAACAGACAAAAAGGGAGGACGAGCTGGATGAAGTGAAACATCCAGTGGATGAGAGGAGAGTAGATGATGTCGCCCATGAGCAACGATGCTCACCTACAGTGCGGTCGTTCATGTCACGACCGCAAACGGCATTTTCTTTGTTTGAAACAAAACACAATGGAGGATCATTTGTTTCTGTACTGTGCCTTTTAAGAATTGGAAGTTTGTTTTATTCCGTTGTTTTTATTGCCATTATACGTAACTGGCTACAAGTCCTGGCCGACTGTGACTCAAAAAAACGAGCATTCAGTGTCATGTATGGGTTTATACATGTTCTTCTTTATTTCTATTCGGAAGGAAACAAACTAGGCTTGCTCTAAATCAAACCTTGGCAAAAAAAAAACAAACAAACAAACACTAAACAAAAACTGCAATGAGGAAACTCAAAGCAATTTCTTATCTATTTGAGTTCAATTTCGTCAGAACGTCTCTGATGAGCTGATTCCAAAAAGCATATAACCGCTGTGACCAGATTCTTCTCACATGTGCTCATCCGGAGCGACCAAAAGAGTCGAAAAGACACCAGACTAACGATAAAAAAGGATGTGTTGATTTCCAAATAGACATCTTTGCAGAACTAGACGACAAGCAGAGACGACCGCTGTGGTTTTATGCTCTTTGGAAACCGAGTCCTACTAATTAGGCTACTTGTCACATCTACAGCTCTGGTTTGAGCTGGAGTTTTGTTTCTCAAAGCCATCTTGTCACTAATTGTTGGGTCGTGTTGTGTTGGTTTACGGAGCCACTGAAAAGAATCCGGTGTAGCCGTGCAGCAGCAGTCATGCAAAGTCATGTTTCCCTCTCTTACCGTTCAGATATGTGGTTGTAAACATGAACATATTTCTCATAACTTAGTGAAAAGTCAAAGTCTGACGTCACTCTGAAGTGAAATTTACAATAATTTCAAGTTACATGTGACAGAAGTTGAAGTCTTAAACATTATTTACTCATTTTTTACTGCAAACATGGCGCCAATTTTAGTGTAAAACATTGAAATAATCAAATATCTTGTTATTGATTTGTTATATTGATGTCAGATGAATGTTACAACAGTTCTGGGGTCCAAAAACTCAAACCACTGAATGACTGCTGCTGAAACTGACAGGTACCAGTTTGTGTCAGTGGCTGCCAGCTGACTCTTAGTGCCACCATGTTCTTGGGAAACTGGCTCCACTTCCACGACAACCATTGAAACTCTTGTTTGCTCAAAAAAACCTCTTTTTCAAGGGGAAACGCAACTTAAAAAAAAAGACATAAGAGTTCAAAATTTTCTCGCTCACTCTATCCTGGAGAGTTAAATGAAGAGTCCTCTCTTAAATAAGTCATTCCAGTTTATTTGTGGAGTCTTTAGGATCTGTTGAAGTCAGGGATTAAATTAAAGAACTGAAGAATCTTACCTTTTCACAGCAGGGAAGGACATTTTCTAGAGGATAAAACGCCACGCCTCCACTGCACATTTTAACCACGTCCTGTCTTACTGTACTATGATGTGCAGATGTGCTTAAGCATAGTTTAACAGAACAGAACGACCAGGAAAAGGCGTGAAGCTTGTCATGCAATATCTGTTCTTAAAGAGTAATGTCTTTTTAAGCCCATCCCTGTTTTCTTGTTTGGGATTTGGTCCCATGTTAGAAAAAAGTCCACACATGCTTAAAAGCATGATTTTGCACATTAGAGTGCTGATATGTTTGTGTGAAATAGGACTTAAATTGCAAGATTTATTTCCCAAAATGCCCTAATAATAATTTTTATTGCTTAACAACACATGAAAAAGTTCTGAAGAGTTACACCTTGAAAATTAGTTTCAGTTTCACAGCGTGATTATTTTTATCCAACAGATATTCTCAAGAGAGAAGTGCATCCGTAAAGAAGACGCATATCTTTATTTTCTACTGTTTTCATTAGTTTCCTTGAGCGTGGGTGTCAAATGATGCGACACAGCTGGTCTGTGCTGCTTTTAAACGAGCCTATAATCCTAATTTATCTCTGCTAGGATTGTTTAAAAGACACCTAGCCTGGCTTAGCACAGTAACACACAGGAAAGGTAAAGTGTGCCAGTGGAAAAGTGGCATCGCAGAACAAAAACCTTTGGCTGCAACACGTTAGAAGATGTATCTGATGTCTGATCCCTGGTTAGTCTCGCAGGTGCACTCGACCTGCACTGGGATGACCACGTTTCATCCCCGATCGAACTCTGAACTCCACTGTGCATTCGGACGGTTCAGTGGCAGAGATCCAATCCACCGCTGTGTTCGTCAGCAGCAGAACAAGCCCCCAAAAATGTGCTCTGCTGCTGCCTGGTGGAGGTGTTTTTTATTTTAAATCAGGGTCTTATTTTTGTTTACCTGAACAAGAAACTAAAAACGTAGATTCAATGTAAATAGTTCAGCTGTTCTTAAAACAAAGGAGATGATTCTCCACCGATAAAATGTGAATTATTAATGAAAAGAATTATGTGTAAATGATCAGTGATGCGACACTCGGTGTGTTAAACGTAACATTTGCTCACGTAGAAGTTGGACCAGGTAGCATCTGGTTAGCTTTGTTCAGTGGGCAATTTGAACACGACTTAATGAATTATTCTTTAAAAAAAGACTGTTTGTGGAAAATACATCCTCACACGTCCAGAAACAGGAAACTTTATCTATCTCACAAGGCTGAATACCTCAAATTGCCCACTGGCTTTGACAAATAACAAGGCTGGACCAAGACAATAAAACATATGCAAGTGTTGTTGTTTTTTGGTCAAGAAGTTAGAAACGCCAAGCAAATGAAAACAATCCCACAGCAGGCTTCAGTTACGTTCGAACTCTCTGATATTTCCCGTCTCGTATGAGTTTGTTTTTTAGACTTTTTCTGTTTTCGTTTGTTTTGAGTTAATCACAGGTCGTGTTCGGTACAGTCCTCAGATCTATTTCCCTCGCGTACTGTTCATAGAGAGGTTTGGAAACTATGTGGCTTCAGTGTCAGTTTTAATGGAGAGTCAGGCCACATGCAGACAAACAAACTGGCCTCCTGATGTCTTGGTGACCTCTCGCGTCGGTTCATCGAGTTCACCGTCTTAATGCTTAAAAATGGGGCCAGTAAATCCAAAGACAGTTATCGTAGGATCCGAAAATAGGAAAAAAAAAGTTTATTTTTTGTGTCAAACTGCTCCCAAACAGACAAAAGCAGAAAATGAGTTTGCGTTTTCTTTATTCTCCTGCTTCAGTTTGGTTCGACGCTGTGTTTTGGCTGCGGTCTCACCTGCAGTCTTCTTCAGGATGAACCGCTCTGAGCCTCAGTTCAAACATCCACTCGGCTGTTGACCAGACTGCGTTTTTCGGTGTCCAAATAAATAAATTACTTTAGCACCTGGTTACCAATAGAAGAGCTTTTCTGTGGCCGTGATCTGAATAAGACTTTAGTTTCTCCTGCAGCAATGGTGGACAGTCTCCAACTGAGAGGATGAGCTGTGGCTGGTCAGTATGAAAGGAAAACTAGCAGGAAGCTAGAAAACAGTAGCAAACAAATGAGTAGAAGTGCAAATGACAATCAATTATGAAGGATTCGCTGAGATTAAAACTAACTTTACCCATCAACAGAACTTTATAATTTGCACCTTGTGATAGTCGAGGAACACGTTTACATGTGGAACTTCTCTTAACCAGCCGTCCTGTTGGTTTTTATTTGATAAATGTCTAATCTGAAGCATGCACATCCAACTGGTGTCCTCCACGGTGGAGGAGAAGGACCTGCACAGGCAGAAAGATGCCAAAGTTAACGCTCCTTACTTAGAAGATATATTTTACATTTATTTTACTGTGTCCTTCAATTCAAAAGTTCTAAATTGTTCATATTTTGACTGAGACGTTGTTTGAAAATCATTCTTTAAATATTGACTGAAAGACACAGTTTTAACGACTGCATCGTCAGCTTACCTTCTCAGATAATCCCTGTATGAGAGGGAATATCTTCAACATTTGATTCTCTAATCCAAGATTACTGGCCACCACAAACGAGATGTAGCTGAAACGGTGTGTTGTGTTTTAAAGTTGTGTTCTGGCTCAGTGAGGAGACTTTGTCGTGCCTTCTTATGGTCACTCTGATGCGAGCAGAAGGAAAAGTTGTGAATATATGAAGGAGTGAATGAGCATTTCACTTGGAGTGATGATAATTGATGATGTGATTAGAAGTGTGAGCCGATCTTGGCTGGTGATCGATCAGTTTGGAGCTTGTGAGCTATGCAGCAGGGATCAGGGAGGGTGAGACATTAGTTTACCTCACGTTTCATCTTGTTTATTGAGAAAACTGTTCAGAGGTCACACATACTCAGTATATGCAAGTGTTTAGGTGTTTTTCTCAGAAAGACAGATTATCTGTCGTCAAACTGTGTTGACCCTCCATCCCTCCTCGCTGAAACGCCCCTCTGGGCTCTGAGCTTCAGCAGGAGGTGCTGTGGAGATCACTTCCTGGTTTGCTTTCACTTTGCTGTCACGAATCTTGTTTTTTTTTTTGTTGCTGGGACTGTTTTCTGTCTGTGCTCTGTTTGGGTTCGAGCACACGTAGGTACAAAGGAGATCGGCCCAAATCCTGTCATGTGCACGGTGCCTCGGGTGACTGGTGTGTGTTGGTTAGGGCTGGGTATTTTACAATACAGATGAAAAAAAAAAGCAGTTTATTATATAAACGATTTCTTTTGTAGAAATACAGTGACGGATGGAAGTTAGTGCATTAAGCCGTGATGGAAAAGCATGTGACACCGAGGTCAGCGTGGCGAGCACAGGGTGCGCTCACAGTGAAAGGAACAGAGCTGTTACACAAATTATGGCACAAAAACTGATTCAGAAGATGACATTTGCATCCTTGGTGCCGAATCTTTGACTTAAAGTAACTTTGTTTTATCAGTTTAAATTTTCTAGTGACATTTTCCATCCTGACTGTCTCTGGTCGGGTGGATCCTCCTCAGTTTCTCTGGTCTTTGTTTTGTTGTAGTGATGTAGCAGCGGGGCTCTGTGGATGGTTAAACACTGAGGCTGGCACGAGGATAAATCCTGATGATGGCTGATGTTTCTTCTAACCTCTTTATTTGGTATAATTTGAATTTGTCCAACACTTTGGCTTCTTGGTACAAACCTGCAAAACTACTGTTGCCGTTATCCTCATTTGTTTTGTCTTGAAGTTAGCAAATATTAGCATGTTGATATGATAAACTGAACATGGTAAAGATTTTATGCACTTAACGATGCCATGTTAACGTTGTGTATGTGTAGCGTGACGGAGCTGCTAGCATGGCTCTGCAACCTCTTCATGTTGTTTTAGTTTTCTCATCGTGTTGCAGCTGTTGTCATCAACTGTAGACGAAGCAGGTCTCTCTTTGCCGCTCAGCGTCGGTGTGTTGTCTCTAAATTAACACACACCTGACAGCGAACAACTAAATGTAGCATTTATTTGGACCATCAGCTTTACCTTTGAGGAGGTGAATCACACTTAGTTTATTTTCTCTGAATGAAAATCTCAGTTCTCATTTAGAAAATCCAGCACTTTAGTTGCCGTTTTTATTTTTGAATTTTTCTTTTAGAAAAACCTTTTGATGCCTTAAATTCAAGGGTGATACCCAGCCCTAATGGAGCCGATAGTGAGGTTGGTTGCATTGTTTACAGCATTACCACGGCAACAGACACGCTGACGGTGTCGCCATGGAAAATGATTCTGCGTCACTATGGTAACTAACTTACCAGCAGGAGTGCTGCAGGAGATCGTTAGTGAACAATTACTGGTGCTATGCTCCCATTGCTGCGGCCTGCAGGCCCCTCGTTGTAGAAAGACTTCAAATCCCACGTAGTTTTACTGCAAATACTTCAGTTACTCAGTTTGATGTTCATCTAAAGTCTTCTGTAATACACATCCTTCACCGCCTCTGAGAGGTACGAAGGAGTGAGAGTGAAGTGTAGCACAGCTAGGTGTCAAAAAAAAGGTTTAGTGTGTGTTTGTGAGAGAGAGAGAGTGTGTGTGTGAGCGTGTGTGTGTGTGTGATTGAGAGAGAGAGAGTGTGTGTGTGTGTGTGTTACATGGAAAGGTTCTTCCAAATATGAAACTCTTTTTTTTGGGACCAGGTGAAGTTCTACAGCATCGGTAAAATTCAGCTGTTTGCACACAAAGTTCTCGAGTCTACTTTCGCTGCTAGTTTGTGTAATTTATCAAGCCTTTTTGGGAAATATTTATTTTTATAAGCTTAATACGAGAGTTGATATTTTACAAAGTGACTTGACCAAAAGACAGTAAACAAAAAACACTGGCACTTGAATGTTGAATGTCATTGGTATGAGTGAAAATTTCTATTTTTCTGGGGTAGTGTGAGCTTTTTAATGTCAAATTTGCAATGTGTGGGGATTTCTCTTTGAATATGTCACTGTGACGAGCTGTGATGATAAACACAAGGTTTAAAAAGGTGTTCACAAGAAAAATGCCACTGGTGCTGCTCGTCAGAAATCCCAGTTCACCAGTTTGTTTCTTTAGGTCAATTAAAAAGCAATTAATGCTGCATGCACATCTTTTTGTGATTAACCCGACTGTTTTGACTGAAACAGTCTAATTCCTGAAAACACAGCGAGGGCGCTTCCTCACTCGCGCTGTAGAGTTACTGAGAGTTGACACCGGCTTCACTCTGAGCTGAATCAGACCATGAATACCTCTGCAAGACAGGAGTTTTCCTCAAGTTGGCACTTCCTGCTTACTCATTATCACCGCCCCCCAGTGGCGACTGTAGGAACGACAGGGTTGTTTAGTTTATTACTTTAATCAGGATGAATTTAGGGACTTTGGTTGACACACATCGATTTATCCTGTGTGATTATAAGGCCAAAGTTCAGTTTAGACAATAATTTGGTGTTTTTGTGTTTCTTTTTCTAAACACTTGGACATAGGATGGTGATTATAGTGAACATATTTGTTGTGATGTGCTGCAGTTCTTGAAAACAGAGAAACCCTTCAGCAAAAGTCGGGGTATTAATAAGCAAAATTGGACGAAATTGATCAATTGGAACAAGAATTTAAAAGTTATTCTCTTGTTGTCAGATGGACTAAATTGGCTTTGAATAACTAAAGTCTGAGAGCACTGAAAAAATAAAATAATTTTTTTGCATTTTTATGTATGTTTTATTGATGATAACTGAAAGACTTGATGCAAAGGTCCCTCTGTAGAGGCCTTTAGTCCCTGTCACTGCAAAACTATCCGTCCTGTGCAGAATCTGATTTGCTCTTTTATTCAAGTTCATTTACGAAACAAAACGTCTGCAGAACAGAGTGCGTCTTTCTGTCAGGACGGCCTCCTGAAGGCTTCTGCAGGCTTCTGAGAGGACATTTATCTTAAACTTCTGCTGCCGTCTCAGGTGCATTCTCACAGTATGAACAGTACAAAGTTTGAACTGTTGTGGCTCTTATAGTCTTAATATGTTAATGCAGTTGATCGTCTGGCTGCTTGTAACAGAACCTTTTGGTCGGTTGAGACTTTCTTTCTGTTCGCTTTGTCAAGTTGTGGACTGAAGCTGCTGTTTTTGACTGCAGGTCTGCAGCAGCAGGATCACAGACATCTTACATCTCATTGATTTGTAGCATGAGGATGCATTAAAAAAAAAAACATGCATGCTCGAGTATCAGCAGTCCGCCGACGTCAACAGGAGCAGAACTTTGCTAACGAAGCTGATGGCCTGCAGGCGGGCCCTCGAGTGGGAACACTGTGGTGTTGGAGCTGTCGGTTGTAGCTTGTGGTTCCTTTGTAATGCAAAGTTTTCCAGAATGCGTCAGTGATCTCTGACGGTCGCAGCAGGACTTATTTTCTGTCAGGTTCTGACACATAAAGATGTGCACGTGGCGACTCATGAGGCCGCAGGCTGAACCGTGGACAGTTGTACTGCAGCTGTGTGACTGTGACATATTAAGAGAAACTTCCTATACGTTTATCTTTTAAGGTCACATTGGACTCAATATCAGATCCATGAGCCTGTCTGTGAGGCA
>JAQNCA010000021.1:12275689-12286005 GCA_029783725.1 Acanthurus tractus
GAGCTTGTTAGCGATTCCTCCTTAAGTGTCTGAGTTTGGGTTTCAGAGGTGGTTGGAGCGGAGGTGGATGTCTGCTCGACTGTCTGCCCGACTGTCTGCTCGACTGTCTGCCCGACTGTCTGCTCGACTGTCTGCTCGACTGTCTGCTCGACTGTCTGCTCCACTGTCTGCCCGACTGTCTGCTCGCTGGTCCATCTTGCTGATGGAGAGGTTGGATTTGTAGTGAATAAGGCCAGTTTGTGATCAGCTGCCCGGGTCTGTGCAGACTGTGGTGTGCTGCCGGGTTGGATCTGTGGTGTGTCGATGATCCTGGGAGCCTGCTGGGTCGTGGCCCTTGGTGGAGGATCCACTGTGGCTCCTGTGGAAGATGTTTCAGGCAGTGTGACGTGTGGGGCCACGGTGGACGGGATCCCAGCATCGGTTCCTGTTTCAGTGATGGAGGATGTTGTGACACTTGTGAAGGAGGCATCGGTTCCTGTGTTTGCTGTTTCTTCAAGCTCTTCAGCTTCCTCAGACTCTCTGCTTGTGGTTGGATGTTGATCATAATCATTGTGAAATATTTCAGGTGCTGTAGTTGTGACCTCCTCTGTGTCCAGTTCCCCCTCAGAAAGTGTGCTGGGTGTACTCATGAAGCCCTCTGAGGTGTATCCAGGGCTTGTCTTCATGTCAGACTCAGTCAGTGAGGCAGCTGAGGCAGACGGGGATGAAGAGAGCTCGTCAGTCTCTCTGAAAGGCATCTCTGTACTCTCTGCTGTGGGTGTGTACTGACGGGCCGATGGATCGAGCCTGACATCTGTTTGTTCTTGTGTTACAGTGTGAAACCGCCCTGAGGAGTTGTCAAAGCGTGGCACAGGTCCAAGCTCTCCCACAGCGCCCGGCCTTTGTGTGTCCTCTGAGGGCTGGACAGGTGGAGGACGGCTTCCTGCGAACACATCCAGCAGGTCTGCAGGAGACACGCTCTCCGAGACTCCCCAGGCCGTTTGAGAGCTCGTCTCCCCGTGACCGGCTCCTGGAGAGGCCGTTGGAAACAAAGGTGCAGCTGATGTGCTTTTGAATGGCGGTCTGGCCAGAGGCAGGAGGCCGTGGTCTGTTTGTGGGGGAGAGGTCGGTGTTGTGGAGGGTTTGGTGGCTGCCTCGGCTCCGTGCCCTGACGCTGAGCTCTCTGCATGACTCAGTCTGCCTGATGACGCTGCTTGGCTGCCTCTGAATGGAACTGTGGTATTGAAACGGGCTGTTGTGATTTCTAATTGCTCTATTTTTAGCAGCGAGGGAGCGGTGGTCCTGGCTGTTGCTGGGGCAGCTTTGTCAGGTGTGGGGACAGTGAACTCTTTCTCCGGCTTTGGTCTCCTTCTGCCCTGCTTTCCCTGACGGTTCCCATTCCTTCTCCTGGAGTTGTGTGGTCGTCGGCGAGATGCAGACTGTCCTTTGGACCCTCTCCGTCTCGTGGAGGTGGGAACGAGTCTAGTTGTTGGAGATGATGTTGTTGGTGGTTGAGATTGTGAATCATCGGGCGTTGTGTCTCTCGGCTGAGTGTCTGACTCAAAGAGATATTTCCTGTTTTCCTCTCGGCTGGTTTCTGTTTCGTCTGAGGTGACTGAAGGGTTAATGTGAGCTTCTCTCTCTCCATCGTAGCTGACCGCAACCTCCGGTCCCTCCATACTCTCACTCCTCTCAGATGTCTTGGACCAATCAGCTGTTGTGACTCCGTCACCATCTGTATTTGTGCTGTGGGTCTGTTGTGGAGGAGAAGCTCTGTTTGTGTTCTCCTGCCTGAAAGTGACAGCGTGTGGAGGAGCAGATGTAGACTGTGGGAGGAGAAACACACTGTCTGAAGTTGTGTGTGGTAGAAAGTTCGTGTCAGGTTCTGTGTGCTGAGCGCTGTGTGTCGTCTGCGTGCTGTGAGGCTCTGCTGTGGGATGTGTGCTGAGACTGTCTGACGCCTCCTCATGTTCGCCGTAGACATCCGATGTCACATGTTCTCCTCGGCCTGGTGTGTTGTGTTCATTATTGCTCCTCGGTGTGTTTTCTGCAGGAGTGTGTGGCGTTGTGAAGTAATCTTGGGCCTCTTTGTCCTGTGAAGTCACGCCGTCCGATGATCCTTCCACGGTCTCATGTGACTGTGTTGTTTGCTCGGTGGGTTTCCTCTCGGTCGCAGGCCGAACTGGAGCCGACGTCGCGGCGTTCTGAGCGTTTCTGTCCCGGATCTTTGCCATGATGTCAGCCCACTTCTTTGGGTCGATTTTACTGTTTGATAAATTCCTCCTGGTCCCACCAGTGTTCACGTCTTCTGTTTGTGATCCTGCTGGTTTCTGGGGCCTCATGCCTCTCGATGGATGGACGCCTCTCCTCCCTGCGGCCCCTCCTGGGACTCTCCTTCTCGGGGGGTCCGAGGGGCTTCTTGAAACCCCGACTCGAGGGATCTCAAAGTTCCCTGACGCCTCCTCTGTGTCCTCTGTAGGGACTTTGATCTGAGTGTTGACCCCTGAGGCTGACTGAGGTCTCTTCCTCAAAGGCCTCATGGGGCCTTTGCGCCTGACGAGGCTGATCTTTGTGGCCAGTGTATCCACTCCATGTTGGCTTATGGCGATGCATTTGTAGTAGCCGCTGTCCAGAACCTGAGTTTGTCTGATATGAAGAGTTCCGTTTGCATTGACAAAAGCTCTGGAGGAATTCGCTTTGAAACTAACGACGTTGTTGCTCGGCAGAATCCAGTTGATTTCTGCATCGGGGGAACCTGCTGCGGTGCAAGGCAGAGACACCGGGCTTCCTGCAGATCCTTCAACAGTTTTAGAAGAGGAGTCCTCTCCTGGAAGAGGGCTGGAGGATTCCTGCACAGTCAGATGGAACGGCAGCACGGCGAGGTCTCCGTGGACCTTGGCGATGCAGTAGTAAATTCCTGTATCTGCATGGCTGACGGCTTTAATGACCAGCAGTCCGTCGCTGGACACAGACAGCCTGTTGTCTGCACCGCTGGACGGGGCCTCCACCTTGGAGCCGTCTGGCAGCATCCAGCGGATGACCGGTTGGCCGGAGCTGTGCACGTTACAGTTCATCTGACTCTGGCTGCCCAAGATGGCGGTCATGACTGTGCGAGTGGTGTTTGTTGACTCGATCATGACCCACGTCCTCCTCTGCCTCCGCAGCAGCTCCGCCTCCACCGCCTCCGAGAAGTCTGTGCTCAGGATCAGTTTCACCATCTTGGCTGATGACTGGAGTCTGTTCAGCTGCAGGTCTGCAGATGTTTGCATCAGCCAGGCTGGCTGGGCCATCATGTTCACTTTCACACCTGTGTAGTACAAAGCGTCCTTCTCGGAGTCCTGTCTGTACACGTAGGTGGGATGAGGGTCTTCTCTCAGCAGGACCCCCCTCTGCAGATGAGCTGGCACGCTGCTGTAGTAGGCGATCAGCCTCCACAGTCGCTCATACTTCTCTCTGTCAACGGGACACTCGATATCCACGGACAGAGTGATGTTGAAGGCCAGCTGGACCTGGTCCACCCGCTCCCAGTTTATCTTTGTGAGCTGACTCGGTTCGCTGATGTTACACTCCAGATCCACCTCGTTCCCGTGTTCGTCCGACAGGCCCAGGGAGATGTTTCCAAAAGGCTCTCTGAAGTCCTCTGTGGTCATGAGCTCACTCTCACTTTCATCGGGTGGAGAAGTCCTGAGAGGAGCGCTGATGACGGGGCTGCTGCAGACCAGGTTCTCCACAGTCTGGAGCTCCTCCCTCTGGAGGTGCCTGGGAGAGGAGCACATGGGGCACAGCTGGCCACCTGGAAGCGCCTTGTCCTTCTTACATTTCAAGACACCTGAAGAACAAAAACAACACAATCAGTTTTGTTTCCATGTTTAAATGTTCTAATATAAATCAGTGGACTTACAAGGATCAGTTTATTGGTTCTTAACATCGAGAATCAATAAAAATCTAAATTAACTTCTACATCAGAGTGCAGATATCCAGTCTGACCTGGCGAGGCTTTGTCCCAGTCACGGAGCCACCTCATGTTGCAGTCGCATGTCCACGGGTTCCCATGGAGGTACAGGTTCTCCAGCTGAGGCATGGAGGCGACCAGCTTTGAGGGCAGCGACGTCAGCCCGTTGTCTGCCAGGTAGAGGTGCCTCAGAGCGGAGACGTGGAAGTAGCCCATCAGGGTGAAGGTGGTGAAGGTGGCTGGGTGCAGCTGCTGCAGCCGGTTGCCTTCCAGCTGCAGCACACGCAGGGAGGTGAGGCCCTGGAAGGCGTCTGGGTGGATGAACTCCAGTCGGTTGTGGTCCAGGTGTAACCTGGCCAAGGCCCACAGGCCCAGGAGGGTGTGTCTGTTGATCTCCTGCAGCTTGTTGTAGCTCATTTTCAACATCTAAACCAGCGAGAGACAAGGAGGACGAAGGTCATCAGTGGAGATCTTTGCATTTCCTGCCGTGCAATAAAATCTCAAATATTCATGAATGAAACATGATGATGTGAACAGGTCTGTGATCTTCAACGACACATGCAAACCTACTCAACACAACCTTTTCATGACACTGATGACAGTTACATTTACAGGGTAAATTCAGATTGAAGAGATAAACATCTGTAACATCCTGTGTGTTGCTTACTCTGTTACATTATTCAAATTTTAAGTCACATTTTAGTTAAATTTTGAGACTTTTGAGACAATTGTTATTTCTAGAATTGAGTCCAGAACTCAGGTTTCTTTTCAATAGTTGCTTTTCTTTAACTCTTTTGACTGTATTCATTACATTATTGTTCTGTTATGATGTAAAAAGTCCTGAGCTTTATCTGGTCTGGTTTCAAACACAAATGTGCTGATGACAGCCTGAATGTAGCATCCTGTGTGTTTTCTTTAAGGTTCTAACCAGTAAGACACAGTGAGACAGACTTTCTGGAGAACATGAAGAGCAGCCTGGACACCAGAATAACATGTTGGCATTCTTCTTTTCCGCAGATCGGGAATCTGTTTCATGTGTATTATCTCATGTTTCCACGGTACATTTCAAAGTGATGAGGTTCGAGTTCCACATATGAGCTTATTACAAGCAAACATGATCTTTTTCCGACCCTGACAAAGTGTTTTTGTGGCTAAATGTAACCGGACCTCGACCGCAGCAGTGTCACTGTATGAAAATGAAAAATAAAACCTAAAGAAGTGCAACACTTAAAGCTAAAGAATGATTAAGCTCCAGCAGATCTGTGGTTTGCAGAAACATGAAGTGCCAACATCTATTATAGTGACTTGAACTGCAAAGAGAAACTTTGCATGAAAATATCATCATCTGGTAAAAATCAGCAAAACATGCAAATGTCTGAGTGTGAAATGCAACAAAAGGTCCAAACAGAGAGCGAACACACTGATTCATAGACAGAGCTTCATTCATTCATTTCTGCATTCATTCATCCTGTGCTCCACATGCTGATTGTGTGCTCAGCCATGTACCTGCAGAGAGCTGAGGTCCCTGAACACACCATCAGGCAGGCTGTGGATGTCGTTCCCATGGAGCAGGAGGAGCCCCAGCTTCCTCAGACCGGCCAGAGACGTTTCTGAGATCTTATTAATGCTGTTAAACCTGAAACCACAAACAGAGGAGCGAGATGAACATCTGATGCATCAGACATGGAGCCTGTCATGGAGGTGAGACCCCTCTCATGCAGAGTCACTGACCCCAGGTTCATGCGCTCCATGTGTTTGGACACGGCGGCGGGGACGGTGCTGAGGGAGCGGAAGGTGCACTGGAGCTCTGCGGGCTGGGGGCAGGAGCAGGGCCGCGGGCAGGGGGCCGGGGCGGCCGGGGGCGGGCTGATCAGCACCAGCAGGGCCAGGAGGACGCGCACGGCCGGAGGGTCCATGTCCACCGGGGGGAGCGGTCACAGCAGATACCTGTCTGACTGCAACAGTAACGATGACAGCGGCGATTTTAACGTACAGTAAAAGTACTCGATTACACAATAAGTCAAACAACATGAAGGCAAAAGTCTGGTAAATGAATCAGAGTGATGTTAGAAGGAAATATTCTGGGATGTCGGTCACAAAGTGTCAGGAGTGAACTCTTCGGATGGAGCGCGGGGTGGGGGGCTCTCTGGCTCCATCACCGCATGGATGGATGCGGTCCGGTAAATCCCGCACAATGCGCCGCAGTGAGAGCTTTAGGCAAAGTGTCCCCCTACATATTTAATGGCCCAACTGCAGCTCGAGTCTTGTGATGAAATATAGATGCTCTTACCTCAAAACCTTGATAGCCTCTCTCCTGGGAACGCCACATATTCCATTTCAACATGGATCAAGTCAAAACCGCACAGCTGCATGAAAAATAGAACAAAAACGGAAACCTGAGAGCAGAGAAGAAAGTTGGTGTTGCAAAGTGAGAAGATCTGCACAGAGGAGCAAACAAACACGGGCTCTCTAATGCGGAGCCGTCGGGTGGGAGTTGGGCTCTGACTCCTGAATGTCTGCGCGCTCTGAGGATCTCCAGTCGGGAATAATGAGTGAAGGAGCTTTTGCAGCGTTTGCAGCGGAGGCGCAACAGGAGGAGCCAAAAGATTTTCGGGAGGACAAAAGAGGAGAGGAGCGTTTCAGGAGCCTGGTGCGTCTTGAGGAGGAGTATGAAGTGTAAAGCGGAGCTGCAGAGTGTGAGAGTGCTGGGACACATTGAACATGAGTCACATTGGAAGTATGAGGGATGAGATTTACCTCAAAGGCTGACAGTTTGAAGAGCAGCTGGATGAGAGGAAATCTGAAGCCAAACAAACCGGAGTCCTTGTGGCAACAGAGCTGCAGCTGACGGAGCCTCAAACATGTTATTTAGGGCTGTGATTCCAGCTAAGAACCCTGGGAAGCAACTTTTTCTTTTTTTCAAAGGAAATGTAATTAATAATTAAACATCTTTTATTGCTGTTTCCCCTTTTTGAAACTACCACCACTAAGAGTTATGGTATTTTGTCTCCTCTCTAACTTGATGCTGTCTCAGTCAGTTTTAGTCATAAAGTTTTTACAGAGTGACTGTATCACTGTCTGACTCTTTCTGGAGCTTCAGTCTGATATCTCAGAAGCAAACAGAGGCAGAATATGTTTCCTTCTCATTAACTCAGATAATAATCGGCCTGAGTTTCTCCTCCGTCAATGCAAACAGAGAAACACATGAGAAAATTAAACATTGTATGTTGAAAAAGCTGCACAGACATTTTTGTGATCTGCTTCTATAAGCCGTGTTTAATGAGACTGTTTAAAGGAAAAGTTTGACTTGAGGACTGTGAAAGAATCCATGTTAAACTGTGACAGACATTAAAGTCTGAACATAAACCTGCGTGGTGTTAAACCTCTCCATCTGTGACTGTAAAGAGAGGGGGGGGCAGGAAGCTCAAGGTAAACCTCAAAGCTCTTTCATTAACACTGACTCACATATGCACAGCAGCATGCAGTCTAGACTCACAGCCTGGAACAAAAGCCCAACACATGTACAGACAAACACAGCAACAACATGTAAAGTTTGTTGGTTCAGCTTGGAGGAGAAAGACTGAAGGAGTCGGTCTGCTGAATATTTCATGAAACTGGAGCCTGATTATCTGTCTGATAACAGATTGAAACTGATTCCAGAGCTGGTTTAATGGGATTTCATGATCTGCCATGATATCATGAGCTCACCTGTGTGGATTTCTCCTTGGCTGAACATTTCTTCTGGAAACGGCACCTCTGGTGTTAGCTTTGGCCTCCGAGCTTCCCTCCTCTTCTTCAGGAAATCTCTATCACCTACGTGCTGCAGCCCGGAGGCCTCGCCGCTGCTGAGTCCAGGGTCTGTGACAGTGTTTAAGTTGGAGGCAAGTGGAGGTGAAAGGTGACCGCCGCTGGACCGAGAGCCTCCATCCATCACCATGTCAGCGAGGGCCAATAGCACGCCTGCATCCAGAGCACATGGGAGGGGGGTCAGTGGAGCTATGTGGCCTGCAGCAGCACCTCAGGTGTACCTCCATGAATCACCACAGCGCTGCACATCCTTTTATTTGAACAATGAATTTTTCATCCAGCCCCTGAAACAATTTGCACAGAGATGTGGAGCTTAACTCTCAAAATACAGGTGATGTTTCTCCTCGGGTTGACTCGCTGTAGGTCTGGTTCTGGTGCAGCTCTGACTCAAGGAATCATCATCATGTGATCTGATTTGATCACAAGCTTTTGCATGACTTTAGAAGTCTGCGGTGTGTTGGAATCCCCACCAGGTGGCAGTGTAACAAACTCAGGGTGTAAGTATTGTTGTACATTGTGGACGGCGATGGCGACCAGCGACGGAGACCAGTCGGTCCCAACATGGAGACTTAATTCCTGTTTATGTGTCTGCGGGTCCATCTGATGCTGTTTTCTTTCCTTTACGGCTCTCTCCTCCTCTGCTCACGGCTCTGCTCCGTCTCTTTGATTTTCAATCCAATAATGATCACGTCAGAAAGTTTTCTTTCATGTTAGCGATGCTGAGCTGAACAAACAGCATCTCTTCGCCTGCCGTTGGTCTGTGTGTGAAAGCTACACCAAAGAACTGACCATGTTTACAGGAAACAAGTCACGTCATGCAACCAGTTTAGCCTTTGTGTTTATTAAAGATTTCACTTGAAAAGATTAGTTTGTGTGATTGACTCTTCCTGCAGTTTGGCTCCAGCCAGCAGGGGGATCAGTGAGCCCCAAAAGGTAAAACAAACTGCACTCATCAACCATATTTTCATCAGCAGCAGAATCCTGCAGCTGCAGAGTCAGATATGTTGGTGGAGACCAAACAAGAGCTACAAGAACATTTAAAACTAACTTTACATTCTTACATTTTCCTCCTGATTTCGACCGAAAATCAGGGTTTTTAATAATATTGATAAAAAGGTTTATGCTCCTGATTTGCACTTTGGCAGCTTTTCACAACAAGGTGGTGCTGATCACTGATCACTGTTTGTTTTTGGTTGAGTTCTGTTTGGTGTTTGTTTATTTCTGCAACAACTTTGTGTTTATTGTCACATTGTAGGAAATCAGCTGTTTCTGACTTGTTTATAAAAGAAGGAAGTGAGGTCTGAAAACATTATAAACAAATATAACAGGGCCACACAAACAGGAAGTCAGATGATCAAACACAGCAGCAGTTTTCCAGATGATCTCCACCTCTTCAGTTGGAGGTCAAAGACAAACCTGAGATGTCTCCAATAATCCAACGTTACACACAAACACCAGAACAAACGCCCACAGCAGGTCGAGTGGGTCAGAGCGCAGGCAGGAAGTTGGTCTGAGAAGATTTATGGTCATTATTTTACCGTTTGTCCTGATGTCTCCACCATAGAAGCTCAATCATCTCAGAGGGTTTCTGACGTCACTGTTTCTTCAGATCCCACTCATGTTTTCTCAGCGTAGCCAAAGCTACAAAAGCAAAACTCAGGTTTCAGGGGTCATTAGATTTAAGGTGGTTACATCACTGTGCAGAAGAGCTGCTGCAGTCCATCATGAGGATAAACTGACTGGCAGACTTTGTCCACTTCAGCATTTTGCAGTTCAGATTCTGCAGATCCGTCCTCATTGTGGAGGAAAAAGAAACAAATAGGTGTGAAGGAGCGAAGCAGGAAGTGTGACGTCTCAGATGCAGTCTGAGCGAAGCTGTGCTGCTCGATGCAAAAACAGCCCATTTTTACAGAAATCTGCTCCAACACAAACAATATTCTCTCCCTTTGCTGCAGTTCTGTGTCTGGAACTCCTCGTTACTCCTCAGAGTTATTACCTGAGAAGAAGGAGGAGGCCTGTTCATCAGAGAACGACTGCTGACCGAACAGCTGGACGGATTTCTCCGAGGACTGATGACACTGTTTGGCTCCAGGACATTTGATTGAATTCCAGGTTAAAAAACAGCTTTATAATCGTGTCGATGGAACGCTGACTCGTATGAGAGCGGCAGACAGTGACGGCCAGTGCACTCAGGTGAGCAGCAGGTAGGAAACAGTGACACACTTTATAAAACTCTGTCACACTCCAACAAATATCACCGACTTTATGTCTTTTATGAAGAAAATGCTTTCTGTTTCTCCTCTGATGTTCTCCAGCTGCTCTGCCTCAACTCTTTCCTGCAGTAATCTGAATCTGCAGCCGCTGTGGCTGCTGCTTCAGCTCCGCTAAGCTGCAGCTCGCTGACTGCAAAGGGAGCACATGTGTTTGACACCTATCAAAGCACACTGCATCCATGTTTTCATGTCCAGGGCTGAGAGGAGAGCAAGCCTCCGAGGATTTCCTGAAAGAGGAGGACTTTTACACTGAGAAGCTACCAGGAGAAAAAAAGTGACACAAACTCCAATCAAACTGGCTTTGA
>JAQNCA010000021.1:12351031-12361109 GCA_029783725.1 Acanthurus tractus
CGTTACACTGCCATAAAAAGAGTCTGTGCATTTTTTACATTTTCATTTGGTGGAATTTGAGGAGCAGCAACATGGTGATGATCAGATGTTCATATAAAAGGTGCAGTGCTGTGCTCTCACTCTCCTCACTGTCTTCTGAGGAAATCTGGTTAATCTGGCCGGGACGTCTTACAGAAGAAGAACAACAACACTTAAAATGCTGTCAACAACAAAAATAATTACTGAGACTCTAATTGGCTCTGTGGCAGCAGCACCGGGCATCACGAGGCCACAGCATAAGCCGGAGTGTCAGCGGAGCTCTGCAGTCGCTGCTCCGCCGGCTCGCAGAGCTCAAGTGTCGACCATATAATCCTGTTAGAGATTGGGATTGATTCTTGATCTTTAGTGGATGTCATCCCTTTCTCTTCCTTTCCCATTTTTCATGTCAATGTCCTCCGTATGCAGCGCTGAAATAATCTCACTCTCTAAGACTCTCGGCTAATACGCAGTGTGAAATCCTGCCATGTTCGGGAGGATTCCTCTCCTGGTGGAAGACGGAGGGATTGTGGAGTGAGAGGAGTTCGGCTGCACTCTGTTTGGACACAGGAAAGCAAATGCAAACAGGTTGTTTTTTATATTATTGCAGACAAAGTCACATGTGCTGGTTGGAAACACTTTGACTCCATCGTCCAGAACTGTGGAGAAGTTTGTCAGGCTACAAGAGCAGAGCAGAAGCTGCTCGCTGGAATCACTTTGTTGTAAATTTGAGTGGATGTTTTGCTGTGTGTTTGTGGAATTAAGCCAGATTATTTATACATATGTATGTAAGCAGTACCTCTATATTTCTCTAATTAATTCATTAAACACGCTCTTCTCTGGATCTTTATTTTTATCAGTCTGCAGAAACTCTTCTTCTGCAGAAACTCGGTGTGCGATGTGCAGGAATTCTTCTGAACTGGTTTTTGAGTGTAGATGAAAAATCTTCTGCATCTCAAACACCCTGCAGGACCTGACTCATCCCTCCGACCGGCTTCCTCTGGCGCTGGCCTCCATGTTTGCTCGTCTTCAGCCCCTTTTTCAATCAGTCTTAAGGACACCTTCAGCCTCTTGATCTTTGTTCTGCCTTGAAGGACGTTTTGCTAAATATAACAGTCTGGTTCAGTAATCCTTCCAGCTGCCCAAGGCCGGCGCCACACTGCATAATTTAAGCACCAAAGGTTAGAGCAATTTACGCATGACGGCTTTAGCCATTAAATTAATGATTGGCACATAAATTTTCCACACTCGTAGCTGCTGATGCAATTCATTTCTAACACACGGCATCAGTGTTGTTTTGATCGCATCGCTCCAGGTTGTTATTAATGAATTGCATTGGGAGCTGCGAATGTGCAGAGTGAACTTATGCTCGCTGCTCAGCACCGTTCATGCACCTTCTGCAGGAAGACTTCACATCACCGAGCCCCTCCTGCACCGGCATCACCTCATGATGTTAGCTTAAAAGTTAAGTATGCTCAGCCCTCTTCAGCCTTCAGAAAAGGACAATGTTCTGCACAAAGAATCAATTACAATGAATCGAAAGGAGGTTGTTTTGATTGGCTAATTGATGATCTCCACCTTCAGATGTTTCACTCCTCTGAGCAGAGTCACTGATGGACTGTTTGTTTCACCAAAACACCAAAACATTGGCCACACGGAGAAATAACGAAAAGATTCTGTGTTGACAGAAACACATCTCCTTCTGTTAATTAGCAAACATTTTGGTAATAAAAAATACTCGTCTTGGTGAGAGATTCCTTGCTTTAATTAATTATGCAGCTGTTGTTGCTGCTTGTCTATTTTAAGCAACGCGGCCGTTTATTGTCACTTTCCATTTTATGAAGAAAATAAAAGAAATTCGAGAGGCTGAAGCTCGCAGAGTTTCTAACAACATCCGAGCTGCTCAGAAATCACTGGAAATCAGCCTTTTGAGTTTCTTCATCTGCCATCACACACGTCTGTGCTTTGAACCAAAGCGAAGGGCTGAACGACAGATTCCTTTTGAATGAAACCAAACAGGTGAGCTGCAAAACAAAAACACTGCTGGATGTTTGTTAAAGTCATTTTACTTTCAGTGTGCTGATTTAACTCAGAGTGATAAAAATCTCTGGCAGGTTTTAGTTTGAGCTCAGTGATGAAAAACACTGAGCGTCACATTTTTAACCATCACATTTACCTGCAGGTTGTTCACGTTTCCAGTAGTTTGTCTGTCATGACCTCAGAAAACAAAGACAGAATGAAAAATTAGAAATCTTTGATCCGGCTTCTTTAAAAGGAGCTCAGTCTCCATTCTGAGGAAAAACTAAATCAACATTCACATCAGCTGATCAGCAGAAGCTGTTTCATTCTTGTTTATTATCATTTATTATCACTGCAACATCTGTTTGGACACCAGCCCCCACCAACACACATTCACACTCAATGCACCACGTCGTCTTTATGCACTGATGGTTTTTCACTTATTCTGCTCATTTCCACATGCAAGACAGCTGCTGCGGCCGCTGCTGCCGCCGCCGCCGCCGCCACCGCTGCTGCTGCTGGTGCTGCCGCCACCGCTGGTGCTGCTGCTGCTGCTGCTGGTGCTGCCGCTGCTCCCTCCTCTTTAAACACACAACATGTGATATTTGCCACTGGACGCATCTGTACAAAAGCAGCGGTGCAGTTTGATGATGTCATGAGGCAGCAGATATTTGTTCCTCTGCTCAGCAGGAACGGTTGTGGATGAAATGGATCTGAGTGACTCAAAGACCTGCACAGAGGAGAGGATGTGTTTCAGTGTCATTCATGTGGACTCATTCAGGCTTGATGACATCGTCCTCACTCTCTGCTGTTTCCTCAAATATCAGCGACTTGAATGAAACTACGAAGGTTTCTGATCTTTTTCGGTTCCTGTGTTTCATCACAGAACTGTGCGATGATCAAAGACGGTCAGCAGAGGTCAAATTGCTGGATGACTGTCATTATTTAGTCTCATTAAGTGCCAGGACCTTTGATCAGACTGACTGAAACTACATCCAGTCTTAGTTTGTGTGAGTTTCCCTTCTTTCTAACACTTTGACATCTGAGGAGCTCACTCTGGATCTGGAGACGAGTAAACAAAGACGGTCACTGCGTTTGCTTTCAGCTCCTCCGCAGGTCTTCCAGGCCGGCTCTTCCTGTCTGCTGCTAATGTGCTTTCAGACAATTTGTCGGTGAAAGACTCTAATTTCTGCCCCGTGGATCCTCCAGTCTTAACAGCATTGTATTGCCTGCCCGTCCAGTGTGAAGCCTAAAGAAATTGTCCTCTAATGAGGAACAGTTGAGAAGCAATCTAACCGGAGAGCAGGGATAGCATTGTTCCCCCGCAACATCCAATTTGCACCGGATTCATCTTAATGCAGCAGCGCTTGTAGCTCTGGATTAGTGATATAACTGCAGGAGCAGGAGCTTAAAGTCCCAGACAACACTGATTGATTGAGCTTTAGTCAGGTACACGTCTGCAGGAAGAAATCCAGCTAATTTGCTGTTTTCCACCTCTTTGCTGTGTTATCTCTGCACTTTGCACCATAATGCAGCCCAGAATGATTCAGGGAGGAGAGGCTGCTCCGTCTCCAGGCGGCGGCCGGCTGAACGCTCCAGCTGCGTGTTGATGGACTGACCTCTGGTGAGCCGCAGCGGGCCAAGGTCGCCACATCCAGGAAGCCGGCTGCGTTCAATAGGGTGACAATGACAGAGAAAACGAGCATCTTTTATCTTGTGAAGGTGAAGCGGTGCTGACAGGGAGCAGAGCAGCAGCCCGACACTGATTAATGTCTCCATCCAAGAAAGTTTACAGGAAGCAGGAGAACAAGTCTGTGCTTTGGGGGGTTTTCTTCACTTCTCGCATGTTTCTGTGGGTTGTTGGTTCACTGTGGTGAAGTCTGTGTGTCTGTTCAGGCCCTTCATGTCGCCCCCCCTCCTCCTCCAAACAAACAGCATCCACCTCTGAGCTTTAAAGGCTCCTCCAGACCTACAAGACCCAGTTCTCAGCTCATCTGAACCGCTGACTGAACCACATGAGACCCGAGCAACACGACTGTTCGATCACTGTGAGTGTGTGTGTGGTGATAAATGCAGGTTGGCACTTTGCATGAATGCTCCTGCTATTAGTGTGCTAATGGCTTAATGACACGCAGAGTAAAGCCCTTCCAATGGTCAGTAAACTTGAAATGTGCTTTATAAATGCAGTCTGCCAACACAAGCATTTGTCCAGACATTTGTTCCTCCTCACCGAGGCGGCTCCATTAGCTCGGAGCTCCGCAGCTCGTCAGGGAATCTTTACGCTTTGATTTCTTCATGCACTGTTTGAAAAGTTCTATACAACCGCACAGTCTCGTAAATGGACCCTTTTGTCAGATGGAGACGTTTCCTTCTGCTTCTGTGTGCAGCAAACGAACACTTTCTGCCACAGAGCTCCTCTGCAGAAAGTGGCTGCTGTTAGACTGTTACAGGATTAATGCACCAAAACTACAGGCATCATTCGTTTCACTAAACGCTCTTTTATAAATGAGTTTTTGCTTTCACTCTCAGTTCCTCACAGATCTGGGATGTCCTGTTTGTAACTGACCTCTCCTGCCACACTTCCATCCCTCCAAGTGATTTGTCACTTTTCTACAACTTCAGATGGAGCTCTTTCTACGTGCATCTGATGGAGAGTCAAGAAGTTTACACTGGAGCTTTTTGAGGTGCTGAGTGGAAGGTTGTGCATCTGCGTTTGATGAGCTGATCTGTTGTTGGGAAGGAAAACAAGAAAAATGTCAAATTAATGGTCCGATGATTCCTAAACAAGCACCACAGAACCACACTACATCCACAGCTGATTGAAACTGGACACATATTAAGTTAAGAACACACTGCAGGCCCGTCTCTTCATCATTCATGATGATGTTTCCATTTAAAACAAAGTAGGATTGTGGATGTATGAGTAACTAGCAGTGGAGATGATCTGAAGCTGCCATGCAGACGTCAGATGTGTCACCTCAGACGTCCCAGGCTGCTGCAGAGAGCAAAGCTGGAGTTAGAGAGTCAATGTGCTTCTGTGGGAGTAAGAAAACTCTCAGTTTCACTCGTTACGGGACATTATTTATCTGCAGCTTGGTGTCCAGGACTGTTGGAATAAACAGGTTGGAAAATGCTCATTAATGTCCAAACTCGACAGCATTATTTAACACTGTGCTTGGAAATGATCTTTTCTCCTGCACCAGGGTCTGTGATTAGGCTAATGAGTGTGTTTTCTGCACAAACTCAGTGAATTTATGAGGATGTGCACACCGGCTGTGTGTACTTTCCATGGATGGTTGCATTGTGGGAGAATTGTTGCTTTCAGTGTACTGTACATATCAGAGGTGGTGCAATGAAACCTAATGTGTGTTTGCATAGCATTATACCTTCTCTTTGCCCTCTTTGCATAAAGCCCCTCACTGGGATTATTATTCAGCCTGACTGCAGCCTGGTGTCAGGGCGGATGGGCCGGCTGTGTACATGGCATACTAATGAACACACACACACACACACACACACACACACACACAGCAGAGCCGCACTTTGCTTCGTCTGACTTTAGCTAACAAACAGAAATCAGTGGAATGACATCATTTGTGGGAGTTAAAGAGTTGGAGCTGCGTAATGTTGGAGTCGGTCTGATTCATATTCAGGTATCTGTTTAACACCCCCCCCCCCTCCTCAGCAAGTCAAAGTTAATGGGCCAGACTTCCTCTCTCTGCCTGCTTTGCATGGTGATGCTACATCACTGTGTCTTGACATTGCAGGCCATTGAGGATCAAACAATTTTTGGAAAAATCTGGCCGGCAAATGAGGCTCTCTGGCTACCTGTCTAATTAAAAAGGAGTAGCAGGAGCTGCTGGAGATGCTCACAGGAAGTCCTGAGGGAGGCGTAACTTTGCAGTTGCCCAGATGTGTCTGCTGCTTTCATCTCTCCCTCTCTCTCTTCAGTGGATTGTTGCCACATATTGCCTCGCAGCATAAATAGCAGATCTGAGGCGAGTCGCCCTGCGACACAGGACGGAGACAAGAGCAGCACACATGCCTGGCAGATATCAGTAAACAAAAACTGCATAAAAGGCCGAACTTTCCGCAGTTTTAATTGTGTCTTTCATGGCTTCAAAAGGAGTGTGATTGGCGGAGCTGCTTTGATCCTCCTGCCGGAGACTCGGCTCCACGCTGAACTTGATAGCAGCATGTTAAGTGGAAGAAACTGGGATTTGTTTTCCAGGATGACGTCACCGCTCTCACTTACAGAAACACCTTCTGTAACATTCAAATTGAGATTCTGAGCAAAGACAACAATCACATGAGCGGATGCAGCAGTCTCGTGAGCCTCGGAGATGCTGAGACTGTTAATGAAGAGAATCCACATCGTTAAAATACACCAAGAACAAACCGCACTGCCCTGAAGAACATTAAAATGATACCTGTACTTTTCCATCAGGTCCACATCTCTCAAAACTGACAATTTCCTGCATTTTTCAGAGCTGCCACAGGCGCAGGCTTCACATCTGTATGACTGATTGCACTCCCCTTCAGAGTCAGAATTAAGATGAGGATAATGTCTGTGAATCGACTCCTCATTTCCATGTCGCTGCGTCGCCTGAAAGAGTCCATTTTCAACAGTGTCTATGAAAACTAATGTTCCTGGAAAGCACCTGCACGCACTTTCTGGAAATATGATCGCTCTTCATTCTCAAAACTCAAAAAAACTCAAATTGGATTAAGCCAAATTTTCTCTCACTGGAAACCAATTATCTCCTGTTTTAGATGTAGATTATCTGACAAGATGTGAGTCTGACAGTGTGACCGATGCACAGAGACAATTTTCATGGTTTTTCAGCTTCTGTATTTATTTTCCTCTGCTGTGCTGATGACTCTGCTCTCACCTGCTTTTCTATTAGTTCTGCTTGATGCTCTCTTATGTTTCATTTTAATACTCTGCATTGTTTAACAGGAGGAGTGAAGGAAACGTAACGATGAAAAAAGTCAGAAACCTTCTTTGTGCTGCAGATAAACAGAGTCCAGGGGTTCGAACCCGCCGGTCACATTGTTTCTAATATGAGCGGCTGCTTATTTAAACTTATTTATTACATATTAATGATTTTACAGAAGCCGTGCTTGTTGCTGCAGTCCAACAAGATACTGAAGATCTTCAAAAACACAACATTCTGTCCTGATTTCTGCTTGAAACACAGTTTTGCACAATAAACTCTGATTTCCGTCACTTTACTTCATTCACTCTATTTTTTCCAAGTGACTCAAACTGAGTTGTTGTTGAAGTCCAGAGCTTTGTTTCTGTCTGCAGCCTGTTTTCCTTTGAAGACGAAGGTTGAAATGATTATTTTATGGCCTCGGCCAGTCAAAGAGGAGCAGTTAGATATGAGAACAGACGGTTCGGAGGAGAGAAAACAAACAGCTTCATCCATGGTGGCGTGCGCTGCTTTAATGCTACGCTAAGCTAATGTGCTCAATTATTAATCCCAAATTGTTTTTTGATCCCGTTCAGTGGGCACATTACCTCTCCCTGCAGGAGCGAAGCCTTCATGAGAGACGGGGAGAGAATCAGCCCATCAAAGGCCCACCGTGGCCTCCTCGCACTCCTTGAAGGAGCAGCCACCCAACTCCTCCTCCCCGATGCAGAGCGAGGAGCCTGCTGTGAAACCATCACACAGGTGTCACGCACGCCAACATGGCTGAATCCGGTTTGGCTCCACGTCAGCGCGACACAAAGACGGGAGATTCAAACGCTCGCTCCTATCAGAGCGACTCAGAGACACTGAACTTATCTGTTTCCCTTTAAACGCAGTCAGATGTGATAAGCGCTGTTTTCTTGGGCTTTTTTGATGTTTGAGTTTCAAAAGGCGGCGCGACACGTGTGGCAGGAAGTGGAGCATGTGCTCCATCAGCGGTGTTAATATATGGAGATGTGGTTTCAACTGCGAGCGTAAACACTGCTGACTTATCAAAACGCAGAAAGTAGAAGCAATTTCCCGTCTGTTGTTTCTGCGTCCTCTCGCTGTAAATGAAAGAAAGGAGACGACAGTCAGAGGGAAGTCACTCCGCATAAATGGATGCTTATCAGTCGGAAGTGGCGTGGCGTAGCCGGCGGCGGCGTGGAGGAGCCGCGATGAGCCGCTCTCTTCAGACTGGTCATCCTGGTGTGGCCGGTGATCCCCCCCCCCCCGACCCTCCACCGCCGCCCCTCCTCCTTCAGCGGCGGCAAATCAGACATGAAAGGCTGCGGCTGGCTGTGCTGGCAGGGTGATTGAAGTTGTGTGAAGGAGCCAGAGAGATGGATGAATAATTTTGAGCTGGAAATACTACAAACAGTTGAGAAGTGGGTTGCTTCGATGTTTCACTGTATGTGTGTGTGTGTGTGTGTGTGTGTGTGTGTGTGGCTGATGGCGTCGAGCTTTAATTATCCAGTCGGTTCGATAACGAGCTGCTAATTGTGTTAGCGGTCTGTGATGTGGAGACTTAATGTGTATATAAGGGACATCCGGTGATGATGGAAGTGTGCGGACGTTTATTTGATGTGACAAGGTGAGATATTTAACAAAGTGAGCTCAAATCAACCCTGAAGACCTGATTATTGCTCAGAAAGATCATCTCATTATCTGAACACGGACTCACTGTGTCAGAAATGTGCTATTGATTACATATTTTTATAGCATCAATTATAATCATTTAACTTGATTGTGACATTGATGAAGTGTGTTTAGGCGTCGTTAGCGCAGAGAGGGATGCTGTTAGTTACATTACTTTGTAATCCTGAGTGTGTTCAGATGAACCTGATGTCCTGCAGTCGTGAGGTTGAACCTGCTCCTTAGCGACAAACAGCTGATGGAGGAGTGAAGCTTCTCACCATGGAAACATCTGGACTCAAGCAGACAAACAAGCTCACAGAGGACATCCACACTCAGAAGAACTGGAATCAGATGAATAATAACATGATAAGAGCCGATTCTCAAAGCATGTTTTTTTATGTGTTTCAGTTTTCACAGATATTCAGTCAGAATCAAGCAAATTCTGAGTTCTGGTGCTTTGAAATGAAGCAAACAGCTGCATAAACCAACAGCCTGATGTGTGGGTGCACTCAGGTGATCGCTGAATCATGACGTGTTGGGTGAGTCAGTCTTTCCCAGAACAAACAGCGGACCGTCCTTGTGCCACACAGGCACAGAGAAGCCGTCGTGTGGCCCGACTCCCTGCTTGTGCCTGTTTTAATTGTGCCGTAGCCCATACATCTCCCATTACTGAGAGAGCCCGCTCCCCTCTCAGCTCATCTATAATTCAGAGCCAGTGTGCTCCTTGACACAGTGCAATTAATTAGTCTTTTTGTTCATTAAAGGCATGGCTTTTAGAAGACCATCATGTTTTATTTTTTGTTTTAATTACTTTGTGCTTTGGCAGGCTTCTATTTCCAAGATGTATGGAAGGCAGGTCCCGACCGCTTCCCAATTAGAAGGATATCTCCTTGTTTAGCCCGACATCAAGTGTGGCTTTTGAAAGTTTGGGGAGGAATGTGGCTGCAAGTGTGAGATTCATTTTACATGTGATGTAAATTAATGAGATTTGCATACCTTTGAAATGATCCTCGGTTCCTCCAGGTCAATTGATTTGCCATTCAGTTTCAAACCACCAGGAGACTCCTGAGTCTCAGTCTGTTTCATCTGTGTGCAGCCTGCACTGCAGCAGCAGGCAGCCAGGCGTGTTTGACAAAAGATAAAAACACACATTATGTTTACTGTGATGAATTATCAACGCAGTCTCACTCCCACATCGTCAGATACCACCGCCCCACCCAGACGAACCAGCCCCCCCAGGCCTGCGTGCATCAGGCTTTCCACTGACTCCAATGTAAAGGCATCTGCAGCGTGTTCAGCCATCGATGCACAGCTTCATTAATCTGACGGTGGCGCTGCAGGACGCTGAGGGCATCAGTCCCCCGAGAACCCAGAGGGATTTCTCCTCTCTGTCAGATCCTGTCACAGTTTTTTAAAGATATGTTCAACATTTCTCAACCAAAAACACTCAG
>JAQNCA010000021.1:12659028-12675429 GCA_029783725.1 Acanthurus tractus
CGCACACGCACACACACACACACGCACACACACACACACACACACACACACACACACACACACACACACACACACACTCACAGGGCTGCAGCAGCTCTCAGGTGTAATTCGGGGTCCATCATCTTGTCCAAGGACGTCGACATGCAGACTGAAGGAGAAAAGGATCGAACGTCCACCTTCTGATTAGTAGATGACCCACTCTGCCTCCTGAGCCACAGGGGGCGCCACCATAACTACCCCCCCCCAAATAAAAAGGAAAAAGAAAGAGAAGGAAATCACTCACCTGTTCTTTCAGCCTCAGTTTGGCTCTCTGCAGCTGTTGAAGCATCTGAAGTTCACCAGTTCAGACAAAAGAAAGACGGCAATCAGAAGTGAGAGAAACTCAGAACGGCCGAAGGTGACAAAACTGCTTCCAGACCTTTTAAGGCCACAAAAAAGAGTCTGATAAAAGTCCTCTCTGTCTTTTTCTCTGAAAGTCTCCTTCAAACCTCGTTTCTAACATCTTCACGAGCTGGAACAGAAGTATGTGGAAACGCTGCGTTCAAGGCCTGATCGTCATTAGCATGACGAGTGTCTGTGATCACTCGTACCTGCTCAGTTTTTTTATCTTGAGACACAAATCCCTGAAACATCAAAAACCCTTTGGACAAACTTCCAGTCATGAGAAGTTTCTGCTCTGGAGACACGTGTTGATCAGAGTGTGAAGTTCCTCATTAACTGGTGTGATTTAACTCCGTCTGTCTCATGTTTGCTCATAACTTAAGATGCCTTTAAGCTGCACAGACTAAACACACCGGGGACCTCCTGCACTGCTCATCAACATACCAAACCACGTGCGTTCAAATCTGATGAGGGAGGACAATTAGCACAACTATGACTGCGTTATTATTAAAATGCTGCAGGGATGAAACTTGCTTCATTGGTTTTATTCCTTCATGCAGAATTGAACAAACTCATGAGGCTTCAAACCTGCTCGGTGCTGCTTGCAGCTGTAACTTTTCCACTCGTCTTCTTCCTCTGCGCAGAACAAAAACTGGCTTCAACCAACCAGCTGCTGCTTAGTTTAATTTATTCTGTTCAAACTCTGCTGAAGTTGTTTCAAATGTGGCTGTCAGTTCCAAAAGCTAATATCTGTTACCAGAGACTACAGATTAAAACTGTCGTGCCTGTAAAGTTTGGCTCTGCTCACATCTGGTGACGTATGCATGCTCTGTCCCTTCAAAATAAAAGAACAAACTTATAATCTGTTGCTAAGCTTGGTGAGTGACATCGAAGTCCTCGTCTTCACCACAAACAGCAACGATGGTGATTTGAAGGAAGGTCAAACTCTTCAGAGCTCAAGTTGTAAAAGATCTGAAGATGTGTTGAAAGGAAAGTTTTAGTAAAATAAAACGCTTACTGACACAAATCTGTTAAACTCAACAGGTTTGTGTGCCGGTGCTTCCTAAAATAACATGCAGCACAGATCTGCTGCTGGATGTCATGAATATTAATGTCATACAGCAGCAACCAACCAAAAATACCACAGAGGAAAACACACACATCTTACACAGTGTGACACACACACACCTCTGAGTTTGAGTCTTTTGCAGAATAACAGAAACAAACAGGAAGTTTAAAGAGCTGGAACGTGTGTGTGTGTGTGTGTGTGTGTGTGTGTGTTGCTGGTCACACGGTGATCTTATGGTTTATTTAAACGAATGAAACACTGAATGTGACTCTGAAGACGTTTTCACTCCCGAAACAGGTTTCAGCCTCTGAGGTCTCTGCGTTCTTTAACTGATGATCTGATTACGCAGAGGAAGAGTCTATTTTTAGAGCGGCTCTTGTCTATGTGGCACACTGGTTACATAAAAAAGGCATGTCGGCGTGCCGAGGCTACCTGCTCCGTCCCTCTGAGAGGCAGATCCCATTACAGACACAAAGGACAGATGTGTCTTGGTCAAAGGAACGACTGCGACCTTCAGGTTCACCTTCTGATTAACTGTGATGTGTTTTAACTAACGTGGTGTTTCCTCAAACACACAGGAAATGTCCCCTCACTTCCTGTGAAATGTCTTTATCAAACAAAAGCACCAGAGATGAATCTGTATTTGAGACCAACTGTGATGATTCGACGCTCACAAGGATCAGTTTCATGTCAGTTTACTGAAGCAAACGTGCCTGTTGGTTTGATTTGCATCTGAAAAATATGAACGTCTGAGTTAGAAACTCGGTTCTTTAAGAGTTTCGTCTTTTCATGGTCTTTCTGTTGTTTTTTGTTTTTGTTTGAAAGGTGAATAAAAGCAGAATGCAGTTTTAAATGCGGGTCGATAGAAATATCCAGAAAACCATCCTGATTCAAACTGTTATCAGTTTTCACTGATGAGTGATCGATCCTGCTGATGATGATCAAACTTCACTTGTGAAATATTCATATCTGGGGTTTTTGAGGATCCCCAAACTTTCCCAGCCTCATGTCGCCTCCATCTGAACTCGTCTGAAACGTGTCGCTGCCATTAAAACGCAGAAAAATCACCTGTGAGCGAAAATCAATGAAGTTAGTGAGTTAAAAAATGTAATATTTTGAGGAAAGATGAGCATATGATCACTCTATTGTTTATAAAGTATCCTACTTTTTTGGAAGAGTAAAATAATTTAATAGTAATCAACATTAAGAATGAAACCACATGTGAACCAGCAGTTTCTCCTGAGAACTTGAAAGAAAGCTTTGCAGGTTTCTGCTGCATGCTGGTGTGAAACCTGTTGCTTCATGATGCGACACACTGTTGTGTCGTTTTACTGTTCAAGTTTTCACAAACGCAGCTGTTCTCAATGACTTGGTATTTTAAAGAGTCACAGGCGACTGTGAGAGACGAACTCGTTAAATCAGGTTTGTGTTTTCTGTCCGCAAACAAAATGACGTCGTCTAACACTGTGGTTCTGTTTCTCTGCAGCTACGACGGCTGATCGGTTCTACAGGATCGACAGAGCTCAGGTCAGTCTGATCTCTCCTCCTTCCACCTCACAGAAATGAGTTTCACAGCTGCACTGTTGCAGATTTACAGGAGGACACGTTTCAACCTGCTGTGGCAGAATTTGAGCAGAGGCAGAATCAGCGATACTGAGGGGATTTTTGCCCAAAAGTAAACGTTTGTCACATGTGAACGCTCCACATCCAGCTGTGGTCCAGCTGTGGTCAGTGAAGGGGACGCGGTGACTGAACAGCAGCAGCCGTCGGCCCTCAGAGCTCCTGTCCAGGAAAGACAGACGACACAGTTAGTGAGATCATGCAGCATGAGGGAGACACAGAGCCATTAACTGCTGCCTAATTAATTACACAGACCATTTGTTTCCTCCAGACGAGGAGCCTCATCAGTGTAACACTGCAGCCAAACACACTGCACACTGTAAGCCAAGCACATGCAGCACGACGGTCAGCTGTGACAACACACACACACACAAACACACACACACACACTGAAACAAAAACACACAAAGAAACTTCTGTAATAATTCTGCACAAAACAATGAAACACAGGGACAACTACAGCAAAGAAATCCTTCAAAATAAATTCCACCACCTTAATTAAACTGAACAGTAAGCTAATTACTCAGCTGGGGGGGGGGGCAGTCACTGTGTGGAAGCAAGAGAACAAAACGACGAGGGGAAAGTGATGATCAGTAGCACAGCAGAGATGTGGAGGCGAGTTGGGGGCCACGCAGAGAACCACGGCCCCACAGCAGAGTTCAGAAATGAGAAAACCCCCACAGTGATGCAGAGCCCCGACAGTCTGAACCAACACACCGAGGCGACTGAGAGAGAAATATTCTTTTATAGCCTGGACAGAACAGGATCCAGCTCTGGCTCCTCAGTGACACAGTGTTTCAGTGATTAAACCAGAATGACACTGTAGACCTGACGGGGGCAGAAACTACGTCCCTGCTCGTCCTCATAAACCTGCTGGACTCACTGTTTGATTCTTCCTTCAGGAGCATCTCAACTACGTGTCAGAAATCTCCCAGGAGGAGATCTTCATCCTGGACCCGGAGCTGGTTGTCATGACGACGGTCGGCACCTCCACCTCAGCCATGCCCGACCTGGTTAACCCCGCCTCCAACCTGGAGAACAGCAGGTAGGTCAACCAGCAGGAGTCTCATCCTTTCACCTGAACACAACAAAGCAGAGCTGCTGCTTTCTGACCGCTGAGGCAGAAACCACTCAGACCTTCTCTGACTCACCTTCTCATCAGCATCACGAGCAGGAAACAGCTGCAGAGACGCAGCACGAGAAGGTTCACACCTCCGTTATGTTACAGTGCAAAGGAAAGTCATCGTTCTGCAGGATGCAGAGCGAGTTTGGGCTTTTTCAGTTTGTTGTGATCGATTGTTAGAGATGTTAAAGCTTCAGTGTGTCGGCCAGCTGCTCTGTGTCATCGATGTCGGCCTCAGAGATCAGGATGTTCCACGTTCACCTCACAGAGGGAAGGATTGAGTCATTGAAGGTTAGATTTAAACCCACAGCCTGGGAACAACGCTCCGCTTCATGTGTTCTGGAATCTTGGATCACATTTTCTTTTCCACATTAACACTGAAACAAAAGCACAACGTAAGTTTGAATTTTAAAGTGCTCTCATAAACTTAGAGCATCTTCAAAGGCTGAAGCCTTGCTGAGGTTTCAAAACTCTCAGGCTGAAAGCAAAGCAGGAGAATGTTGTATCACAGCTCCGGTGGTCGGCTTGGTGGAGGTGTTCTCCTGGTTTCTGACGGTGTTTCAGTTCGGCTGCATGTTGGTCTGCTGTGTCAGTGCAGGAGGAGCATCACTGTCTTTCTCCTGTACGTCCTTACAGAAGGTCCTTGGTTTGAATCCTGCTGAAGCTGGACCTTCTGCAGTTCTCACTGTGATGGTTCCTTCAGGAGCTTTGGTTGCCCTCAACAACCAAACACACTGATGTGAACACAAGTTCTCCTGTTGGCTTAGAACGTGAGTCTCCACATGAGGAGCAGTGACGGCTCTCTGCTCCTCGTGTTTGGGTGACCAGTAAAGATGTTATCAGTGGTCACACATTGTACTTAGTGTAACTGTATGTGACAGGTCCTCCAAACTTCTCCTAAAGGTTTCATCACCTTCTGGATTAACATCCAGATCAAATCCACTGGCTGGATTAACGCATGAAATGCGAGAGTCGACAAAGACAGAACAAAACTTCAGCAGCTTCGCTTCTGTCATGATGTTGCTTCGTTTCTTGCTGCAGGCTGAAATTAACGCAGTCTGAGGCTGATGACTCAAATAGGTCACACGCCCCACTGGGTTTCCCAAGTGTTCTTCTAGGAGAACATCACACTTGGCCTGCAGCTTCAGCAGCTCACAGAAGTTTCCTGTGTGTGAGGAGGCGCTCAGCCCAGCGTTTTCCCTACAAACAAAGTGCTGTCAGTCAGTCTGTGTGAACTCTGTTCAGTCTGCCACTGCAGAATCTCTCACTGATAATCCAAAACATCTCCTCTGCCTCTCCATGAGCAGCAGACTCTAATCATGCTGCAGATTCTGTTGCCCTTTTGCATTTTCTAACAGAAATATTTGGATTTTCCCATTAAAACCCTTCACCTCCGTTTGTTCATCCAACATCCAGTGAGAAAAGTAACAGAGAGGATTTTATTTTGAAGAGTAAATCAGCCTGTGTGTGTCCACGGTCGTGATGCCACGTCGGACTGATGTGTCTTCATCATGTCGCTCACTGGCAGCAGTCACCTGCCTTGATCAGACTGGAGTGGAGCCAGCAGATGGCCCCTGTTTAATGATCACCAACAATTATTTGATTCTTTTCTTGCTGATGTAGTTTCCTGTATCAGTCAGCAAGGTGGATGTTCACACATCATTTGTGGAAGACATCTTTACTCTTACTGTAACTCTTCAGTGAAAGCTGAAGAAGAGACAGAAATGTACAAGATGCACAGTTTCTCCAGTAAAATAGGACGCCTCACACACGGGTCAGGGATCCCTCGAGCATCTTGATTCAGGGGATCAAGTGGGCACAGAGCGTCTGCACTCAGGAGGAGAGACAGGCCTGGACAGAATTTAAACAAAGCAAACTGAACTGAAGAAAGAAATGTTTTGTTTCACTGTTTTTCTTCCAAGTGAGGCTGAGAACTTGACCCCTGTTGACCCGCTGCCACAGTGAAGAAGCTGTGGGCAGAAAATCAAGGAGGAGGTTTTCAGAGTTACACAATTTCCTCGAGGTTAAGACTGATGGGATCACAGCCTGTTTGCACAGGAAAAGGTTGACAGTTTACAGCATCACATGTGACATATCAACAGATTTTTAACAGGAGTAAGTTTTATTCAGAAGCAGACCTGTACGAGCGAAATGTGCTCTGACACAAACACTGTTTCTGCCTGCAAAGACATGCAACTTTACCAAGTCTCCACAAGTGTGAATAACACTGGTATCACTTGCATCGTCATTCAAGGACAGAGATTTTAAATTCAAGCCACAGCAACCTTCGAGATGGAAACAGGACGTTTGTTCGGTTCTTAAACTCTGCATGAACACTCTGTTTATTCTCTGTTCATCAGTTCCCTTTATTAGTTATTTTCAGGACACAATAACAAGCATAAATGTTTCATACTTGAATAAACTTTGCAGTACAGGCTTTCACAGATTTTATTAACATTTAATCACTTTTTAAACATTCATTGCATTGATTAGGAGGAAGCTCAGCTCCCAGGGCTCCGTGGTCTGTTTACCTCAGTGGTCTTCGGTCGCTCAGACACCGGCGTAACGGGGCTGGAGGGGAACATTGACCCTGCAGAGGCTGAATCAATTTCATCTGCTTGCTTCTGTTGGTTGCTGAAATGAGTTCATCCTTGACTGAATTCATAATAGCCTTGCAATTAAGGAGAAAATCTTTTTAGAAGCTCAGTATCGTTAAAAGGTTTCTAATGTGATTATGAGGCACTTTGCTGAAAGCAGCCATTTTAGGGCTGATTGTGATTCTCTCTTCGTAACTTGGAGTAACTCAGAGACTCCTGAAGATGTAAATGTTTTCACAGATTTAGAAGCTGACTTAAGCATTAAAGTCCTTTGTAAAAACACTCATTTTTCCTAAATCAGCCAATATGGAGCCACTTTTAGCCTTGTGATGTTCCTGTTAACACTGCCTGAGGTGTTAGAGCCAAAACAGGATATTTGCTTAACCTTAATCATGTTTTTGATGCCTAAACCTCTTCAGACTTATAGAAAGAAATATACTAAAATATCATATTAATTGAAATGCAGGAAAGGTAAACCCACACACAGATGCACTGAGGCTGATAAAGTGTTGACAACAAGAAAACAGGCTTATAAGAAGATGAACAAGAAGCCAAAAAGATCAAATGGCAAATAAACAAGCAGAACGAGGGATCAGGAGGCGAGAAAAAACAAAGAGCTTAAACAGGATGAACAGCTGAGAGAGGAAAAACAACTGGACCAGATCCACTAATGAACTAATCAATAACAGGTGACACATGAAAACAGGCGAGAAATCAAAGAGAGACGGAACTTTTTCAACCTGATTTCTGAGTTCTTAAAAACACTCGTCACCTTTTACAAAGTGTCGTGTTGTTTCGGCGGCTTCACATGAAGTATTATCGGTATGTGAACCGACAAAACATCATGAACACGCCGACTCCACACTGACTTAACGCCGACTCAACACCGACTCCACAACGACTCAACTACGACTCAACACCAAGTCAACACCGAATCCACACCGACTAAACTACGACTCAACTACGACTCAACACCGCCTCAACACTGACTCCACACCGACTAAACTACGACTCAACGCCGACTCAACACCACCTCAACACCGACTCCACACCGACTCAACACCGCCTCCACACTGACTGAACCCAGATAAGGATTTTTGGGCAGAAACGTGGCTGATGTTCCCTTCTTTAGGCTCCCAATCACAAAAATAAAATACAAATAGGTAAAAACCGGCTGCAGGTCTGACAGCTTGTTTGTCCCCTCAGATGTCAAAACTGAAAACAGTTCTGTACAAAGTGCCGACCTGCTCGCCACACACACACACACACACACACACACACACACACACACACACACACACACTGGTTAAAGAGCCATTGGGACTCAGACTGAAGGAGCTGCAGATCGAAGCACTGGCCTCATGTTGAAACAGAAGTTTCACCATAAAGCAGAGACACACTCTGTTTCCAGCTCTCGAGCTGAGGAGGCAGAAACTCCGTTAAACCCAGTGAACGAGTTTAATACACAAAGCAGAGCGAACAGCGAACAGGGACACAGTCAGTGACTCACAAACTGCTCTTCAGTTCTCCCATTTACCTCCATTTTAATGAGACAATGTTGATTTTGCCCTCCTGCTGCAGTGACCCTGTTTAAAATGCAAGTTTAAGAAACAGTTTAGTCAGTGTTGCATTTTCAATGAGAGACGATGACAGTGTGTGTGACGGTGATGGTTAACAGAGGTGTGTGAAGTGTCTGTTGAGCCTGTTAGAGAGCAAAGTCTGCATGAAGCAGAACTTTATCATTCTGAATGTGTGTGTGTGCGTGTGTGTGTGTGTGTGCATAAGAACATCCATATGTGGGTGTGTGAATGCATGAATAATATTTTCTGTCTGCATTTTCCACACTTCCTTTGCCTTCTTAGAAACAGTCAAGTGGTAATATAACATTAGTTGTGGTTATGTGTGTTGTCAGTGTGTGGGTCTGTGGAAAACACACCCCTTTAAACTGTGTTTACACACAGATACACACAGATACACACAGATTAAACTCTCCCCCACAGGAACCTGTCGGAGCAGCTGCCTTCAAACTCCTCACACAGAATCTGGAGATCAACAGAACTGAAGGCAGCGGAAGATAAATTTTACATTTCTTTGTTTTTTGACCTTAAGATCAGTCTGATGGTTTTTTTCCTCCAAATGTGAACAAACTCTGAACTCTTACCACCATCCCTCAGTCTTCTGTTCCTCAGTCCTGTCGGGGCTCTCAGTGCCAAACTGTTTCCATATCAGACTTAAATCCCTAAAGACGGCAATTATTTGTAATTATAATTATGTGGTTTCATTCTCTCTAAAGATTAGTATTTTCAAAACCAGCTGAAATGCTGAGACATTACTGAAGGAAGGAAGGAAGGAAGGAAAAAGAGGGAGAAAGGGTCTTTGTTGCAGACTGTTTTCAGCAGCAAATTGACCCATATTTTGTGCTCTGGTGAGTAATTGGGGCAGCAGGATGGTGAATGTGAGACTGAGTCAAAATAAACGGCTGTGTGTGTGTGTGTGTGTTAATGGTAATGAAGGATCATGTCACCCAGTCCTTCAGTGTAGCTTTAATATTAATGAATCCCTGGATTCAGATTGCTGTGGGCTCACACTCTGAATCCCTGGGATTGTGAGTCTGTGGGCACGGAGCTGAACCGTGGATGTGGAATATGAATCGCACACACAGTTTGTAAAATGCGTGAACGGATTTGTGAACCAATAATATGGATTTACACACGGCTCAGATTTTCTCAGCTGGCACCAGAGAGGCTCCGTAACAATTCAGTCACTTCAGTAAAATAAAAATGTCCTCATATTTAGCTTTTTGTCGAGTAGTTGCAGTTTGTTCATGTCATAATTTTATGTCATTTTAGGGTTTTAAATTAACTTTATTCTCAGGGTTGAAAGAATTTGACATGTTGTCCTTTAATAATATTTTTTCTGCTTTGTTTCTCACATTTAAAGGCTCCAACGTTTTTCGTATTTTTCTTTGCATACCACATATGTTTTTTACATGAGGCCAAACTGAACTGTAAATGCCATCGATGTGTCAGTGCAGGAGGGATGTTGTAAATGTGAGTCTGATCCTGAACACTCGTTTACTTTGTTCAGTCATCGGCATTACTTCTCCTCTGACTGTCTTCTGTGGCGTTTCAGTCATGAACACTAGTTATTACTTTGAGTGAACTCGCTGCAGCGACAGCAGCTTCGGTTCAGAGAGCACAGGCTGTTTGGTTCAGAGCTGAAAACTGTTTTCACTTTCTCTGTCATCTAAATTCATTATCTGACGCCTCAGATGAAGCCTTGATTATCAGTTATTTTATCATGTGGCACGATGCACATTTACAGGATCATAATATTTCCTCTGGCATTTGAGCCGCTGTGAAGTTGAAACACAAAATACGAGCATACAAGGATAAGCATGCGGATCAGAAGGAGAGAATAAATAAAGTAACAGGTACAATGTGAGTATGAGTAGAGCAACACAACCCGCTGATCCCAACAACACTTTCCTTTGGCTATGTGTGTGTTTGCACGCATGTGTGCGTGTCCATGTGTGTTGGCGGGCTGATTTGCAATGCTGAGTGCACTGAGTGGGAGGATGAGGAGGAGAGATGAGACCGAAAGGCAAGGGCAGAGTGAGGCAGAGATGGGTTTAGGAGAAAGATGGAGTCAGAAAAACAGTGGATGGAGAGAAAAATGGGATGCATGTCGGAGCACTCGAGTCACACAAATCTGCTGTACTTAGACATGCACGCACACACACACACACACACACACACACACACACACACACAGGCTCTCTGACAGTGTAGCTGCTTGCCCACGCAGGGCCAGAGGTGAACGTTATTACTCCCACTATAATTATCTCCCTCTCTTCTGCTTCTATCTATCCCTCCATCTCTCTGACAAACACTGAAAGACACCTACACACAAAACATTTTGTTTTCTAAAATTCACTCAGTTTACACCAGTATAAGATAAAAACCAGTTAACACCGACACGAGGCTCAGAGGATGCAGGCTCTCCACAGCTCTGGAAATTCCCAAAATTGTAAAGGTAAAGCAACGAAAAGGGAAAAAGAGCGTGAAATGGACCGATGTGAAAGTGATGTGGCAGATTTCTGTTAGACGAGGACTCGGGACGTGGATTTGTTCAGTGTGTGACTTCATTGTAACTTGAGCTGTGAAACATCAGTCATTAAAAACAGTCTCACTTCTCCCTCAGTCGCCTCACCTGATGTCCTTGAATTACAACCTCAGACAGGTCAACAAAACCTCACCTCCTTTTTAACTCATTTTTCTCTCATGTTTCCTTGAAGGCTCCTAAACCCTCAGAGCCTGAAGGAACTGAGCAGACACGCCTTCCTGTTTTGTTATGAATCCTCTCAGATTCCTGGTTTGCTGAACATTCACTGATCACAGACTGTAAACAAGTTTAATTAGAGCCAACAGCTTTGACACAAAGCATCCCATCGAACTCAGCAGCAACTGTATCAACAAAGCCGGCTAGTTTTGAGCTGCTTGCTGTGATGGAAAACAAAAGGAGCTCCTGTTTTTTCAGGCTCTGCTCGTAAACATCAGAGCCAAAACTTTCATTAGCTTGGTCATCAACTGGAAAACCAACTAAAAGGCTAAACGACAGCTCGACAAAGTGTGACACAAACACAAGACAAACACAAGACTGCTGGTGCTGATGATGTTCACAAACTAATCTTGTTTATTCATTGTTTTTGTTTTGTTGTTCTTTATTATTTTATTGATTGAATTGTTGAGATTTGGCAGCATCTTAACATTAACGTGTTGACTCCTGCCGCCTTCAGCATCTGACTGTTGGTTCATGACAGAGATCAGGTGAAGGATCATAAATAAGTATTTAATCATGTGTTTCCTGTGTTTTGCTGCAGCTCTCCACAGCGGCAGCGAGTGAACAGCGACAGCTCTGCAGCTGAAGCTCTGACAAACAACTCAACCCCTGTGACCAGCAAACTCAGCAGGTTAGTTTCCTCTCTGCCGGTTACGGTGTTGTAACCTGAGTTCTACGAGCACAGGTGGAGCATCCACAAGACTCCACAACTTTAACTTTCCTCCAATGGCACACAGAGTTTTGCTCACTGAGCATTTGCATCAGCTCTGACAGCCAATCAGAGCTTGGCTTCCTTGATGTGCCCTGCAGGAGGGTCACTGCTTCCTGTCATCCAGTTCCACGTCACGGAGCATCGTAGGAGTGGCAGGGTACAAAGTTGAAGGGGTCCAGATGTTCTTCTGAGACAAAGATTACTGTATTGTTTCCCTTTTTTAATCTCAAACAGGCTCCGCCCTCTGTGAGACTACAGGTGCAGAAAACAGCAAAAGAACAATGCACTGCAGTTTTTTTAGCCTATTTTGAAAAAACATGATGACAAATGCATCGAGTTTTGCTTCCACCGTGACGCAGAGGAAGGGAGGATACGCCATTGTCTGACTGCACTTGTTCCAGCTGCACATATGAATCATGTGTTAGAGTCCAAAAAGGTGCACAAACCTTCCATCATTCAGAGACACTTCTGACTGCCGTATATTGGACAGCAGACACTTTCTGGTTTTGTAATGGGGGGGGGGGGTTTCTGCAGAAAGACTCCACCTCACAGAATGACAGGAGAATGAAAGTAACAATTCTTTATGTCCTGTCAAAGTTCAGCCATGTGGCCACGTCTCATAAAGTGAGTTAATGGACGTGTAAATGTCTGTGCAGCAGCTTCCAGAAAACTGTGGAACCGCATTCAGCTCAACATAAAGCCAGAACTTTCATAAATGCAAGATTTGGCCATTGGAGGCTGAAACCATGAGGACGAAGCCGATGGAGTGGTCCTTGAATGCACCGCTGACACAGCTGCTTTACGTGGCACCGTGCTTTTCTTCCACCTGTTTCCTGCAGAAAACAGGCGAAGGGAAAAGAGGCAGACAAGCAGACACTTTTTCTCTTGTCAGAAATGTGGTGAAGAGCCGAGCTCTGCAGAGCACACAGGCTGCACCAGTCTGAGGATGAAGCTCTGGTGAGAACAGAGCGTGGGGAATTATATTTCCCCTCTCAACAACGAATAGAGAAAGGCAGCACAGCTTCCTATAATCAGCCAGAAGAAAGAGCTTTGTGGCTCTGGAGGAAAGTCCTCGGCTGACACACTGGGATGTGCTGTGTTACAGCATCACGTCGAGCATGATGCTCATAACAAAACAACACTTGATATGGACTCATTGAATCACAAACATCTCAGAAGTCAATATTTTCTGTGGGATGAGAGAGCGGGACATCGTAGTCTGAGGAGATCTGGATGGGAAACAAACTCAGTGATGTGATTCAAACTCCAGTGAATCATCATGACTTATTTTAACTGCACAGGTGGAAGGGGAGGAATATTTGCTCCCTGGAACTTTTAAATGTGGGGTTTTTCTGCATTTATTAGAAAACAAATCAAGACGACAGTGATCATACAAACAACAGAACACAGGAACAGTCTGAAGAAGTGAAGGTTGCTGTCTCTCTCTGAGCAGTCGGACATCTGTGAAGGTGCTTTGCCACACAAACTCTGTCTTAGTTTGACGGTGACGTGAAGCTGTTGTCTCCACTGAGAAGAAGCAGAACCTGCAGCAGGTAATGATTCAGCTGGTTCTGCAAGTGTCTGAGGAGACCCAAACCATCCCTACAAGTTCCTCTGTGTCCACTGCAGGGCAGTGAGTCTCAGCCAAACCTGACATGAATCACAGGAGGCATCACATGCCCTGAGGCCAGAGCAACACTGAGCAAATGTATCAGCTTCACCACTGAGTCAATCTACTGGGTCAAGAAGGAGGCGCCTCGCCGCGGTGCAGCAGCAGCCACAACAGCCAACACACAGAAACCATTGGTTGCTGCAGAATCTGTGCACAGAACTGGAATATTTGGTCCAGACACTCGAGCGTCTCTCGCAGCTGCACCGACCTTCTGCTTTCAGACCAACATGCAAAGCACAGGTTCATGAAGGCAGCAGCTCTGTCATCCGAAGAGGCCACACCTGGACATTTGCCTTTGTTATGAAACTAAACGCAGGCTACTTCCAGGAAACTCGAACACACATCCAGGTTTCATGCACAGCTGGAGAGATAAAGGCAGGCTGAGCCAGCTGAGCTGACTCTGGAGAAACCCTCTCAGCTCCTGGGCTCCAGAGGAGGTGGTGATGGTGGTGATGGTGGTGAAGCATGCATCAACATCATCTACAGAAAACCAAAGTGAACAGAGTGGTGGAGTGTTCGTGCTGCTTGTTGTCAAAGACATGGTGACTCAACATGACACCGTGTTCATGTTTCTGTGTCACAAAAACTTCATGAGCTTAGAAACGGCAGCATGTTTTCAGCTCTTTTTCTTGCTGCTCTTAAGTGTAAATAAATTCACAACAATATTGCATTTTAAATGTTGGTTTTTGAAATGTTTTAAACATTGAAAATGTCTTACTGCTTCTCTTGTTTGTGCAAAAAACTAAAGCTGCTGTTTGTTTTCCAGGGCGGGTTGCATCCATCGTTCCAACACCACCGCTGCTGACTTCAAACCCAAACTGAGGTCAGTGATAACAAGACTAACTATAAGGATTACCATTATAATAATCACAACAATTAGCATCAAGTTTTCTCTGGGCACCTTTCATAGGGCTCAAGGACGCCTTGAAACAAAGGAAAATCCAACAGCAGTGTACGGAAAGGAATGAAACTGGATCATAGATGTGTATAAATATAAAATCTTCTTCGGAAAACTCCATATAACGTGAACACAGACTCAGAGTCAGAGTCAGACTGACTGTGTTACCTTGGAAAATGTGTTTTCAGCCAGTTGATGTGTGGAGGATGAATCAGTAATGTGGACGTTGTTGAGTTTGAGCTGTATAATGAAGAAAAGGACTGACAGAGGTGCAGCTCTGCTCACAGAGGTAAATTGCTGCTGTGTATTTTCACATTGGACCTGTGAGCCTGTGGGGCCCCCGGCTTACATGCAGGCATGCTAATCACCTCCATAGCATGGTGAACTCCCCCACTTGTCTCTCTCTGCCTGGGGGGCACATCCAACCCACAGCCAGAGACACCTGGGAGCAGAGCGAAGCACGCAGCCGAGAAAACCTCTGCGCTTCGTGTCGATCCAGGTCTTTGTAAATGTAAAGCTGCTGTCGACTGGAGCTGAAGTGATGCTCCTGAGCTTCTCGTCACAATGTGGTGACTGTTTTCTGTCTGCTGTCCGGCTCTTCGGTGGCTCGTCAGTCCAAACAGCTCGTCCTCCTTCAGTGGTGTTTGCTCTCCTGCAGCTGCTGGACTTCTTCTTCCTCTTCTGTCTTTCTGACTGAACTGGCTCCTCCTCAGTGTGCTGCCGTCCACCGCAGCATCGCTCATCTCCATGTCTCTTATGTGCCCCTTTCTTCTGCAAACTCGGCCCATTGTGTCGCACTCTGCGAGATGGAGCCTCGAGGGAGCGACGCTGGCTTGTGAAGTGTGGGGAGACCCTTGTGATCTGCGGTTCCTTTTCCACTTATGTCTTTATTTATATATTTGTCACTGATGGCTGCGGTCGTCTCATCACTGGCCTTTAACATCACTTACAGTTACCTCAAACAGAAACCAACAGGCTGCTTCAGAGGCCGAGCTCCTCGTCTGGTGGCCAGTGCGTCTCCAGAAGGGGGGGTTTGATGTGTGTGTGTGTGTGTGAGTGTGAGTGTGTGTGTTACAGTCAGAGTTTTCTTTCTTTAAAATCCCCGAAGCAAAGTTCTTGTGAAATTGTCACTTTGAGCAAAGTCTTTGTGTCACAATCCGCTGCTCATTAAAACATACCAGCATTATTAATGCAAACCAGCTCTGCTCATTAAGACCCGTTTCACTGACAAAATGAGTGTGTGTGTGTGTGTGTGTGTGTGTGTGTGTGTGTGTGTGTGTGTGTGTGTCTTCCAGACAGACACAATGTAGGTCATCAGGTTTATTCTCCTCAAAGCTTCTCGTCAGCTGTTTGTTCTCACTTGTCTTAAACGTGTTGTTTCGATCTGACGTCTCTGAACATTTTAACCTCTGAAATGTTTCAAGAAATGAAGGTAAACTTGTGATGACGGAGTCAAAATAACCTCCACTGTGTGTTTGAAGGAGCGTGTCGCCCAGAGCTCGGCTGTGACTCTGAGTGTTTTCATTGGTTGTTGGACAACAACAGCACAGAGGGCTGATGTGTGTGAGGGACACAGAGCTTCATGATGGTTTCTGTGAACAACCGGGATTTAAAAGTAGAACACTTTCTTTATGTTTTAACTCTTTCATCTGCTGCCCATGTGTTCAGTTCATTTCATGTCCACAGTGTGTGTTCTCGTCCACCATTAAAACTCAGAGGCTGCACATGAGTGTGTGTGTGTGATTGTGTGTGTTTGAGAGTTAACATCACAAATAGGAGTTTTTTTAGCCGTCAGATGTTGGTGTGTGTCGATTGAACCGAGGCAGCGAAGTGGCTGACACCTCTTCTGCTCTTTCTCTCCACAGACAAGAAAAGAGCCAAAACACGAGTGAAGCAGAGAGGGAGAAAGGTAACACACACACTCACACACACACACACACACACACACACACACACACACACACACACACACACACACACACACACAC
>JAQNCA010000021.1:12700222-12713426 GCA_029783725.1 Acanthurus tractus
GGGGAGGGAGGGAGGGAGAGAGAGGGGGGGGAGAGAGAGAGAGAGAGAGGGAGAGAGAGGGGGAGGGAGGGAGAGGGAGCGAGAGGGAGAGAGAGGGGGAGGGAGGGAGGGAGGGAGGGAGAGAGAGGGGGGGAGAGGGAGGGGGAGGGAGGGAGGGAGGGAGGGAGAGGGAGAGGGGGAGAGAGGGGGAGAGAGGGGGAGAGAGGGAGGGAGAGAGAGGGGGGGGAGAGAGGGAGGGAGAGGGGGAGAGAGAGGGAGAAGGAGGGAGGGGGGGGCTTGTGATGTCATCCCCACAGCGGCTGAGTTTCTTCTTCTGCTGTTTAAATTCTTCTTTTCGTGCTGAAAAACTAAATTATAGTTCTGAAGCTGATGAACTTTTGCTTGTTGTCACAGAAGTCAGCACACAAGTTTTTGTTGCATTCTGGGTAATGAGTGTTTCCCTTCTGACTGTGATGATGATGGAGGCTCCTCCATGATCGTCCGGCCTCACAGGCTTCCAGTGCTGAAGATGAATAACATCTGTTTGGTAAACGAATGTTTCTTTACCTGAGTTCTCTGTTATGGTTCAGAGAAAAACATGTGACGGACGTCTGTGTGTTTCATCGGAGACATTCATGTCTTTGTAAACAGAGAGGAATTCATTTCTGATGTCACGTTCTTCTTCGCTGGTGCATGAGGCCGACTGTTGCATGAAATCTGGGTCTTCACTTCAGCGCTCTGAGTCGATTCTCTCCTGCTGGTTTCTGTGACTCCTACATTATAAACTTCTTCCCTCAGGATGTGTTCAAGGTCTTTCTGCTGAGTCTGACTGCAGAGCTCCTCTTTGAACACTCTGGCTGGTGGGACTGGTTATAACATGTCCAGCTGAAAGCACGTTGTGAGACTCTTCACCTGAAGTCACTGCTGCTGTGACTTGGTGGAGACGCAAAGAATAACAAATGATTCATTTTTCATTCCCAGGCTTTGATGAATTTATCTTTAATCTGTATATTTACAGTGTTGGTCATCTAATCTAAGACACTAAATATAAAAATCATCATAGTTAGTGAGACATTAAAACCAGCTGTCATGCAGTCAGCAGCAGATTTGGGACAAAGTCCAGCAGCTCGTGAGGAAACACTGGTCAGCAGTTATGTAACAGAGAAAGTCAGTGATGATGCATAAATGTTGAGGTGTTCTGCCTCTGTTGTCGTTGACACGATGCAGTTTCACACCTTACAGGTAAACTTGAGGCCGACCCTGCTGTGTCACACCTGATACCCATCCTGCCTCTTTCTGCTCCACTTTGTTGGCATGTTTTCTCCTTCTGCCGCCTCTCTCTGTCACCAGTCGGGGGAAATGACTACATTTATCTATATTTCAGTATCCCCTCTGTCAGCTGGATCATTGTCTCCACGTTGCTTTGTGTGCGTCTCCCTGCTGACGGAGTGATTTGACGTTGTTCTTTAAGCACACTGCTGCTTCTCTTTTCTGCCTCGGGATCCGTCCCTCGACTCTCTAATGATGCTTCGTCTCTTGTGCTGCCGCCTTCACATTTGCTGCTGTTCTTTCATCTGCTGCTTTCCTTCTTTTTGTTCCTTCTGTTTTCTGCAATCTTTGTTTTTTACATCTTCCAGAACAATCTTTGGCTTACAGTATCTGCAGCAGGAGAGGTTCAGGGTTCTTCTTTGGTCTGAATGTTTTTCCCCATCGTTCGTGTCACGACCTTCATGTTAGTGCACCAGATGAGTTAACATGTCAGTGTTTCTGGCCAAAACAAATGTCTGTCAGACCCAAACCCATCACTTCATGTTTCCTTCTTGTTGGCATTAGACGCCACATGAAGTTGCATCGGCTGGGTGGCAGTTAGCATGGTAGCTAGCAGTGAGCATCAGACTCCTGAGCGACACTGAAAACAATTAAACAACCTTTTTCTGCTGTTTGATTTCTTCTCTTTCTTCTCTCGTTCTGTCACATCATCTGTGTGACCATTGAAGATGAAGCTGTTGCTGCTTTTATGTGGGTTAAGATATTAAACAAAGAAAGAAGTTTGCTTTCAGGTATTATACGAAACAGTTTTCCATCAGTGCCCGGATCAGCTGATTTCATCACTGAGTTTTTAAATAAACTGGAAATCCTGAACGTGGTGTTCTACTTTGCAGCTCAAGCTTTTTTTAAATTAAATCATAATCTCTGTAAATCTGTGAAACTGAAGAATCACAAAAAGATTTTCAGCAGATAAACTCTTAAAACTTTTCATCACATTGTTCAACACATTTTAATCGGGTCAGTTGAAACAGTTTTAGAGTTCGAGTTTTCTTCTCGGCTTGTGAGCTTTGCTGGATCACCATGGTAACCTGCCCTGCATCAGATTACGTTCACTGGATTATAAACTGAAGGAGCTTTTCATTAATCAGCTGTTTCAAACACTGACACTAATGAGAGCGAGAGCTGCTTTCTGCTGTTATAAATATTTTAGATTCCTCAAAGGCAGAACGCAATCAGCCCATTTTAAAGTGCAGAGAGTCAAATGGACCAACGAAGGCCGTTTTTATGGGATGGACGCAGATTAAGAGTCTGGCTGAACAGAGCGAGTGAACACTGTTGTTACCTTCTGCAGGTTTGAGCCGGCCGACGCGATGAGAGTCCGACTCTGTTCTTCCTTCATCGCTCTTCTGCCTCGATGTTTTTGTACATTAAGAACAATTTATAAGAAACGAGACATTACTTCCTTTAATACATAACATAAATATAATCTTTATTTCTCTTTAAACATTTCCAGAAGGGTATTTTCATTCAGTTTAACAGCTTCTTATGTGATAAACATGTTTTTATAAGAGGGCCAGGTCACAAATATCAGGACCATAAGAAAAGTTACTTACGAACAAGATACAGTCATTTACATGTTAGCTTTTCATTTAGCAGCCAAACGTAGCTCTGCTTCGCTGTGACCAAAAAAATACTGCAGGGAAACTCAAGTCTGATCGTGGCGAAGACAAAAGCACCACCTAACGTCAGGCTGAGATGCTACCATGTCACACAGATCATCACACATCATGTTTATGCAACTCACATCTAATACATTTAGACTCTCAATACTCACAAAAACACACCCGCCAGCCTGTCACAAGCATTGCAAGTGAACAAAGTGTGATGTGGTGGATAAAAAATTGGTCACAAGGAGCTTCAATACAAAGACACTCAGTCATCTGAAGTGAGACTGGTCTTCATGGTTCTTGCCGTCAAGTTTCATTAATTTCAAATACAGTTTATAAATAAGACCAGACTGGCAATGATGGACCAGTTTAATGGAAAAGAAAAAAAACTATAAATGAACTGAGAATATAGTCGAACAGTAAAACAATGCAGATAATCTCAGACCCTCGTGTGTGAGTGTCTATGTGGAGAACAGAGGGCCAGTGGAAGCAGCAGTGAAGACGGGGCCGGTGTAGAGTCCTGGTCCATCGACAGGAACCTGACGACACCACAGATCACACGGGAATACAGACGTCAACATCCGGCAAACATTTATAATCAGCACATAAAACATTTTGTAAATGTGCATCATGATTTTGCATGATTAGTCATCTAATGTCTTAGTTTCCTCGAGCCGTTTCCTCTGTTCAGGAATAAGAGAAAGTGGATTTGCTCGACATTAACAGACCTAAAATATGACTTCAGACAGCTACAAAGTCCTTTGCAGTTTTCAAGACTCTCAGAAGAATTGCCATTAATCTACAGTGTCGTAAACAGACTTTAATCTGAAATGGGAAAGTTTCTCTGCGGGCTAAATGCTAACGCCGGCGTGCTAACAGGCTCACAGTGACACTGTTAGTGTTCATGTTGGCAGGTCTCCTGTTAGCCATGTTGTTCATCTCCTGCTAATTTCACTTGAGAAGAGTCAGGATCACAACATTATTACATAAATACTCAGCGGGAAATTAATTTCTGGTACAAATTTCACTGCAACCTCAGTCTTCATCCAGTTTCTTCTTCGTGATGATCACCTGACAGTCAACAGCAAGGCTGACTCTTTGTCTTGTTATCGATGTTATTTCACGGACAGCTGAAGACGGTATCAATAACATGTCAGCTGTATTTGGTTCCATTTATGTCGACTGTAAATTCATGCAAATATGATTCCATTCTCTGTGTTGGAGAAACGTGACATCTGCTTGTATTTTTGTGTTTTGAATGTTACCTCTCCCAGAGCTTGCAGTGCAACAGTGGCTGCCATGGCCTTGGCATGTTTCTTATTAGGACTCGCTGTCTGTGGTTGGTAATCTACACCGTTTACTGTGACCTTGAGGAAAGAGAGAGAAACAGGAAATAAAGGAAATTAGTCCATGCATTTGTTCCTTCCAGGCTGGAGCAGTTGGAGGCTGGAGCCCGGGCCGGTTTGTCCCGCATCCTGCAGTGCATGTGCTCCAAAGAACCGGGAAACATGTCACTTTTATCCCACATCAGCCCCCCTGAACTGGCTCCCTGTAAAATCAAGAACAAAAGTCAAAATCCTTCTCGTCACCTACAAATCACTTCCTGGTGCGGCACCATCAAATCCTAAACGGCCAGAGTGCCCTGCTGTCCCACTGGAGCACTCCGGTCCAGGATGCAGGCTCACTTTTGGCTTCTCAAGTCTTTAAAAGCAGAATGAGAAGCGGAGCTCCTCTCCTGTGGAACCAACTTTGAGTTTCAGTCAGAAAACAGACACCATGTCCACGTGAGAGAGTAAGCTACCACAGACATTTCAGTTTACTGTTCCTTTTGTCTTTTTATCAGAGGATGCATCGCTCCACCAGCCACACAAAACAAAGACCCACAACTCAAACCCTCATTTAAGCTCATATTTGTATTGAGATCAATGTACCTCTGGCGTTGACACACAGTCATCTTGTCGTGCAACAATGACAACAGAGTACTTGAGCTTGAACATCATCATTAACAACCTGAGTTGTTAAGGTTCAGTCTCTCTTCTGGAAAAATTGTAAAAATTACTTTGTTGCAGAGAATTCATCCTTTGAATCAGGAGAGTTTTAAGTTTCATGTTTTAAAGTGTAAATACTGCGGGACGCCTGCAGAAAAACTGAGTGATGTGACTCGTTCCTGCAGAGTTTCTGTGCAACCACACTTCTTCAATCACTACCTTCAGCAGACACACAGAGACAAAGCTACATGTGCACTGCCAACAAGTGCCACCTAGTGGTCACTGGTGCACACTGCAGCTGCTCCACAACAAAACATTTCCCCTCTTGCTGCACTGCTTCAATGGCGTCTATTGACACAAGTGTCTTCTGCAGTTAGCAAATGTTAGCATGCGTGCTAAGCATTGTTGTGTTAGTATTGTTTTTGGGACTGTGTTGTTATGCTAATTTTCATATTTAGCTTCATGCATTCCTGCCGCTCGGTGCAGATTATTACAGTCATTAGTGAGGCTGTTTCATATGTTAAGAGAGAAAGGACATGACCTTTCAGTTTGGAGGATTTCTTCAAATATCAGGCCACAGAACTGAAAAACTGAGATGCAGTAACAGAGGAGCATGAAAGAGGAGCAGGACTTGCCTGCAGCATCACATGACTTACCTTGAAAAGGAAGTTCTTGCGATGGTCAGGACCACTGTGATGAACCATGATGAAGTCCGGCTGCATTATTCGTCTTTTGTTACATAACTCAATGAGAGCAGACACCGGGTGCTTCCCTGCACACAGACACAGACAGATTAAGTTCAGTCTCAAATCAAGACTGAAAACTGGCATTAAGAGAAAACCAGAGTTTTGTAGAGTGATTCAGAACGTCACAGGACGGCAGAGCAGCTTTCCTCTTTTTAAAATCAGCAGTGCGACTCTTCGTTGCAGAAGTTTATTTGAGAACTTTCAGCCGGTTTTTAAAACTCGGCTCATCGCGGCAGATTGCTGCCTGCAGCTTTTCCGCGTTCTGTTCAGGGTTTTTTGCTTGTTTTTTTGCTCAGGTTGAAATTGTCAGCAAGTTTTGGGTCTCTGTTAGTTCCAGATGATCGTCTAGACTTCTACATTAAACTTGTCTTGGGACAGTTCATGGTTTGATCTGTTTTTATGTAAATAAATTTCATTACATTTTTCTAAAGTTAGTGCTGTTTCAGCTGTCAGCCAAAACAAAAGAAGCTTGTGTTGATGTGAACATCCAGTGTTCATGTGAGGAGAGAAATCCGGTCAACGTCTCATTATAAGATGCTTTCAGTAGAAGAAACAGTCCTCTGAGTATCAAAACAGCCTTTTCTGATCCAACTCGATACGAGGAATTCATCAGCACATGAAGGCGTGTGAGGCCAAAGCTTACAGCAGGAGAGTTTACATCACAATATTCAGGTTTAGTTTCACTGGATTTCTTGTGACTGTGTTTGCTGGATCAGTTACCCATCAGATCTCTGGTCACCACGAGTCCTCCGGTCTGCTTCTGTGGCTTCTCTCCTTCAGCAACGAGTCCTGAAACACACACAATCATCAACACCACCACAATAAGCATCAGTTTAACTATTCCTAGCAAAATAACACTGAACTGAACTGAACTGAATTGAAATGGGAAACATTTAAGCTTGGAAAACTTTATTGGGCAGCAACTTGAATCTTGACAGAGAGCTTCTTTCTAGTTTCCTGTTTTCATGAGGCAGCTGTTGAAATGATGCCAACCACCAGCATTTAATTCAAATCAAACAGTGAGAAACTCCTCAAGAGCTACTTTTCTGAGCCCTTCACGAGACCCTGAAAGCTCACTTTGCTTTCACCTTTCACTTTCCCAGCAGGCACTGGGGCAGATACTGATGGCAAAGATGAAAGATGAAAGTTTGTCCCCCCTGGTATTTCTAACTGACATGAAAAAAAGCTGAAAGCAAACTCCTCTGTTCCCCTTCGTTTTCCGACCTGGACTGGTCGTGAAAATCACAGAAAACGACAACCAACCGTCTTCATTGTTTGTAAAGACTTTTCCTCCTGTGATCTGTTGCTTTGTTTGTTCGTCTTTTTTCAGAAATATGAAACATCTATCGATTTCTTTTTTTACGTGACAGTTTCAGGTTGTTGCTTCATCTAAGTTCAGTTTGCCTTCATCATCCTTCTCATCTGAAGCAAATGCTGCCAAGACTTTCCACATCTGTGTCACCACACTGCCGGTTCAATACTCTGTGGCCTCAGACCTTTGCGATCGACCTTGAAGTCAATGATGATTGGCTCCACGGTGCCCTCACGGTTCCTGCCGAGGCCCTCGCCCGTTTTCCAGCCCATCTTTCTCATCAGGAACTCTCCGACTCCCCCGGACACCGGAGCCGCCCTGAGGAACTGGTCCTGACAAGACAGAAACAGAAAAAGAGGGAAAAAGAGAGAAAAGAGGATCAAAAAATAATCAGGGAGAGGCATAAAACTCTTTAACACTGACGTCTGATCGAGGCAAAAAATCAAGAGCTTTAACAACAGAAAACCATCTGCCTGAAACATATCAGAGCCACAAGGACTGTGTTAAACAGATCATTCAGGTCATTAGGTCATCAAACATTTGAAATGCAGGTAAAATAATACAACATGCACAACAGATTCACAAAATGGGAAACCCTAACTCGTCATCTGAAGCTTGAAAGAACGGACTCAGAAACTTGGTAACTCATCAAAACTGCATTTGTGACTGTTTGTTTAAACCAAACAATCAAAGAATCTATCAACAGTGTTTCTGTCACAAACATTTGACAAACACACACACTTGATAGAGTTATCTCACAAAACTGCAATAATCTAAAGTAAAAGAAAATAAGTGTTCGGTCTGTTTTACCAGATAAACTCTGCACCACCTCAGTTTGAAGCGTTTGTTCAGTGGAGCAGCAGAGAGGCTGTTTGCCTCAGAGACCAAACCAATAACACAAAGGAGCCCCCCCCCTTCTGTGTTTGGCATGCAGACACCAAACAGTGAGCTGCTTTTTAATGTATACGTTAAGCAGTTATGCTTATTTTAAAATGAGAAGGCTTTGGATCATTTATCTTAATTACCAGACACTTTTTAACTTTGTATTTCCATGAACCAAAGACACTCATTTCTGGTTTGACACACAATATTCTGCAGCAAGTGATTGAAAAATTGTCCTCCTTTTCTTTTCTTTCAATCAGGAATCAGCTTTGACTTTGACCACTGATACAGAGACACTGCCAGACGCTCAAAGTCCCCAAAACACTCACATTACATAAAGACATGAGAAACATCAGACCAAACCTGGCAGGTCCAACACATCCTGGACCCGGTGACATGCACCAACGCTCTTTGTGAGTCTGCATCCTGATTACAGCTGCTGCTGGTACAGAAGGCAGCCAAGGCACACGCCTGTTTGTGTGTTTTGTATTTGAGTGTCTCACCTTCTTCAGCCATGCTTGTGGCCCACTGGTGGACAGCTCCTCTGAGCTGAGGACCTGAGCTCCAGTCGAACCGGTGAAGAGACCAGGAACCGTGTTGGACTGGGCCCAAGCATCCACCTGCCACATTTAAAACAGCATCATTTGGTGAAGCCTGGACAGCAGTGAGGTGCTGTGCCTTCAGCTGAACAAAGTCAAACTCAGTTTACAACATTTCTGTGGCTACAGTGTCACCTGTCAGCATCACACCGTGAATGGTGCTTTGCATTTTGTTTTGCTTTATTGTTTATCTCATTGACAATAACTGGATGAACAACTGCAAACTGTGTTAAGTGTGTAACTGACATGAATATCGTCTCATGTTCGTGCTGCGTTTGAGCGTACCTGCTCTTGAGCTCTGCTCAGCATGCAGATTGCGCTGACATCATAGGGGTTCTCGGCCAATCGCCTCTGAGCTTTGATTCTCTCCGTTACAGCCTGTGAGATATCGACCGGCTGCAGAACGACGAAAAGGGAGGGCCGGGACAGAGAGCCGGGGGGGGGGGAGTTTAAACTTTATTATTGAAACAGGAACAAATCAGGTGTGGTGTGGTGTGGTGTGGTGTTGTGTTGTTGTGTTGTCGGGCCGCTCGGCAGAGCCACAACACCACAACACTGCTGAACGTCGGTGTGATCACAGACTCGATCGGCCACAGCAGCTGGACATTGGCTTGTATTTTCCCCACAAAGTCGACTATGTTGGCACCAAGTTTGCACTGCTGGTTCTGTTCTTCAGCATCCTCTGCTGTCTGCACCGCTGCAGGCTGAAGCCACTTACAAAGATCAGACAGTGTTGGACAAGGACGGCAGTGGGAACAAGGACGCATGACGGGACATACTGTCACACACCCAGAGCACCGTCCTCAGGGAGCCACCTGACAGCAGGGGGCGTGGTTGTCCTGTCAAGTTTGACAGAGCGACCACACCTGGATAACAACAGCCGACAAAACACATCACAGCAACACCAGGTGATGCTTCTGAGGAAGACGGAAATACACCGTAGAACAAAACACAGTGTGTTGGGATGAAGAGATTTACCTGAATGTTCTACATAATCTGTTTTCACCGATGAATCACAGCCTTAACTTCAGCTAAATCCTCAGCTCAGAGATAATATAATAACATCAGAGACGATCACTGCCAGACGCTGAGTGGAATCGTATTGATAACAACTCTGTTAAAAACACACGTATGCATAAATTAAGGTCTCACCTGCAGTCTCGAATCAGGAAAAACACTGTCATTATTTGGCACGAAGGCTGGCTGTTCAGCGACCTCCGGTAACCCCGCTGCCGCTATCGCCGTCTCGTCCGCCGATGGGGTGGCTGTTCCCATGGGAACAGCCGTCAGGGCCTTTTTGGAGGTAGCTGCCGCTTTGCCCGCTGATTTGTCGACTGGAACCCATTCTCCATACGCACCCAATGCCTCGCCTTCCTGGAGAGGAAACCCATCATAACCCACCATGAGACTCAGAAACCCTCATTAATTTTGCAGTTTGAGGATATTTTGAAACATGTAATTTGCTATAACAGTTTATTGCTTGTACTTTGAACAGTCGTGGGGTCCACACACTGACTTCCTGTGTGCTTCTCCTTAACTGTTCTATATTTTATATGCATACACACACACACACACACACACACACACACACACAGAGTAGTGTAATTTGCATTTATATTTGTTCCATCAGCATGGTGACTGTGGCACATGCAGAGCTGATGGCCAGTCGCTTCCATAAAGGTTATTATATTTCTGTTTTCATTTACTGTCTCTCCACCTTTATTACCAAACACATAATGACTGACAGTTTGACTTTCATCAGTTTGTAATGAGGAAGGCAGGGATTGTATCTTCCAACTTTAGATTAGTTTGACTAAACAACACTGTAAGTGCTGTGAAGAAGCAAGGAAAGACAGTCTGGAAAAGAACTACGATAAGACAAGGCAAATTCAGACTGGTCCGGACAACGCCTGGTCACAAGAAAACAAAGTAAGACTCAGGATAACTTGGCAAAGAAATCAGGAGCGACTGTGACATGCAGACTATTTACATTCTTCCAAATGCAAACTCAAGCTGTGTGACAGCGAGCAGTTAGCTCAGGCCAGGCTTCACGCTGTGTCCAGGCCACGATCACGTCAACCTTCAGCTGTAATGTTGTTCAAACCAGTGGATGTCTTAAAAAAAACAGTCCCTGCCTCTGTTTTCATTAGCAGGGAACTAAACTGCAGAGACAAAACTGAGTCTGGACCAGGTTGTTCACATGTCGTCTCTTTGTGAGGTCAGGTTCGCAAACATGGATGTTGGAGGGGTTTGGTTTGCTTTGTACACTTAAGCATTTGTTTTAACTTTCAGCTCGAGAGGTCGCAGCCTGATTCAGACCTTTTTACGATGCTGAGACCCTGAAGACACAGGAAACTCCTTGGCCATGCCTGCATCACTTCGCACTGCCGGACGAATCGTCGTGTTCTGGAGGTAAAAAGAAAACAGTGTTTTTGTTTTTCCACAATCAGCCTCACAGATTCTCAACTACATTTAATTAATAACACCCACTTTGTGAGAAAGAAGTCAAGTTTGTCTAAAAACACATCAGAGCACCTCAAACTGAGGAGCAGCATCATCCTGCATGATTTGTTACAGCACAAACATGTTTTCACAAAACATGTGAAAGAGGGAAAACATGTTTGTGCTCACATGACAGTTTGACATCATCAGGGTTTCATTTCAGTTTATATTTCAACAATATGTTTGCGATTCAAGAGAAGCCAGAGGGGTAACAACAGTTCTCGGGCCTGGACACACATGCACAGATACGGGCTAATAGTTAACAGCTGCCAGTCGTCTGGTGCTTGATGAGGGTAGTGCAGGATGTTAAATGGAAGCTAAACTTGCAGAGTGTCACCGCTGTTTCGCCTTTTCTTGAGGATGCAACCAATCAGGTTCGACGAAGTTACACTTGAAATGAGGAGCAAGTGCTAATTTGCTGAACAATCCAAAGCCAATGTTTTGTTTTACAAAGAACAGAAATAAAGGCAAATATATTTCCAATTTAAATTCATGTATGTTTGACCGTGCCCGAATATGCAAACACTAATGAGTTACTCTGGTTTTCACTTTTGTGAAACGATTCGTAGGTTTTTTGTCTCGTTTCTCAGCTGTAACATGAAATAATTCTCTATAATACTTCATTGTCTGAGATGTGAACTCTTATAAAATGCAGTGTAGCCTGTGTGCAGATGTTACATTTAAGCTGAAGCTGATGGCCTTTTGTTCTCGAAGAGCTGATCCTCCGAAGGGTTTCCCATCATCCTCCTCATCCGAAACATGAGGCAATGCCACTGGCAGCTCTCCTTTACAGTCCACAATCATCTTGCATTTCTATGAAAACCCAAACACAGCACATTGAGAAGCAGCAGTATTTTCCCACAGTTTGCAAGTTGTGCATGTTTGCTCTGCGCTCTTCCTGTTCAGCATCACAGCTGACTGCCATCTGAAGCGGAACAGATTCGAACCTACATAGTAACTTTGACTTACAAGCAGTGAATCATGGGTTTTCTTTTCAGAATACATTTAATTTAAATCAGACATTAATCCAGGAAAACAGTGGCACATGTTAGTCCACATACACACTGACTGTCTGCTGTGATACTGCAGTGTTTTAGAGCTGAACACGCTGAAATATTACAAAACTCATCAAGCTCGTATTTTGTTTAAAAAAAAAAAGTTTACAAGTCCCAGATCTCCAGTTTGAGGTCAGTGTGGTGTGTGTGTGTTTTCATGCGTTCTGGAGCAATAAATAGACTATTTGTGTAGCACCTTTTTGTACCGACCACTCAAAGTGCTTTATGTTGATGGAAACAGACACGACAGAAAAGCCGTCACCAGATGTAACTCCAGTCACACGAGCAGATGTCTCGTCTTTAGCTGCAGGCCAGCTGATCGTGATTTGTTGAGTTTGAAAGGGAGATAAAAGTGGCCGCACTGGTGTTTCATAATGTGTTGACCCCATCTCCTGATTCTGTGTGAGCACAAAAAATGACATCAACTGACTTCATAAGATGAACCAGCAGTGAAACCTGCACTCTTACAACTGGAGTTACATCGAGTCACAGCGGCTTCACGTGCAGAACAGAAGCTCTGTGGCCCTACATCTGTGAACTCCTTGATGCTGATGCTGTTGGCCTGCTTTGCCACTTTCCTCTTCACTTCCTCCAAAGCAGGGTTGTTAGGCTGAGCAGGGGCAGCAGGTGGCTTGTTGGTGATCGAAGGCAGTGGGAGCAGTGAGGACAGAGTGCCCATGTTAGACAAGGCCGCCGTCATTGTGGCTGAACAGGAGAAACAAGCAGAGGACAAACAAACACACTGAATCCTTCAAATGAAAACTCGAGCTTGTCAGACCGACAAAAAAACAGCATATGTTTTAAATCAACAGACTGAATATTTAAATCACCAGTTTGAACAAACACCAAATCTAACAATTCCACTTAAAATAGAAAAAGAACATAAACAAGATAAATAAAAGTGTCGAGCAAAACTTTTTCCACAGAAATCTGTTTTTCTGTCAAGTGACACTCAGCAGAAGAGACGAGAAGAGACGAGCGGTGTGTGTGTGTGTGTGTGTGTGTCACGCTGCACTAATTAGCTCGACTCTTTCAGCTGTGTGTCCCAAGTTGCAATCAACAGTTTCCATGGTTACTGTAACTGTTGTATGACAACTGAGAGATCGTTTAGCAGAGACTTACACACCTCACACACTCCTCACACACTCCTCACACACTCCTCACACACTCCTCACACACTCCTCACACACTCCTCACACACTCCT
>JAQNCA010000022.1:10653-22182 GCA_029783725.1 Acanthurus tractus
GTTCAAGTGACGTCGGCATAATCAGAAAAACTCTTTCTCACTGGGAAAAATCAAGAATACCCCTTAATGCCAGAAAATAACTCATTAACTCGGTCATAATTTTGGTAGTTGCTAACTTGAATTGATGTTTGCAGTATTTTCCCACATGTTAAACATAAAAAAACAGAAACATGAACTTAAAAAGGCCGAAAGAACGACTAGCAAACGAGGGAATTTACGTTACACCTTGAATGCAGGTGAAAAACAGAGAACATGGCGTCGATTGTGTGGGACTTCTTCAAAGTTTCTGAAGAAGACAGTTCACTAGTTATTTGTATTCTTGTACAATCAATTAATCACTCGTGAGGGAACCACATTTAAATTTCATTATGCAACTTGTTGTATAATGACAAACTTCATTGTATCCTTGTATCCTTGTGTAAGAAGAGGATGACAGCTTTGGTCCCTTTTTGCTGTCAAATTCTGTCCAGCTCTCCACTTCTAACTTAACCCCATGCAGGATAAAGTGTTTTATGAAATGTTTGCGTTTCTGCTCTTTGCTGCAACAGCTATACTGCAAATTTTAACATTTAACATATAGGATTGTTGGTTTCAACCTTTCCAAAATGTAGCTATAGCTTATGATTTTTTTGTTTTTACATTTTAAATATGCAAGAAACAGCGCTAGCTTCTAAAAATGCAATGGTATGTGAGCCCAGACTTGTGTTAAGCCAATAACAGCCAATCATTCACATGAATCATGCATGGATACTGCATGCGTATTGGCTCACTGGTGCTCATGAGAGTTATTAAGGCCTAGGTAGCAAAATTTAGCAGTATCATAGCAATTCAGTTGGTGCCCAAGAGGTACCCCGCCTTACCTTTTATGTTGTTTTTTGTGACATTTTGTTCATTAAATGATTATTTGATAATCATGAATAATCAGTAGGAGCACACTTTTGAAGATACTATCTGAGAAGCAGCGTTTCCCCTACCATTAAATCAGGGGGTGGCCTGCCTCAAACCTCCCACCCCCCCCAAAAGAAAGGCAGAAAGCATGCGCAGCCTATATGCCCTACACTTTCCTGTGCAGTGATGCTCTTCCGTTGTTTCCTTGCCTTAGCTTTTCAAACAAGAGAAATCAACAAAACTAACATCTTCTACAGATTTATATTTTATGTATTTGCACCTACTTTCATTACACTGCCTCTCCTTTCCCTTCTTCCTCTTTTTCTTTTTCTCCATCATCTAATCTGCCATTAACATTTTTTTAAATCATAATTTTCCTTACAAAATAAAACTATGTAAAATAACATTGATGCCAGTGAAATTCAGTGTAAAACATACATGGCTTTGTAATATACAGTGCTGAATTTTGGGATCCAGCATTGGTGACAGATGCCATTACAAGAATTATGTATGTACCTATATGAAGTAAAGGAACTGTAGAGATAAAACATAAATGAGACCCACGTTGTAGAATTGACCAATGTAGCACGTTTAACAGACTTTCACACTGCAACAATAAAAGCATCCTGATGATCAAAATACTATCTTTACTACAATCTCTCATTACAGGCCAAGTCTTTGCTCAGAGTTCAAGGATGACTGCTCCTTAGCAGGAAGTGGCTGAGGAGGAAATGCCTTTGTGATGAGCAGCAGAAAGATCTATGTAGAATCTCCCTGTTTGTCACATTTCCTTTAAAGCACAGCCTGAAATGCATTATTCTCATCTGCCCACTAAAAGTCCAGAAGATTCTTAAAACTCAGCGGCAGAAAAGATAGCTGTTATGCTGTATGGAAAACAAGGCGATCATCTCCCCACAGGATAAATGAAGCTCAAGGAATAAATGAAAACTGCCCTCTAACGATTTCCTGTGCATGTTCACAACACACAATGGCAGCAAGTTATGTTTGACAGTGCACATTGTTGTATACATCTGTCCATCAGGGTTAACATTGTCTACTAAAGCTTGTTACAAATTTAACACTGAAACTATTGTAAAACTTAATCCATATGAAAACAGACATAAATTTTGCTGAAAGTTCAAATATTCATGATAAATTATATTAAATGCTCAGTTTAAAATGAGAAACTAACTTGCAACACGGGCACATTAAACTGGCCTATATCAATTTTAGAATCAAGTAAGGTAAAGAGACAACAAAATGTGCTGTTTTCTTAATTTAAAAGAATTTTAAGTATAGATAACAAAATGACATACAAATGCATTCTGAATTTTACGAAAGTTCAGGTGGAGTGTAGAAAAAGTCTTTAGGTTCTGAGCCCCAACTGGCTGTTTAATAATGATTATAATTATTGTTTTTACAAACATTTGGACTTTGGAGAAGTTTTATTTGTTTTGTGAGGAGGACAGGGCACAAAAGTGGTAAAAATTTAAATTTGACATTACCTTAATTGTACTGCCTTTCATGCCATTTCTTGCCACAACACTTTACTACTAAAGTTACTACACACTAGCTTAAGAACACTTCCATGTAAAGAAGTTAATCTTGGGACCCCAAGCTCAGTACAAGGACAAGGAAGGATACAAGGAAGTTTATGAATTAAAATGTTATTCCCTCTTGATTGATAAATTGATCATAGAAAAAATAGAATAAATTATTTAACATGGAGCAGTGCAGATGGTGCATTAAGTAGTCTCACAGCCTGAGAGAAGAAGCTGCTCTGTAGTCTGGTGGTGTGGCAGACTTCTGTATGTTTTGCCTGATGGCAGCAGGGTGAACAGGCTGTGGCTGGGGTGGGTGTTGTTTTTTAGGATCCTTTTGGCTCTGCACAAGCACCTTACCTCCACCTGATGGTCTAGATGGGTACCAATGATGTTTTGGGCAGTTTTACTCACTCGTTGCAGAGTCCTCTTGTCCTGGGAAGTGCACATCCCATGCCAGTTTGTGATTTTTCCAGCCAGGATGCTTCTTAAGTTTTCTGAAGAAGTACAGCCGTTTCTGAGCTTTTTTAACCATGGCAGAGATATGTGAGATCCATGACAGGTTCTCTGTTATGATGATTCCCAGGAACTTAAAACTGCTCACTTGCTCCACCTCAGGTCCACTGATATAGACAAGGTTTGTCTTTGCCTCCTTTTTTCTAAAATCAACTATCAGCTCTTTGGTTTTTGCTGACGTTGAGCAATAAGTTGTTTTCTGTGCACCATTCTGCAAGATGGTTGATGGTCGATATGAAAACTTATCATTGTTGGAAATCCAGCCAATGATGGTGGTGTCATCCTCAAATTTCACAACAGAGTTAACTCTGTCTCAGGTGTTGTAGTTGTGTGTGTACAGTGTGAACAGGAGGGGGCTGAGCACACAGCCCTGGGGGGCTCCGGTGTTGAGCACTAGAGTGGAGGAGAATCGAACTGACTGGGGTCTGTTTGTGAGGAAGTCCAGTATCCAGCTGCAGAGAGTGGTGCTGATGCCCAGAGTATTCAGTACATGGCCAGGGATGTTATCAGGCCCAGCAGCTTAACTCAATTTGACCCTTTTTGTCAGCTGGATGTAAGTAGGCAGGAGAAGCAGGGGAGATGTGGTCTGAAGAAAATTGGGACGAGGGAGGGCTCTGTTGCTGCCAGGAACATTGGTGTAGACATGGTCCAGTGTGCTGGTTCCTCTGGTGGGGATGTGGGTGTGCTGGTGAAATCTAGGCAAAACAGTTTTGAGGTCCATTTGATTAAAACCCCCACAGTAATAACAGCATCTGGCTGTTTTGCCATGTGACTGCTGATGACCTCATACAATTCCTGGAGTGCATTTTTTGAATTTGCATCTGCTGGAATGTAAACAGCTGCAACAAACGCACCTGGGCAGGGTTGCAGTCTTGACTCTCGCCACTGAATGACGCCAAGTACCCTGATACTCCACACTTTACCTTTTAAGTAAGCTTTAAACCTCAAACCTGACTAAGTGAAAATTATACAGCTTAGTTACATAAGTTCAGACTGAATGAAAAAGGTTGTGGTTTTATTTAGTGGATGCTGCTTAGAGATAACATAGCATTAATTTAAACTTCCGTTTGAACAGAATATCTTACTCCGTACACATTGTAACATCCTGTCGACATTTTGTCATTTTTTTCATTTCAGAATTTTTACTGTAGCATCATCTCAAATTGCTTAAAGCCATGAAGCTGAGTATGATCCTCAAATGCCTCATAAGAAATGAAATCCCATTATATTTCCCAGTAGCCCATCATATTTGTGTTTAATCTCTGGTGTTTGTAAGTTTTAATATTTTCAGGTTTGTCACCATCTTTATTCAAATCATTCGAGACTGTTAAACCCCTCGCTACATTTTAAAACCAAGGTCCATAATGAAAGGTAATACTCTCTATATCTATAATTTGTTGTGTAAGACAAAGGTGAGCACTTGTAATGGCCCATGAGCTAATTTGTGTCCTGATTTTTACTCATAAATCTGATGAAAAAGGCCTTTATCTAGGGAATGTCCCCTCCAGGAAGTGAACTGCTCGCAGCTTTGTAAAGAATATCCTCTGCAGGCACTGTGAAAGCATAGCTGAGTTTTTTTTCCCCTATAAAATGCTGTTCATCCATAGCTAATTGGCATGCCACCAGGTACTTTGAGCCCCATGAAAAAAATCACCTATCACTAAAATTTACATCAACCTTTTAATTACATTTTAATTTATCCATCCATCCATCCATCCCTTCATCTTCTTCCACTTATCCATTGCCGGGTCGCAGGGACAGCAGCCTAAGCAGCGAAGCTCAGACTTCCTTCACCCCAGCAACCTTGTCCAACTCTTCCCTGGGGTTCCCGAGACGTTCCTAGGCCAGCCGAGAGACATAGTCTCTCCAGCGTGTCCTGGGTCTGCCCCGGGGTCTCCTGCAGGTGGGATGTGCCCTGGGTCTGCTGATGGTATACAACAGGTCCACAGTTCCAGGGCCAGGATGAAAACTACATTGCTCCTCCTGAATCCAAGGTTCGACCCTCTTCTCCAGTACCCCCAAAAAAACTTTACCAGAGAGGCTGAGTAGTGTGATCCCCCTGTAGTTGGACCACACTCTTTGTTCCCCCTTCTTAAAAAGCCCTCTGCCAATCCAGAGGCACTGCCCCTGATGTCCACGCAATGTTGCAGAGGCGTGTCAACCATGACAGCCCAACAAGTCAGATGACATGACTATGAAGTCAATCATCGAACTGCGGCCTAGGGTGTCCTGGTGCCAAGTAAACATATGGACATGCTTGAACATGGTGTTCATTATGGAAAATCTGTGACAAGCACAGAAGTTCAATAACAAAACACAAATCGGATAGGGGAAGCCGTTCCTCCAAATCGCACCCCACCAGGTCTCACTGTCGTTGCCAACATGAGCATTGAAGTCCCCCAGCAGAACAAGGGAATCCTCAGAAGGAGCACTCTCCAGCACTCCTTCTAAGGAATCCAAAAAGGGTGGATACTCTGAGCCGCTGTTTGGACCATAGGCACTCTTGTACCAGGGTAAACTCCAACATACAGGCACTGAGCCGGGGGGCAATTGCCGCCCCGGTCTGGCACCTCTTACCAGTGGCAACTCCAGAGTGGAAGAGAGTCCAACCCCTCTTGAAAAGACTTGTCCCACAGCCCTTGCTATGCGTCAAGATGAGGCCGACTATATCTAGCCCAAACTTTTCAATCTCATGCACCCGCTCAGGCTCCTTCTCCACCAAAGAGGGGACATTCAATGTCCCTAGAGTTAGCTTCTGTGGCCGTGGATCAGACTGCCAAGGTCCCCGCCTTTGGCTGCTGCGCCACTCACACAGCACCCAACCACCTTTTGGCCCCTCCTGCAGGGGTTAGCCCACAGGAAGGGGGTCCTACATTGCCTCGGGCTGAGCCTGGCCAGGCCCCATGGGTGCAGGCCCGGCCACCAGGCGCCCGCCATCAAGCCCAACCCCCAGGCCTGGCTCCAGGGGGAGGCCCCGGTGATCCGTGTCCGGGCGAGGGAAACTTGAAAACATTTTCATTTACAAATGATAAAACAGGATTATATATCGTACTTTTAACAGTCACCACTGGCAAGTCCTTTCGACAAATATTTTTACCTCAAACCAGATTTAACCAACTTATGCATTAACCTTTTCAATTGAAGCATATAGCAATACAGAGGCTGTCTGGATCTTATTCTTTTTGACAAAAGCAAAACAAAACAAAACTAATACAAAGAAACAAATATGAATATTAGAAAACTGCAAAGAAAACATTCTTTTATGGTAATAGCTTAATTTTTTAAGCTTGAATTAACTTTAATAATGTATAATAATAATAATGACTAGTGTTCTACTATTTCTTAGGGCCTCTGTCAGCCGTGGGCCCTTAGAATCATCGTGTCCTGCCATATGGCCCACTTGTAACTAAGTGTGGAAATCTTCTTTGCACTTTAGCAGAGCAAAGTTGATGGCTTTTTCACACAGTCCTTTTGTTTTAATCAGTGTTGTGTCTTACAGTTTTTTGTGCATACTTACCCTATTTGCCCTCACCATGACGACCAAAGTTGAGGGCTCACCTTTTCCCTGAAATTAAATAGGCAAGAGAATAGCTCATGATGTCAACAGACACTAAGAGACAGACACTGACGTCTGGTATAAGATACTGTCACCTCCACTAGGATCAAGCTCAATGGAAGTTAGGCAGAAATGTTCATGTTCTAATACCCAGTAAGATCCTGGAGGTGTGCAGCTTGTCCTTATTTGGATAAGTAGTTTGGGACTGGTGACATGTGAGGACACAAAGACTTAAAAACATCTTACACTCACTACATCGTCAAACTAGTGGTGGCAGTACTCATGATTGCTTGTGGATGTTGCTCATACCAATCTCCTCAACATTGAGTTCTGCAATAAATGCCTCTGCGTAAGACATCTACTGTCTCCTGACCTTATTTCATCCAGCTCATCTTTGATCAGATTTTTCCTTCACAGCGTGGAACGCAATAGCAAGAGTGATGGGAGTGGAAGGTAAGTCATTAATTTGGTCCAGTAAATGCTGATAGAATTGTTTGCTCGAGTACATTGAATGAGACATTATGTTGTTTTACATATTAAAAAAACAACTTTAAAATAGCCAGCCATAGCAGAGTTGTTTGATTTGCATGAAGAACTTCATTTACAGGTATTAGGTCATGTAAATCAGTAAGTTAAGGTTAAACTACATTTAATTTATCCATTTTTGTCAAGATTGCATTGACATATTTAATGGTAAAAAGAATCTTTGCTGTGTTACAAAAATACTGTTTAAGTCATTTGTGAGAGAATGTGTTGTAGAAACTACTTTGCTTTTGTTGGTGTTGTGACCACATGACCAGGGTCACAGTAGGTGTTACTTTCACACTTGCAAAAGGAGGGGGGGCTGACAAGAAGAGGCCGAACATGTTTTCTTCATCTTTTTATTTTTAACATAAATCATAAACAATTTGCAGGACTGAACATTATTTCAATACAAACTACCATCACCAGAAACACACCAATACAAATTTAAACTGTTTCATTCAACAGTAATAACTTCAAATGAATGCCATAATACAATGCCTTTGGGGGAGGTGAAGAAAGTTGCAAAGCACTCCCTAACAGCTCAGGCTTCTCTAAATGTGCAATTTACACCCATATTTCTGACTTGTGCCATGTGTTTGTCCAGCTCTTCTGTCTCTACCAGCAGCCGTACATTTTCACTAGGGACAAGGAGGAAATTGTGAGGGATTTAAGCAGCTATCTCAAGTGGGTCCATAGTTTTGGGAGCAGGTTAATCCTGCAATGGAAAATCTTCAAACATGAACCAATTACCATCCTTGTACTAGAGAGTCTGTAGTTGAAAATTCTCTTCTCGTGGATGAGGTTCTGTCCTGGGTAGGGTCTCATAAGGTAGGGCTTCAGAGATAATGGTCTGTCACTTACCACGACATATGGCACATCCGCTAGATGAGAAACACCAGGCAGAGATGTAATACAAGGAACATGAAGAATGTTGTTCTCCATTCCTCAAATCTGAACTTGCAAACATCCTGACGTCAGATGTTCTTCCAGAGTCTTGCACCTTAAGCGGAACTCTGCATCCGCAAGTGCCAAAGGTACAATGGAGAAAGTCTTTTTGTATTTTAAGTATTGACTATTGGACTAGAGTGGTTCTTGAATTACATTGTGTTTCCCAAGTGCTCCCAGGCAATTTGGCAAATTCCACTTTTTTTTTTAAAGCATTGTGTCACCTCTTTCCACATGGTGGGGGTGGCCAGAGCAAAAACTTCTCCTTCAATACCTTTTTGATGGCGGCACACATAAAATGCATAGAGTTAATAATCGTTGTGTGACCAAGACGGTGGTTGAAGGCGAGGCTGATCAATGAATCCCCTGAAGCCACGTACCTGTAAAGAGAATAAACAAACAAAACAAAAATATAGTTAAATGTGTGATTTTTCTATTAACCAGTTCATATTCTTTTTTCAGTTGATGTTTGCAAGGCAAAATGGAGGACATTTGGGAACACTTTTGCAAAGCAGAGGAAGAAAGTTTTGTCAGTGGTTCAGCAGGAGGACCTCAAAAGGATATAATGTCTTTTTTTGTGCCACACCTACAGCCAAGTAGATGTGTATAAAATTCTATATCAGTATAGATGACAATAAAATGTTTAAATTATGTATGGCACATTGATCAATTGTAGTGTCTATAACATAAACTTTTTTAAGGGCTCATTTTTTTGTGCACTTTAAAAAAAATAATAATAATTTGAAGTTCCAAAAGCAATTTAAGTGGTGCTTCAGCAGTGGCAAAAAGGTCTTCAACACACTGTCAACATGTGGATCTGATGAACAGGCTACTTGTAGTGCCTCAGTAACCGAGGAAAGACAGGGACTACACTGGGGAGAACCACTACATCTGGGGAGAGAAACAGACCCCAGCAGCAGACAAAAGTTGGGGCCACCAACCACAGTCATCTGATGTGGAAGAGTGGCTACTGTCCATTAGAGTTGCAACACAACAGGAGGCAGCAGGCCAAAACTGTTTTTTAAACCTGCTGCTTAGCCTTGAGAGCAGCACAGCCCCAGGACAACAAACAGTTACACTTACACCACATCCAAGTTATTGTCCCATGTGCCACACAACCTCCCACTATAATCTACACCCCAACTTTATCACCAAGGCCAGGTATTTTCAGGCCAATTACCCTTCCCCTACTAGTAAACCCAATATAACCATGCATCCAGTAAATCCACAGGTTTCTTTCACAGCCATCGGAATGTGGACTTGTGAATTGCAAGTAGTTGTTTTGCAGTGATTTTACATTTATAATTCTGTATTTTTATGCAGGATTTTTGTTTTTATATTTTTTACGTCCCGATTTTTAATTTCTTGTTTTAACTTTGTATGTCTTTAATTTAGTAAATTATCGGTCAAGCAAGTATGTCATCGTGTATAATGTCAGCTCACCTAAGTCTAACAGCCAGTCTCTACTTTTGTTCTGTGGCAGCACCGTAGTTGGTAATCGGTCTGACAAGTTCAGAGCCAGTGACTGAAAGAAGCTTGTCTGTTTGTTCTGCACTCATCAGTAAGTAGTTGTGATGGCACTGACTGTCCAGGTCAGCCACAAGGTGAAAAAAGGGGGAAGAGATAGATAGAAAGGGGAGAGAAAGCAATGCCAAAAGCTACAAGAGCCACAGCGGAAGGCACAGCTAAGATCAGCAATCCCGGTGCAAACTCAGTCCATAGGTATCTGCTAGACAAGAAAGCACAGACTCCGGGGAAGGTGGCAAGTTACTAAAAGCCATGAATTGAGCATGAATGCCGAACATATAGGGAGAGAGATGAAACAGAGGAGCTCAGTTTGTCATGGAGTCCCCCAGCAGCCCAGCCTATTTAGCAGCATAACTAGGGGCTGATCCAAGGCGAGCCTGAGCCAGCCCTAACTTTAAGCTTTATCAAAAGGGGAGGTTTTAAGCCTGTTCTTAAATGTGGAGAGGGTGTCTGCCTCCCGGACTGAAATTGGAACATTGGTCCACAGGAGAGGAGCTTTTTGGCAGTTTTTGGCAATTTTTCTCAAAACCGCTGCATTTGAATATCCCCTGCTGTGCAAGTGAGTCAGGAGCAAATGATCACCAGCCTCTGCCTCCTTGTGCAACATGTCTTTTTTGAGCTGACACTGCTGGAATAACAGATCTAGGTAAAAGCCTGGTGTCTCTCAGGCCATAATGCTCGACTGACCCACTTCTCCTACAGTCTTAACTTTTAACTCATCATGTTTACACTGTCATCTGTCTAAATATTTGTTTTTATACCTTTTTAAAAGTTTCTTCCTATAAACTGTAAGAGATGACACAAAACAGCTGGCTGAGGTATGAAGTAAGTGCATTTTTTTTAGGCTGAGGGCCTGGTTGCACAACTACATGTTTGAAAAAAGGGAGAAAAAAATTCAAAGTTGTATCTTTATGTTTAGTTGTACAATTCAATTTCATTTGAGGTCACTCAGCACTTAAAATGTGTATTATTATCTCTAAAATTTCAGAGCTTGTGTAGTTTATCACTAGAGCACTGTTTTCACATTGGTCTACTGAAGGTGGAGATGAGTGTTAATTTCATCAGCAAAAACTTGACAAAATGTAGTTGTTGATGACCCTTTTTGTGACTAATATGAGAAGTTGACAAGAGACAGGGACAAGGACTGTGACAGTATTATTATAAATATTATGAAATATTGTCTATTGTCTAATATTGACTAAGCAAAATAACTCAGTCACTAAGTCATTTGACTCATGCATCTCTTAATACAGGCAGTATGTGAGTAACTGTGTGAGGAACTCAACTTTTGGTGCAAAAGTGTGTTACCATAAAAGTAACAGTAATCAGTCAGAAACGCGTAAAAGATCATTAACATGGATTTATTGCATAAGAGCTAAAAATTGAGAGACTTAAAGCACACTTAAACACAGTTTCATCTAACCTTTATTCCCAACATCTCAAGGCATGCTGGAAAACTCTGCCCTCACGTCCGCCAACACATTAAAATGTATTTACTTAGTTGTTCCTTACTCAGTAGTTGCTGTAATTTCTTTATCAAATGTAATTACTCATATTCTCTGACCAAGTCTAACGATTTAAAAAATAAAAACTACACTGAGATACTTTGGTTTTCTTTTGACTAAAAAAAGAATAACCTGCCAAGACTTTAGTCAAATAAAATTTCACTAAAGAAAAATAGTATATGGATGACTAAATATTATTAAAATTAACAAGGACTTCACATAAAAGACTAAGACTAGATTTAAAAAGAGCAGACAAAATTAGCAAAAGTGGAGAGGTCTGTGCACAGCCCTAAAACTTTACTAATTATTATATCCTGGACAAGAGAGATTGGTCATGCTACAAATTCAAAAGCCAATTGTATGCAAAGAAACATGAACCTCTAGTGCAGAGTGAAAGTATCCACGCAGAGAGTGAGAGTTTGTATTAAAATAACCACTAAAACATTGAGCCTATGGGCTCTAATTTCGTAGACCAGGCGCAGGCGCGGCGCAGGGCAGGTGCGCCGCGCCTACGCCGCGCCGAAGG
>JAQNCA010000023.1:0-16557 GCA_029783725.1 Acanthurus tractus
TAATAGGGCAAACCCGTCTCTGTGGCAAAAGAGTGGGAAGAACTTTGAGTAGAGGTGACAGACCTATCGAACTTAGTTATAGCTGGTTGCCCGAGAATTGGATAGAAGTTCAGCCTCTAAGCTTCTTTACTCCCCCGTCCTGACCCCATCAGACGCCCAAGAAACTAAGAGAGTTAGTCAAGGGGGGTACAGCCCCCTTGACATAAGATACAACTTTACCAGGAGGGTAAAGATCATAATTAGACAAGGTAAGATGTTTCAGTGGGCCTAAAAGCAGCCACCCGAACAGAAAGCGTTAAAGCTCAGACATACCCCTACCCTTAAATCCTGACAATTCATTCTTAACCCCCTAATTTTACCGGGCCTTCCCATGCATTCATGGGAGCGATTATGCTAATATGAGTAATAAGAGACCCTATCCTCTCTCCCAGCATACGTGTAAATCGGAACGGACCCTCCACCGAGACTTAACGGCCCCAAACAAAGAGGGAACTGAATTACAAACACAACAACCAGAAAAACACTCAACCAACAACCGTTAACCCTACACTGGTATGCATACATGGAAAGACTAAAAGAAAAAGAAGGAACTCGGCAAACACACTTAGGCCTCGCCTGTTTACCAAAAACATCGCCTCTTGCAAAAATAACAAATAAGAGGTCCCGCCTGCCCTGTGACTATATGTTTAACGGCCGCGGTATTTTGACCGTGCGAAGGTAGCGCAATCACTTGTCTTTTAAATGGAGACCTGTATGAATGGCACAACGAGGGCTTGACTGTCTCCTTTTTCCAGTCAATGAAATTGATCTCCCCGTGCAGAAGCGGGGATACTTACATAAGACGAGAAGACCCTATGGAGCTTTAGACACCAAAGCAGACCACGTTAAGCACTCCTAAATAAAGGACTAAACAATATTGGACCCTGCCCTAATGTCTTCGGTTGGGGCGACCACGGAGAAATAAAAAACCCCCGCGTGGAATAGGGATACTATCCCCACAATCACGAGCCTCCGCTCTACTAAACAGAATATCTGACCAATCAGATCCGGCAATGCCGACCAACGGACCAAGTTACCCTAGGGATAACAGCGCAATCCCCTTTTAGAGCCCATATCGACAAGGGGGTTTACGACCTCGATGTTGGATCAGGACATCCTAATGGTGCAGCCGCTATTAAGGGTTCGTTTGTTCAACGATTAAAGTCCTACGTGATCTGAGTTCAGACCGGAGTAATCCAGGTCAGTTTCTATCTATGATATGATCTTTTCTAGTACGAAAGGACCGAGAAGAAGAGGCCCCTGCCCAAAGCACGCCCCATCCTCACCTAATGAACACAACTAAAATAGACAAAAGGACATATCTCCCCAGCTAGAGAAAATAACATGTTAAGGTGGCAGAGCCCGGCCATTGCAAAAGACCTAAGCCCTTTCCACAGAGGTTCAAGTCCTCTCCTTAACTATGATTTCAACACTCATTAATTACATTATTAATCCCTTGGCACTCATAGTTCCCGTGCTTCTAGCAGTTGCTTTCTTCACATTAATTGAACGAAAAGTATTAGGCTATATACAAACACGAAAGGGTCCTAACGTAGTAGGACCATATGGCCTCCTTCAACCCATTGCAGATGGGGTAAAACTCTTCATCAAAGAACCAGTACGCCCCTCCGCGTCCTCTCAATTCCTCTTTCTCTTCACCCCTATACTAGCCCTTATCTTGGCCCTCACGCTATGAGCACCAATACCAACCCCCCATCCAATAGCAAACCTCAACCTTGGTATCCTTTTCGTCTTAGCTATCTCCAGCCTCACAGTTTATTCACTCTTGGGATCCGGATGGGCATCTAATTCTAAATATGCTTTAATTGGGGCACTACGAGCCGTAGCCCAAACAATTTCCTACGAGGTAAGCCTAGGACTCATTTTACTCAACGCTATTATTTTCACCGGCGGTTTCACACTTCAAACCTTCAGCATTGCACAAGAAAGCACCTGATTATTATTCTCAGCATGACCCTTAGCCTGAATGTGGTTCATCTCTACCCTAGCAGAAACTAACCGTGCTCCCTTTGACCTAACCGAAGGAGAATCAGAACTAGTCTCAGGTTTTAATGTTGAATATGCAGCAGGCCCCTTCGCATTATTTTTCCTAGCAGAGTACGCCAATATCCTTCTAATAAGTACACTTACCGCTATTCTATTTTTAGGACCATCATTTTACCTTTCAATACCAGAACTCACCACAGCAAACCTAATAACCAAGACGATTATAATTTCCATAATTTTCCTTTGAGCACGAGCCTCCTACCCCCGATTCCGATACGATCAATTAATGCATCTCATCTGGAAAAACTTCCTCCCACTCACGCTCGCACTGGTTATCTGACACTTAGCTGTTCCCCTCGCATTTGCGGGATTACCCCCTCATCCGTAAGCCCGGAGTTGTGCCTGAAACAAAGGGCCACTTTGATAGAGTGAATTATGAAGGTTAAAGTCCTTCCAACTCCTTAGAAAGAGAGGACTTGAACCTCTCCTGAAGAGATCAAAACTCTTAGTGCTTCCAATACACCACTTCCTAGTAAGGTCAGCTAATTAAGCTCTCGGGCCCATACCCCGAACATGTCGGTTAAACTCCTTCCTTTACTAATGAACCCGATCCTAATGATCCCGTTAGCATTCGGACTTGGCCTAGGAACCACAATTGCATTCACAAGCTCACACTGACTTATCGCCTGAATAGGCCTTGAAATCAGTACTATTGCCATCATCCCTTTGATAGCCAAACGCCACCACCCACGAGCAATTGAAGCAGCAACTAAATATTTTTTAACCCAAGCTACAGGAGCTGCTTTACTACTCTTCGCAACAATGATTAACGCCTGACTCTCAGGCGAATGAAACTTCTACCATGCATCCAACCCTATTGCAGTCATCCTAGTTACTCTTGCCCTCGCCCTAAAAATAGGATTCGCACCATTGCACGCATGACTCCCCGAAGTCCTTCAAGGAGTTGACCTATTTACGGGAATAGTGATTTCCACATGACAAAAACTAGCACCTTTCGCCCTCCTTACTCAAATCGAACCTTCTAATACATATCTATTAGCATTTTTAGGACTCACATCTACACTAGTCGGAGGCTGAGGAGGCCTAAACCAAACTCAGCTCCGAAAGATCCTAGCCTATTCTTCCATTGCCCACCTAGGGTGGGTAGCCCTGGCTATACAGTTCTCCAAATCATTAGCCCTGCTGACTTTACTGACATATATCGTAATAGCCGCCGCAGCATTCCTTGTATTCGACCACACCCACTCAACTGATCTCACTACACTCGCCATATCCGCAACCAAAAACCCTATACTAACAGCCTTTACTCCTCTTATCCTCTTCTCTTTAGGAGGCTTGCCCCCACTTACTGGCTTCTTCCCTAAATGAATAATTCTCCAAGTCATAGTAGAGAACGACTGCGCCCTCATAGCCACCATCGCCGCCTTCTCTTCTTTACTTAGCCTTTATGTTTACCTTCGGATTGCATACGCCATGGCCCTTACAATATCCCCTGGAACCATCACCTCTGCAGTCTTCTGAGTACTACGTTTACCCCGACCATCATTACACCTAGCAACCCTAACCATGGCAGCCACTGGCCTCCTACCAATTGCCCCCATACTAATCACTATCCTTAACATTTAAGAGACTTAGGCTAATATTCCAGACCAAGGGCCTTCAAAGCCCTCAGTGGGAGTGAAAATCTCCCAGTCCCTGTAAGACTTGCGGAACATTACTCCACATCTCCTGCATGCAAAACAGACACTTTAATTAAGCTAAAGCCTTACTAGACGAGCAGGCTTCGATCCTGCGAACTCTTAGTTAACAGCTAAGCGCCCAAACCAGCGAGCATTCGTCTAACTTTCCCCGCCTAAACAAACATAAAGGCGGGGAAAGCCCCGGCAGGCGATCAACCTGCTTCTTCAGATTTGCAATCTGACGTGATTACACCTCAGGGCTTGATAAGAAGAGGACTCAAACCTCTGTATATGGGGCTACAATCCACCGCTTAAAAACTCAGCCATCTTACCTATGGCAGTCACACGCTGATTTTTCTCAACCAACCACAAAGACATCGGCACCCTTTATTTAGTATTCGGTGCTTGAGCTGGGATAGTAGGAACGGCTTTAAGTCTTCTAATCCGAGCAGAATTAAGTCAACCAGGCGCCCTCCTAGGGGATGACCAGATTTATAATGTAATTGTTACAGCACATGCATTCGTAATAATTTTCTTTATAGTAATACCAATCATGATTGGTGGATTTGGAAATTGATTAATTCCACTAATGATTGGAGCCCCTGACATAGCATTTCCACGAATGAATAATATGAGCTTTTGACTCTTACCACCATCCTTCCTACTTCTACTTGCATCCTCTGCAGTAGAGTCTGGTGCTGGTACAGGATGAACAGTTTATCCCCCTTTAGCTGGTAATCTGGCACACGCAGGAGCATCTGTAGACCTGACTATTTTTTCCCTTCACCTTGCAGGTATTTCCTCAATTCTTGGAGCTATTAATTTTATTACAACAATTATTAATATGAAACCCCCCGCTACTTCCCAATATCAAACCCCTCTATTTGTATGAGCAGTATTAATTACTGCTGTTTTACTTCTTCTCTCACTTCCTGTCCTTGCTGCTGGTATTACAATACTACTCACAGACCGAAATTTAAACACTACCTTCTTTGATCCGGCAGGCGGAGGAGATCCTATTCTGTATCAGCACTTATTCTGATTCTTCGGCCACCCAGAAGTATATATTCTTATTCTACCAGGGTTTGGAATAATTTCACACATTGTTGCTTACTACTCAGGTAAAAAAGAACCTTTCGGTTACATAGGAATAGTATGAGCTATAATAGCAATTGGACTACTAGGATTCATCGTTTGAGCCCATCACATGTTTACAGTTGGAATAGACGTAGATACACGTGCCTACTTCACATCTGCCACTATAATTATTGCAATTCCCACAGGTGTAAAAGTTTTCAGCTGATTAGCTACTCTTCATGGAGGCTCCATTAAATGAGAAACTCCGCTACTATGAGCCCTAGGCTTTATTTTCCTATTTACAGTAGGTGGCCTAACAGGTATTGTTCTTGCTAATTCTTCTCTAGACATTGTTCTACACGATACATATTATGTAGTAGCCCACTTCCACTATGTATTATCTATAGGAGCCGTGTTTGCCATTGTTGCTGCTTTCGTACACTGATTCCCACTATTCTCAGGTTATACTTTACACAGCACCTGAACAAAAATCCACTTTGGTATTATGTTTATTGGCGTAAACTTAACCTTCTTCCCGCAACATTTCCTTGGCTTAGCCGGAATGCCTCGACGATATTCAGATTATCCAGACGCCTATACCCTATGAAACACAGTTTCTTCTATTGGCTCTTTAATTTCCCTTGTAGCTGTAATCATATTCTTATTTATTATCTGAGAAGCATTCGCCGCTAAACGTGAAGTAATGTCAGTTGAATTAACTGCAACTAACGTTGAATGACTCCACGGCTGCCCTCCCCCTTACCACACATTTGAAGAACCTGCATACGTTCAAGTTCAACTAAATTCACCAAACCGAGAAAGGAGGGAATTGAACCCCCGTATGCTGGTTTCAAGCCAACAACATAACCACTCTGCCACTTTCTTCATAAGACACTAGTAAATAGTGAACATTACATTGCTTTGTCAAGGCAAAATTGCGGGTTAAAATCCCGCGTGTCTTACCCGCTAATGGCACATCCCTCACAACTAGGATTTCAAGATGCAGCTTCCCCTGTTATAGAAGAACTCCTTCACTTTCATGACCACGCCCTAATGATCGTTTTTCTAATTAGTACTTTAGTACTTTACATTATTGTAGCTATAGTATCTACTAAACTAACCAATAAATATATTCTAGATTCCCAAGAAATTGAAATTATTTGAACAATTCTTCCCGCAATTATCCTTATCCTCATTGCACTACCATCCCTTCGAATCCTTTATCTCATGGACGAAATTAATGACCCTCACTTAACAATTAAAGCCATTGGCCACCAATGATACTGAAGTTACGAATATACCGATTATGAAGATCTTGGGTTTGACTCATATATAATTCCCACACAAGACCTTGCCCCTGGACAATTCCGCCTTCTAGAAACTGACCATCGAATAGTAGTACCAATCGAATCGCCTGTTCGAGTCCTAGTTTCAGCCGAAGATGTTCTCCATTCATGAGCAGTCCCAGCCCTAGGCGTCAAAATAGATGCAGTGCCTGGCCGACTAAACCAAACAGCTTTCATCACATCACGACCAGGAGTATTCTATGGACAATGCTCTGAAATCTGCGGAGCCAATCACAGCTTCATACCTATCGTAGTTGAAGTAGTCCCACTAGAACATTTCGAAAACTGATCCTCTTTAATACTTGAAGACGCTTCGCCAAGAAGCTAAATAGGGCCATTAGCGTTAGCCTTTTAAGCTAAAGATTGGTGACTCCCAACCACCCTTGGTGACATGCCCCAACTCAACCCAGCCCCTTGATTCGCTATTCTAGTCTTTTCTTGACTAGTATTCTTAACGGTCTTACCTCCAAAAGTTTTAGCTCATTCTACCCCAAACGAACCAGTAGCTCAGAGCGCAGAAAAACTTAAAACAGAACCCTGAACCTGATCATGACATTAAGCTTTTTTGATCAATTTATGAGCCCCTCATATTTAGGAATTCCCCTAATTGCCGTCGCCCTAAGCCTCCCTTGAATTCTCTACCCAACCCCATCTTCACGATGGTTAAATAATCGACTATTGACCCTTCAAGGTTGATTCATCAACCGATTTACACAACAACTTCTCCTTCCCTTAAATCCAGGAGGACACAAATGAGCCCTTATTTTTGCATCACTTATATTATTTTTAATTACCCTTAATATACTTGGATTATTGCCCTACACCTTTACACCCACAACACAACTATCTCTTAACATGGGCCTTGCAGTCCCACTCTGACTAGCCACAGTTATTATTGGTATGCGAAATCAACCAACTATTGCTTTAGGCCATCTACTGCCAGAAGGAACTCCAACACCCTTAATTCCAGTACTAATTATTATCGAAACAATTAGCCTGTTTATCCGTCCATTAGCCTTAGGAGTGCGACTTACTGCTAACCTTACAGCTGGACATCTACTAATTCAACTAATTGCCACAGCTGCCTTCGTCCTCCTACCTTTAATACCTACCGTTGCAATTCTTACCGCAACTCTTCTCTTCCTCCTTACTCTGCTAGAAATTGCAGTCGCAATGATTCAAGCTTATGTATTTGTTCTTCTACTAAGCCTTTATCTACAAGAAAACGTATAATGGCCCACCAAGCACACGCATATCACATAGTCGACCCCAGCCCATGACCCTTAACAGGCGCAGTTGCCGCCCTATTAATAACTTCAGGCCTCGCAGTCTGATTCCACTTCCACTCCACAACACTAATGACTCTCGGGACAGCTCTTCTTCTACTTACTATATATCAATGATGACGAGATATCGTACGAGAAGGTACATTTCAAGGACACCATACACCTCCTGTTCAAAAAGGACTTCGATATGGTATAATTCTATTCATTACCTCAGAAGTCTTTTTCTTCTTAGGTTTTTTCTGAGCCTTTTATCACGCCAGCCTCGCACCAACACCTGAACTAGGAGGCTGCTGACCCCCAACAGGCATTACCACCCTTGACCCTTTCGAAGTACCCCTTCTAAACACAGCCGTCTTATTAGCTTCAGGAGTTACAGTTACCTGAGCCCACCATAGCATTATGGAAGGAGAACGAAAACAAGCAATTCAATCCCTTTTACTAACGATTCTTCTTGGCTTCTACTTCACCTTCCTTCAAGGCATGGAATATTATGAAGCGCCTTTTACAATTGCAGACGGAGTCTACGGCTCTACATTCTTTGTAGCTACCGGCTTTCACGGCCTCCATGTAATTATCGGCTCAACATTCCTAGCCGTCTGCCTCCTACGACAAGTCCATTACCACTTTACATCCGAACATCACTTTGGATTCGAAGCAGCCGCCTGATACTGACATTTCGTAGATGTCGTATGATTATTCCTTTATATCTCTATCTACTGATGAGGATCATAATCTTTCTAGTACTAAAGCTAGTATAAGTGACTTCCAATCACCTGGTCTTGGTTAAAATCCAAGGAAAGATAAATGAATCTTACTACAATAATTTTAATTTCCCTTGCCTTAACCATTGTCCTCGCCATCGTGTCCTTTTGATTACCTATGATTGCCTCAGACCATGAGAAAGTCTCCCCCTATGAATGTGGATTTGACCCTTTAGGCTCTGCCCGATTACCCTTTTCCCTACGCTTCTTTCTAATCGCCATCCTCTTCCTTCTTTTTGACCTAGAAATTGCCCTCCTTCTACCCCTCCCATGAGCAGATCAACTTACATCCCCACTCATAACCTTCTCATTAGCCTCAGCTGTCCTAGTCCTCCTCACTGTCGGCCTCATTTACGAATGATTTCAAGGAGGCTTAGAATGAGCCGAATAGGTAATTAGTTTAAGAAAAACATTTGATTTCGGCTCAAAAACTTGTGGTTAAAGTCCACAATTAACCTAATGTCCCCTCTCCTATTTGCCTTTTCATCTGCCTTCGTATTAGGCCTAATCGGCCTGGGATTTTATCGAATCCACCTCCTATCCGCCCTATTATGTTTAGAAGGTATAATACTTTCCCTATTTATTGGCCTTTCCCTATGAACACTCCACTTCGGCTCCATCAACTCCTTAGCTACCCCCTTACTCCTACTCACGTTTTCAGCCTGTGAAGCAAGCGTAGGCTTAGCACTGCTAGTAGCCATAGCTCGCACACATGGAAACGACCGAATTGCTACCCTAAACCTCCTACAATGCTAAAAATCCTTATTCCAACTATCATGCTAGTTCCAACGACCTGACTTGTCCCTCAAAAATGACTATGGACTTCTACCCTCACACACAGCCTACTTATTGCATTTGCCAGTTTATTCTGACTAATTAATCCTGTAGATACAGGCTGGTCCTGCCTCAACCTTTATATAGCCACCGACCCCCTCTCCACCCCTCTGCTAATCCTCACGTGCTGACTCCTCCCATTAATGATTCTTGCAAGCCAAAACCACATAACTTCTGAACCTTCAACCCGACAACGAACATTCATTACTCTAATAACTTCACTTCAAATTTTCCTTATCATAGCTTTCAGTGCCACAGAGCTTATAATATTCTATATTATATTCGAAGCCACCCTAATTCCTACGCTAATCCTGATTACTCGATGAGGTTCCCAGACAGAACGCCTAAACGCAGGCACCTATTTCCTATTTTATACCTTGGCCGGATCTCTTCCCCTCTTAATTGCCCTGCTTGCACTAGAAAAAACTACAGGAACCCTCTCCCTATTAACCCTACAATATACCAGCTATATTCATCTCACGTCATACTCAGACAAATTATGATGAGCCGCTTGTCTTCTAGGTTTCCTAGTTAAAATACCACTATATGGGGTCCACATCTGACTCCCTAAAGCCCACGTAGAAGCACCAGTTGCAGGCTCAATAATTCTTGCTGCCGTCTTGCTAAAACTAGGAGGTTACGGTATAATACGAATTTTAATTGTACTAGAACCGTTAACAAAAGAACTAAGCTACCCATTTATTGCCCTCGCACTATGGGGAATTATCATAACTGGTTCTATTTGCCTACGCCAAACAGATCTCAAATCCCTAATCGCCTACTCATCAGTAAGTCATATAGGCCTAGTAGTCGGAGGAATCCTAATTCAAACTCCATGAGGATTTACCGGAGCACTTATCCTAATAATTGCACATGGCTTAACTTCCTCCGCCCTCTTCTGCCTAGCAAATACCAACTACGAACGAACACACAGCCGTACTATAGTATTAGCCCGAGGATTACAAATAGCACTCCCCCTGATAGCGACATGATGATTCCTCGGCTCCCTAGCTAATCTAGCCCTTCCACCCCTTCCCAACCTAATAGGCGAACTCATAATTATCACATCTCTCTTCAACTGATCAGGGTGAACACTTATCATAACCGGAATTGGAACTTTAATTACCGCAGGTTATTCACTCTATATATTCCTTATAACTCAACGAGGGCCACTCCCAACACATCTTGCCAGCTTAGAACCATCTCATTCGCGGGAGCACCTTCTCATGGCCTTGCACCTAATCCCCCTAATACTACTCATCCTTAAACCCGAACTCATTTGAGGATGAACCTCTTGTGGGTATAGTTTAATAAAAACATTAGATTGTGATTCTAAAAAAAGAAGTTAAAATCTTCTTATCCACAGAGAGAGGCTCGCTAGCAACGGAAACTGCTAATTTTCGCCACCTTGGTTGAACCCCAAGGCTCACTCGCAAATATACTGCTTCTAAAGGATAACAGCTCATCCGTTGGTCTTAGGAACCAAAAACTCTTGGTGCAAATCCAAGTAGCAGCTATGCACCCTACCGCATTAACTATAACCTCAAGCTTGCTTATCATCTTTACACTGCTAGTATATCCTATTCTTTCTACCCTTAGCCCCCGCCCCCAAGAATCCTCCTGAGCACTAACCCATGTAAAAACGTCGGTAAAGTTAGCTTTCCTTGTTAGCCTTTTACCTTTATTTCTATTCCTAAATACAGGAGCGGAAATAATCGTAACTAACTGAAACTGAATAAACACCCTAACTTTTGATATTAATATTAGCTTTAAATTTGACCACTACTCCATTATCTTCACCCCTATTGCTCTCTACGTAACCTGATCAATCCTTGAGTTTGCATCATGATATATGCACTCCGACCCATATATAAATCGATTCTTTAAGTACCTACTAATTTTCCTGATTGCTATAATTATTCTAGTTACAGCAAATAATATATTTCAACTTTTCATTGGATGAGAAGGCGTAGGCATTATATCATTCTTATTAATTGGATGATGATTCGGACGAGCCGACGCAAATGCTGCCGCCTTACAAGCAGTCCTCTATAACCGAGTGGGTGACATTGGCCTTATTCTCGCAATAGCCTGAATCGCAATAAATCTTAATTCATGAGAAATACAACAGGTCTTCACAGCAGCTAAAGGGGTAGACCTAACCCTTCCTCTTCTCGGCCTCATTCTAGCCGCCACAGGAAAATCTGCCCAATTCGGACTTCACCCTTGACTTCCATCAGCCATGGAAGGTCCTACTCCGGTATCTGCCCTACTGCATTCCAGCACCATGGTTGTCGCAGGAATCTTCCTCCTTATCCGGATGAGCCCTTTGATAGAAGACAACCAAACTGCCCTAACCACCTGCCTATGCCTAGGAGCCCTAACCACTCTATTTACAGCTACCTGTGCTTTAACCCAAAACGACATCAAAAAAATTGTTGCCTTCTCCACATCCAGCCAACTAGGCCTAATAATAGTTACAATTGGACTTAACCAACCCCAACTTGCTTTCCTACACATCTGCACCCACGCATTCTTCAAAGCAATACTCTTCCTGTGCTCAGGGTCAATTATTCATAGCCTAAATGATGAGCAAGACATCCGAAAAATAGGAGGAATGCATCACTTAACACCCTTCACATCATCTTGCCTCACTATTGGAAGCCTAGCACTAACAGGTACACCCTTCTTAGCCGGCTTCTTCTCCAAAGACGCAATCATTGAAGCACTAAACACATCCCACCTAAACGCCTGAGCCCTGACTCTAACCCTACTAGCCACTTCATTCACCGCGGTTTACAGTCTCCGTGTTGTTTTCTTCGTTTCAATAGGACATCCCCGATTTAACTCATTATCTCCTATTAATGAAAATAATCCAGCAGTTATTAATCCCATCAAACGCCTAGCTTGAGGTAGCATTATTGCAGGCCTACTGATTACCTCCAACATCCTCCCTTTAAAAACACCCGTAATGTCCATACCACCTCTCCTAAAATTGGCGGCATTAGCCGTTTCAATCCTAGGACTCCTAACTGCACTTCAACTTGCCTCACTTGCCAGCAAGCAATCAAAACCAACACCTAAATTAACTACCCATCATTTCTCCAACATGCTAGGCTTCTTCCCAATAATTATTCACCGCTTTACACCAAAACTAAGCCTTGCCCTAGGACAAACTCTTGCTTATCAGGCAGTAGATCAAACCGCCCTAGAAAAATTAGGCCCTACTGCAACTTCATCCCTCAACCTCACCCCTATTACAATAACAAGTGACACTCAAAAAGGATCAGTTAAAATTTACTTCATACTCCTTATCATAACCCTTACACTAACCACGGCAATTACACTAATATTTACTACCTAAACTGCCCGCACTACCCCCCGGCTCAAGCCCCGTGTCAGCTCCAACACTACAAGTAAAGTAAATAGCAACACCATTGCAGCAATAACTAGTACACCTCCCCCTGCAGAATACACCAACGAAACTCCTCCTATATCTCCACTAAACACTGAAAAATCATTCACCTCATCCACAGAAAAAGAAAAAGACCCACTTCACCCCGTCAAATATATTGCTGCAATTACACAGACCACCGAAAAGTAAATGGTGAAAATCACTATTACAGATCGATTTCATCAACCCTCAGGATAAGGCTCAGCAGCTAAAGCTGCCGAATAAGCAAATACGACAAGCATTCCTCCCAAGTAAATTAAAAACAGCACCAGGGACAAAAAACCTCCCCCATGCCCTACCAACACACCACAACCCAACCCCGCTACAATTACTAAACCTAATGCACCAAAATAAGGAGACGGGTTAGAAGCAACCGCCACCATGCCGAAAACCCAACCAAATAAAAGAAAAGCCATAATATATATCATAATTCCTGCCAGGATTTTAACCAGGACTGATGGCTTGAAAAACCACTGTTGTTATTCAACTACAAGAACCACAATGGCAAGCCTACGCAAAGCTCACCCACTACTAAAAATCGCCAATGACGCACTAGTCGACCTCCCAGCCCCATCAAACATCTCAGTTTGATGAAACTTTGGCTCTCTACTCGGTCTCTGCTTAATTGCCCAAATTCTAACAGGACTATTTTTAGCCATACACTATACATCCGACATCGCCACTGCCTTCTCCTCAGTTACACATATCTGTCGAGACGTAAACTACGGTTGACTAATTCGTAACCTCCACGCCAACGGCGCATCTTTCTTCTTCATCTGCATTTACCTCCACATTGGACGAGGCCTTTACTACGGCTCCTATCTTTACAAAGAGACATGAAACGTCGGAGTAGTACTGCTTCTCCTAGTAATAATGACCGCCTTTGTAGGGTACGTCCTTCCATGAGGGCAAATATCATTCTGAGGAGCCACTGTCATTACCAACCTCTTATCCGCCGTCCCATACATCGGCAACGTCTTAGTCCAATGAATCTGGGGAGGCTTCTCCGTCGACAATGCAACACTTACACGCTTTTTTGCCTTCCACTTCCTCCTTCCCTTTATTATTGCAGCCTTCACCATTATTCACCTATTGTTTTTACATGAAACTGGGTCTAACAATCCCTTAGGTTTAAACTCCGATGCAGACAAAATCTCGTTCCACCCTTACTTTTCTTACAAAGACCTGTTAGGATTTGCAGTTGTCATTATCGCATTAACCTCCTTAGCCCTTTTCTCCCCAAACCTGCTTGGAGACCCGGACAATTTCACCCCCGCCAACCCTCTAGTCACACCTCCACATATTAAACCCGAATGATATTTCCTATTTGCTTACGCCATCTTACGCTCTATTCCCAACAAACTAGGAGGAGTCCTAGCGCTACTTGCCTCCATCCTTGTACTTATAGTTGTCCCAATCCTCCACACATCAAAACAACGAAGCCTCACATTCCGACCATTTACACAATTCCTGTTTTGAACCCTAATCGCGAACGTGGCTATCCTCACATGAATCGGAGGAATGCCTGTCGAACATCCATACATTATTATCGGCCAAATTGCTTCTGTCCTATACTTCTCTCTCTTCCTGATTATGATCCCCCTTACAGGATGATTAGAAAACAAGGCTCTTGAATGATCCTGCATTAGTAGCTCAGTTTCAGAGCGCCGGTCTTGTAAACCGGACGCCAGGGGTTAAAATCCCCTCTACTGCTCAAAAAAAGGGGACTCCAACCCCCACCGCTAACTCCCAAAGCTAGTATTCTTCATTAAACTATTTCTTGTTATATAAACATTCAATTATTGCATTGCATACAATAGTACATTCAATTGTACATCACACATGGATACACTCCACATGATTATGTAACATTACACCTACATTGAGTATGTACATAATACATATATAGTATAATAATCATACCTGAAATAATGGACTACTTCATTAGTAGGCATGGAATGATTTTCACCATAACTGTTATTGTCAGAGGATATAACAGCCCAACAAGAGACCACCATCACTATTAAATCACGTGAATATTAATCATGATAATCAAGGACAAGACACTTGTTCCTTGCAAAACTGAACTATTCCTGGCATTTGGTTCCTATTTCAGGAACATGCCCTGAATAAAACCCATAATTTGTACTGAGTCTGCATAAGTTAATGGTGTTGCTACATAAGTAAGAGACCCACCATGCCGGGCGTTACTTCCAGTGGGCAGTTGGTTCTCTTTTATTTCTTTTCTTTTCACCTTGCATCTCACAGTGCAGGCCTCCACACAATAACAAGGTTGAACACACTTTCTGCTTTCCTTATAGGTAAATGTCATTAAACTAATTAAAGATACTGTTCGTAATAACAACATAACTGATATCGAGTGCATATATATCGTATTACACCCCTGGAATATCCGTTAACCACTTGTTGTTTAAATCTAGACTATTGTTAGAAAAGCGTTAAACCCCCCTACCCCCCTAACATCCTAAGGTTACTAACATTCCTGAAAACCCCCCGGAAAGCAGGAAAACCTCTACTGGTATGTTTTACCCAATGTGTGTCCATTTACACTATTAAAGAAATGCTAGCGTAGCTTAATTAAAGCATAACACTGAAGATGTTAAGATGGACCCTAAAAAGTCCCGCAAGCACAGAAGTTTGGTCCTGACTTTACTGTCAGCTTTAACCTAATTTACACATGCAAGTATCCGCACCCCCGTGAGAATGCCCTACGATTTCCTGCTTGGAAACAAGGAGCCGGTATCAGGCACACTTTTCTAGCAGCCCACGACACCTTGCTTAGCCACACCCTCAAGGGATTTCAGCAGTGATAGATATTAAGCCATAAGTGAAAACTTGACTTAGTTAAGGTTAAGCAGGGCCGGTAAAACTCGTGCCAGCCACCGCGGTTATACGAGAGACCCAAGTTGACAGACAATCGGCGTAAAGGGTGGTTAAGTACTATAATCTGCTAAAGCCAAACATCTTCAAAGCTGTTATACGCACCCGAAGACTAGAAGCCCAATCACGAAAGTGGCTTTAAACTAACTGAACCCACGAAAGCTAGGGTACAAACTGGGATTAGATACCCCACTATGCCTAGCCTTAAACATTGATGATGTTTTACAATTATCATCCGCCTGGGAACTACGAGCATCAGCTTAAAACCCAAAGGACTTGGCGGTGCTTTAGACCCACCTAGAGGAGCCTGTTCTAGAACCGATAACCCCCGTTCAACCTCACCCTTCCTTGTTCTTCCCGCCTATATACCACCGTCGTCAGCTTACCCTGTAAAGGAACAATAGTAAGCAAAACTGGCAAAGCCCAAAACGTCAGGTCGAGGTGTAGCGTATGGAAGGGGAAGAAATGGGCTACATTCACTAATTTAGTGCACACGAATGACACCCTGAAACACGTGTCTGAAGGAGGATTTAGCAGTAAGCAGAAAATAGAGTGTTCTACTGAAACTGGCCCTGAAGCGCGCACACACCGCCCGTCACTCTCCCCGAGCTAAGACTCTTAAGTAAATAAAAACCTACAACTGCAAAGGGGAGGCAAGTCGTAACATGGTAAGTGTACCGGAAGGTGCACTTGGAAAAACAAGAGTATAGCTAAACAGCATAGCATCTCCCTTACACTGAGAAGACATTCGTGCAAATCGAATTACTCTTATGCCAAACAGCTAACCCAAAACCCAAAAAACAACAGACCCATATAAATAACCCCAAAAATTCCAAAAAGAAATAAACAAACCATTTTTCCCCCTTAGTATAGGCGATAGAAAAGGACATAAGGAGTAACAGAAAAAGTACCGCAAGGGAACGCTGAAAGAGAAATGAAACAACTTAGTAAAGCCAATAAAAGCAGAGATATAACCTCGTACCTTTTGCATCATGATTTAGCCAGAAACAACACAAGCAAAGTGAACTTTAGTTTGAAATCCCGAAACTAAGTGAGCTACTCCAAGACAGCCTATTAATAGGGCAAACCCGTCTCTGTGGCAAAAGAGTGGGAAGAACTTTGAGTAGAGGTGACAGACCTATCGAACTTAGT